>JAMZAV010000472.1:0-600000 GCA_024449915.1 Sweltsa coloradensis | reverse complement strand
GACCTGACTTGGCATATACAATGCTCCCAGTCACCACCAGAAACCCCTCGAATATACTCGGAAGAAGACTAATGTCCCATTACCATTAGTAACAATACTGATCACAGCAGAAAATAGACATCGCGCTCTGTGACACCCAACAAAATATGTCCCGCAAGACAATAAAATAGCTCGGATCGGATGATAATGATTTTATTGTTTATCTTTGTTCGAACTTCACTGGACAAAAGTTTATTCTAACCTTGGTGAAATCTTCAGTAAACCCACAAAATCTTTGAACTTATAGTGATAATTCACATGAAATTCTCACGTTAACGATTAGTTTAAATGTGGTAATGATTATAATAGTTTTAGAACCGATTTATATGTTCTTTAATTAGATTTAAATTTATCGTTCGATTTTTGAGGTACTTTGCTCTCGATTGGATAGTCGTTCGATCATGGACTTAGAATAGAAATCCATGGTCCTATGTTGCCGAGACACTAGGCCTTATAGAATATAAATTACTTGAAATCATGCACTAGCACTACACTCATTGTTTTAAACTCCCTAGACATCAGTGCAGGAGAGCGCCTGGCCTCAGTTATTTTCATTTTCAAATGGTGGTATTTTTACTAGGTTTTAGCGTGGTTTCGTCGATTATAAAAATGTGAAGATAGTTTTATTGTCAGTTTCAAAATTTAACCACAGGATGTGCCCCTCTCGCCCCCTCTGGCCAAATATGGGAGGGCGGCCCTCCCCCCTCCTCCACCAGTAGCCTATAGTAACACCACTAATCATAGTCGATGTATGCATCCTTCAGATTATTATAAAGTTACAGAATGTGATTGTGATTCCATCGTTACAAAACTATTCTTTCTTTAATAAATACGAAATAAAATACAAAATAGAATGTGTTATAGTTGCTCCGAAGCAAGTAAGCAGATGCACGCGGTTTCAGCGGGCCAATGAGCTATCAGTATTTTAAATTCTGGACCTCTGATTGGCTGCAATCCACCCGCCGGTGACGCAAGCTTCTGCTTCTTCGGAACAACTACCGTAATGTGGGGTGAATAGGAACAGTTTCGTAAGTTAACTTCTTGTTATTTCAACATGAATCATAGTAAACCAATGAAGATATTTTTTAAATTATGGCTATGTGGTTCCTTTAAATAATATAACCAACATTAACAGAGTATATGAATATTTTATTTTATTTTTATTTTTATATTGTGCGTTCCTATTCACCTCCATGTGGGGTCAATAGGAACAGGGATATAAATATGCCTGAAAATACATATATATATATGCTAGTTGTTCCTATTAACCCTAGCCAGGGGTCAATAGGAACACAAATTACATTTAAAAAAATATATGTTGATAATGGAGTCCTACGTTTATAAGATATGTAACTCTTGCCAAATAAAGAGAAATGACAAAGTTTATCTGCTCTCTCAAATGTGCCAATGCTTTTCATAACATTGAGGCTGATTTCTATTTATAGGCTGCGGTTGTCAAGTTTAGTCTATTTTTAGAGGGAACTGCAAAAATGTAGTGTACCAACTACAGAAAACCTTATGTGAGCCGTTTAAAAAGAGCGGCAATTACGAATTTAGTATTATTTAGAGGAAGTTTTGGTTCCTATTCACCCCATGTTACCGGTACCTATTTCAGTACACTGGTTAAACAACAACACGTTAATTATGACGATGATTTTGTTGCTTAACGTCTAGTAATGCACTAAGGCTATTCGAGACGATGAATGGTGATGAGGGCATGAGGGTGAAGGACAACAAACAAACATGCCTCTTAAGGGGATCGAAGTTCGAACCCACGTCCTCGTAGAGCCATGCTTCGGATCATACGCATAGGACCATGTGTATTAATCGTATGTGCCACCGCAGATGACTAAATCAACCTCTTAAAGACATAGACCATCAAGCAGAGATCAAATTGATATTATTAGACCATGTTTGTTACACTGGACCGCTTCGCGAACGCTTTTTCCAGTCACGTTGATGGATGAGCTTTTAATATTTCTGTCCAATGATTACGTTTTTACGTGGGATCTCATCACTTTTTCTATAGTTACTTGATATTACTTGTTAATTTACAACCTGTAAAAGGCTTATATTAAAAAACCTTTATTAAATTATTTCTATTAATTTTGACAAACTTTTTTTCAACTTTACTTTCAAAAGGCACTATCACCTTTGGGTTTCTCAAAGATATCACCATATCGTATTTAAGGGGGAAATCGTAAAAGTACGATTTCTATGAGAAATGCTTATTCAAATGTCTCTAAAATCATTCATAACATATAAACTTTCAGTGATTTTAAACGTTCCCATAAAGTTTCATCAAGATCGGAGTAGCCGTTTTTGTCAAATATCACGAAAATATCTCATTATAAATAGAAAAAAACTCGTAAAAGTACGATAATCATAAAAAATATTTGATCGATTGTACCCAAAAACGTGGCAAGTCAAGTAGCATGGGCAAAATAGGGCGAACGTGTGACAACTTTACATATTTTCAATGTCCCGCACTGAAAATCAGTTGTGTTTCTAAATAGTATTTAGTATTTAGTGTGCATAGACCTACGTGTACGGCAAAAAGTGAAGACATAAATAATTATTGGATGAGCGAAGTAAAGACTTCAATTTCACTTACCGTGAGAAAAATAACTTGTGTATTATTTGTTAGTTTTTTGTCTTTGTTCGCTCTCTACCGGGCAAACGGCATATGCGATCTTGATGAAATTTTCAGTGGACCTTCGAAATCTCTTAACTTAGAGCTGCCAAGTTTTTTGGTAATCGAAGAAATATTTCTCATAAATATCGTATTTTACAATTTTTTCGATTTTTAATGCGATATTTTCGTGATATTTGGCCGTAACCGCGGGCAAACGGCTTCTTCGATCTTATGAAACTTTAGGGGAACGTTCGAAATCATGAACTTAGATATGTTGTGACTTTGAGGACAAACGAAGAAACATTTCTCATAAAAATCGAACTTTTATTTTAGGGCAACGGTTAGTCAATTTATGACCTCACCGCCCAGCACCTTTTCGCGGCTGGCCCAACGAGGCGTGTGTCGGTTCTCGGTGTCTTTCAGACTCGCAGTCGGTCTCCTCGCATTGTTGAAGAGCGACATAGTCCACTCTTGCTCTTGTCTTGATAATGACGACAATGACGACACGAAACAGTGATCACTGGGCAAAAATAATCAACCATAAAAGCTTATCCATCCGTTCAAAGCAACTGGAAAAAGTGTTAGCGAAGCGGTCTAGTTTTATACAAACTGCATCCAACAATACATCACATTATGTATAAATACGGTACCATGTGAGTGAGGTTTACTCAAGCATTATTGTTTTCAGGTAGTGGCAATAACTGAGAGCCTCAACTCTTATTTTTGTTTAGGTTGGTATGAAGAATCTATAGAAATCTTAAGTAACTTAGCATTTCATGATTATTTTTTTAACGTCTATCCTATTCAGTTATAAAACTGATTTACAAAGGAGGACAACTAAACAAATCTAATTACATAGATTTGTTTCATTTTTTGGTAACTTGCTTAGCTCTCATTCCAACCCCTGTTCCTTCTTTATGTTGTAAGGCTCGCTATGTTGTCCCAGGCAGTAGCGACTCTGGCGAGGGAAACTAGAACCTTGCCATACAGACTTTGCATGAAGACTCGCCGCATGTTCAGAAGGCTCTTGTAGTAGTCGAGAGGTAGCGCTGCGAGTGCGGATCTAAGATCAGTGTTCGTGTTCAATGGTGCCAGAACGTTTGAAGCCAAGCTGCTAAATATTATCAACATTTATTTGTTTTAACATTCAACATGTCATAAAAGTAACTAGGCCGCTTCGCTAACGCTTTTTCTAGTCGCGTTGATGGATGAGCTTTTTTAAAGAAAAAAATCGTAAAAGTACGATTTCTATGAGAAATAATGTATTCAGGTGTCTCTAAAATCATTGTAAATATAATTTCAGTGATTTTAAACGTTACCATAAAGTTTCATCAAGATTGGAGTAGCCGTTTGCAAAATATCAAGAAAATATCTCGTTAGAAATTGAAAAAATCGTCAAAGTACGATAATCATAAGAAATATTTAATCGATTGTACCCAAAAAAACGTGCCAAGTAAAGTTCAGAGATAACGAAGGTCCCTTCAAATTTTCATCAAGATCGCATGCCGTTTGCCCGATAGAGCGCGAACAAACAAACAAAATACAAAAAAAGAGCTACTTTTTTGGGGGGGTCAGTGAAATTGAAGTCTTCGCTTCGCTCATCCAACAACAGGATAATAATGAAATTTCCTGTTCGTTTGGCCGACTGCACCACAGATGTTTCAAATTTTAAATAGTTGTCACGGACGCGGAAATATAACCTATATAGAGCTATATTTCCGTAACACTTTTAAAAAATATACTTTCAAACGATAAAATCAAATTGCATTGATTTTCAGGATTTTTGTATTTTGTTTAGAAGTAAAAAAAATTACCTTGTTCGTGGATTGATCCGAACGAGTCTACAACGCAAGTCGATCGGGCCTTGATCGTGATTAATTTGTCTGTAAAATGTATGTTTGTTTGTTTGTTCGGTCCCAGTCCCAGCCTCCCATACAGCCAAGAGCCGAACGACCAAACAGATTGAGCTAAAATTTCAAACTGACATCCATGACCAGTTAACTGAGAACTACTACCAAATGAGCAAAATCTGTTGCGTTTTAAACCACAAGAAATAAAAATTGAAAAAAAAAAGCTAAAAATTTAGGATTTTTTTTTTAAAACGACAATTCTTTTTTTTGGGGAAAAATCTTTTTTATCGAATAATTTTGGGAAGTCAGGCGTGACCAAGGTGTATCGAACTTGCGCTCAAAGGTTACCAAAAAAATTACGCTCTGAGTTTTTGTAAACGCTACTTTTTACTCGTTTTTTCTACGGGGAAAATTTTTTTCCTTAATATTTTACTGATGCTTTTTAAAAAAAAAACAGGTTTTTTACTAGGAAACCCCCAAAGGGCTTTTACTTGAGACGATTGGGAGGAGCCAGTTTGGTACCCGGGTTTTCATTCCCCTTTTCACCCCCCCGGGGGCCCTAACCTAAGTTTGGACAGCAGCAGTAGAGGGCATTTGACGCGCCACTCAAAACCTTATCTTTTTAAAATCAAAATTTTAAATCCAAATTTTTCCGGGGTTTTAAACACAGGGACTCGACAAACCGTCTAGAAAAAAACGATTTTGGCGTTTTCCTGTATAATCATTACACAAACATTTGTGGAAAAATACACAAATTTTGAACGACCACGGAATGGAGGTAAAAAGGGAAAAAAGGGGGTTTTTCCACGTCGTGGTCGTCATCGTTTTTGGGCAAGATCTGAGAAAAACCCCCCCGGAAAAAAAAAAAACATCAGTTAGGATTGCCGGTCTCGACGGGGGGGTTTGAACCGGGACACCCCCAAAACAGGCGCGCGCTCAACGTCGAGCCAACCCTGTCGTCTTGATGTTGTGTTGTCTGGTCGCTTTTAAGGAGATCGTATAAAAAAAATCATCAAGGGAGAGGTCCCTGACGACGCCTTTTCCCCGGGGGCGCATCCTTTGGGGAGACCTTACCTCTTATACTTAAAGCTTGGTGGAGATGGGACTTCGTGTTGTTCCTCGTCTTTACGATTAGCAAAAAGAAACTTCTACCAGAACTTTTCGGGTTTATGGGCCCCCAAAAAAAAAAAAACTTGTTTTTACCCGGAAAAAAAAAAGGGTTTCGACAAAAAAAAAGCATCGTTTAAAGGTTTTTTTAGGGGATAATAATATTTTACGCGATACTATAAAAAAAAATGAAAAAACAAAAAAAAAGGGGTTGTTTTTTGGGGCCCATAACGAAGAAGTTCCTAAAGCCTGCTTTTGGGGCCAAATGCCCAAACATGCACGGCTTAGGCTACGTAAACGTACACTTAATTGTTTTTTTTTGTTGCATTTTATGGCAAATTTAAACAATTGTAATCAATGGTTCAAAAATGTCACATACTTATTTCTTGTGAGTTTGAATCGCAACGGATTTTGCTCAATTTGTTAGCAGTTCTATTTCGGCCCAATCTGTTTGGCCATTTGGCCATATGGTATCGAACAGACAAAACAGACATCCTCACAGTGAGTGCCGTTCCGCTTGACCTGCGTTGATAAGACTAAATTCGCTGCGCTCACTCGTCTAATAATTTTTGGATGAGCGAAGCGAAGACTTCAATTTCACCGACCCCCAAAAAAATTTAGCTCGGGTGTTTTTTTTTTTGTTTTTTTTTTGTTGTTTTTTTTTCGTCTGTTTGTTTGCTCTCTACTGGGCAAACGGCATATGCGATCTTGATGAAAATTTGAGGGGACCTTCGAAATCTCTGAACTTAGACTTGCTACGTTTTTGGGTACAATCGAAGAAATATTTCTCATGAATATCGTACTTTTACGATTTTTTTCGATTTTTAGTGCGATATTTTCGTGACATTTGGGCCGATTCTGACCAAACGGGTGGGGCTAAAACGTTCATATTTCACATGCTCATTAAGGTAATGTATTGACGTTTCAAAGAAAAAGTTGAAAAAGTTAGCCAGAATCTATAGAAATAAAGGATTTAATTTCAGTTTTTTGAGGTGTTAAATATTAAAACATTTATTTCTATTGATTCTGGCTAACTTTTTTAAATTTTTCTTTCAAAAGTCAATACATCACCCTTACCTTAATGTCCATGTGAAATATGAACGTTGTAGCCCCACCCGTTTAGTCAGAATCCGCCCAAATAGCACGAAAATATAGATAGATTTTAGACATAGACATCCCATATAATTGGCTAGACTAGTAGGCTGCAGAGGGCAGAATTGTTGCCCTATATCGGCCTTCCCGCCCAAGGGGCGGGAAAATATCAATAAATACAATACAGTCAGCGGTCCACTTCCGGGACAATTGGAAGCCATCTTGAATGGGTGAGTTTGCATGTTAATTAGATGGGAGCGATTAATCGAAAAATTATTTTTAAAGATGGCCGCCAATTTGACGGGTGAGCATATTATTAGACTTCTACACCAAATGATTACTAAATTCCCGTATGCAATAACTTTGCATTGTTTCTGTTTGTTCAATACCAGGCTGCACAAGCTAAAACCATATCAAACAATCCAGTAAAATACTTTATTGCATTAAAAAAGCATAAATTAAAACGCCAAACCGCCATTTTGAATGGGTGTGAATGACGCTTCAATTTGGTACACTCGCGCCTGTGCGGATGTATTGGAGACTGCGTATCTAGCCTACTATAGGTGTTAAGATATCTATGATTTTAGACCTTTCTCACAGCCTTGTATGAAAACTTCACAGGAGATTTTATACCTTACTCACAGCCTTGTTACAAGCAATGAAAGATCCAACAGACCTTATGATTGCTTTGTAGGCCTATGGACCGTGTTAATATGTTGTTATTATTTTTTACTAGGAAAACGCTTAAGTCCCGCCGCGTTGATGGATGAGCTTTTTTAAGTTTTTAGTTTGCGTGGGATATCTTTACTTTTGCAAGTGCTTTGTTTTGCTGCCCACGCATTGTAGGTAATTGTTGTCAAGTTTCAATTGTTACTTGTCAATTGGTATTACTTCCAGTAAAAAACTTATATTAAAAGCTTTATTTCTAAGGATTCTGGCTAACTTTTTTAACTTTTTCTTTCAAAAGGTACTACATCACCATAACCTTAATGTCCATGTTTAATATGAACCTTGTAGCCCCACCCGTTTGGTCACAAATGGCCCAATGGCAATGGGCACGAAAATATCGCTCAAAAAATATAAAAAAAATCGTAGTAAAACCTTTATTTCTATGGATGTCTAACGTTTTCAACTTTTTCGTTCAAAATGTACTACATTACCATAACCTTTATGTCCATGTATAATATGAACGTTGTAGCCCCACCCGTTTGGTCAGAATTGTCCCAAATGGCACGAAAATATTGCACAAAAAATCGAAAAAATCGTTAATTCATGAGAAATATTTCTTTGATTGTACCCAAAAACGTGGCAAGTCTAAGTTCAGAGATTTCGAAGGTCCTGTCAAATTTTCATCAAGATCGCATATGCCTTTTGCCCGGGAGAGAAGCGAACAAAAAAAAGGACGGGGAAAAAAAAACAAAAAACAAAAAAGAGCTAATTTTTTTGGCGGGTCAGTGAAATTGAAGTCTTCGTTTCACTCGCTACGCTGATCCAATTAATATTAACATTTTATTGTTTACAAACTCATCCATCAACGCGACTAAAAAGAGCGTTTGCGAAGCTTCCTAGTTTAAGTCATTAGAGAAATAAAAGAATCTATCCTGAACGTTGTTTGAACCCGGGTCTCCCACATTCTGAGTATAAAGGTGCCTAAGCCAACTGTAGACTAGGAAAACGCCACAAAGTCGTTGACAGAGTGAGCGAGTCATGATTGTGTTGAGTACTCGGGAACCTTAGGTAAGGGGAGGGAAGCTAATGTTAACGGGTACTCAACACATGGCTCGCTCACTCGTCTAACAACGACTTTGGCGTTTTTCGATGAGCGTAGCGAGCGAAGCGAAGATTCCATTTTTCTTCACTGAAGAAAAAAATCCGGAATGTTTTTCTTTTCTTTTTTTCTTTCTTTTTTTTTGTCTGTCTGTTAACACGATTCCGGCTAAACCAATACTCCGATTGCGATAAAATTTTGTGGAGGCCTTCGAAATCTCTGAACTAAGAACTGCCCCGTTTTTGAGCGCAATCGAAAAATTCATTCTCATGAAAATCGCAATTTTACGATTTTTTTCGATTTTTTAAAAATTTCTTTGGCTTATAACACCTACATGCTTTATCTGATTGTAATGATTTTTTCACAGAACCTTACATTTTACTAATTAATATATTCTTTTTGAAATTTTAGCGTAATCGAAAAATTATTTCTAATGGGAAAATCTCTATTTTTACGCTTTTTTTGTTTTTTAAAAAAATTACGCTCATCCAACAACGCGCTTGAAAAAGCGGTTTGCGAAGCTTCCTAGTCCTAGTAACTATCTATAACGACTGTAGGGCTGTCCATTTACGCTTTATTGACAAAGTTTCATATACCGGTACGTCGGAAACTTACCAGCCGAGCGAATAGCTATTTGCCAGTAATGTCAACAATAATTAATAATTATTGTATCCTATTAAACCAAAAGAAAATGTTTGACTTTCTGCGCTCACTTTCGTGTAGTGGGAGTCAGCAGTTTCAATAGCTTCCTATTTATCACTAATTCAAAAAATATCCCTATTAACACAAATTAAAACATGATAATGATTTGTATTTTCCCATGTAGGCCTACTGACCACATACTAAATTATAAAAACTAATACACATCAATAAAATAAAACATCACAAACCAATAAATCATTATTATCTTAAAAATTTTAAAATTTTGTTTCTTTTTAAAAGTCAAAAGGAGGAAAAGGGTGCCATAGAGGTAAAAGGTAGTTCACATTTGCATGTGCCGGTTATTTTATCCGGGATAAGAATGATGGTTGGTTTTACTCTAAGGCGGCGGTCCCCCTCGAGGAAGAAAGAACGGCCGGTCGTTTATATGCTACGCTCAGGTCCACGGGCGAAGAGACTGGCAACTTTTTTGAACAGATTTAGTAATTTTTACTAAACATCAGTAAGTAGTTCACTTCATAAGTATGTTTGTGTCAAATCCCCTCCATACAGAATTGTTTTCAGAAAAATTAATTATCGTTTTAAATGTATATTTGATTTTACGTAGTTTGTATCTCTATATCTCTATGAATCCAGCATCCCACCAGTGTGTGCATATAGAGAAAGGTATGAATCTATGGGGTTTTGGGGTTTATATTTATTTGAAGCATTTCTATGAAGTCCAAGAAAATAACGCCATTTTTACCCCCAAATGCAATTGGGGATACAAGATGAAAAAGGTACTTACTAGACCGCTTTGGGGAACGCTTTTTTTAGTCGCGTTGATGGATAGCTTTTTTGTAAGTTTTTAGTTTGCGTGGGATCTCTTTACTATTGCAAGCGCTTTTTGAACGCATTGTAGGTGATTGTTGTCAAGTTTTCTATTGTTACTTTGTTAATTGTTATACCTCATAAATAACACACTAAGGACGTTTTCTGAACTATGTTTCAGTCTCAGTCTCATTTTTCATTCTCAGTTCATTCTCCCAAACCGGTCTCATTACTAGAAGTGTAACTTTTGGTCGTTTCTTGGTGGGGAGTATCAACAATGCTATCAACATCAAAACAAACAGACGAACAGCCGTGGAGTTGACACATGCAGGTGGTCGACTGGTTGCGATCTTAACAGTTCTTTGAAGTGTTTAGCCATCACGTTTTCCATATCAAATTTGCCTCTGTGCTATTAATTTCTATATTATTTATTACTTTTAATAATTTGTTTGGTTACTCAACGTGATTTTGGAAGTGTTAAGTTTTATCGTCTCCCCGGGGGGCCGCCATTTTTTAGTAATTTAAAAATGAAAACGAGTGTGGTTATTTCGTTACTTGGTTTCATTCCCGTTCTCAGTCCGATCTGGACCCTTCGTACATTGCTTTGACGTCACCGATTATTGATGACGTAAAACTGAGAATGAGAATGAGACTGAGCCACGTTTTTCAAGCAATCAGACACGTCCTAAAAATCGAAAAAAATCGAAAATGTATGATATTCAGGAGAAACATTTCTTCGATTGTACCCAAAAACGTAAAACGTGGCAAGTATAAGTTCAGAGATTTCGAAGGTCCCCTCCGATTTCCATCAAGATCGCATATGCCGTTTGCCCAGTAGAGAACGAACAGACAAAAAGAAAGAGATAATTTTTTGGGGGGTCAGTGAAATTGAAGTCTTCGCTTCGCTCATCCAATTACTGACTTATTGAAAAACTGATATGGATCCATCGAGAAGCTTAAAAATCTTCTGCCTAGAGCGGGAACCGAACCCTGGACTTTCTGCATTGGAAGCAGATACTCTAATCACAAGACCAACGAGCCACACAACTGCCCCCCCCCCCTGCAAATTGATCCAGCATTTTTTATATATATTATTTTCTATCACTTTTTGACCAGGAATTATGGAATTTAATTTGGCAAATAGCGGGAAAAAATGAAAGATATCTAGATTTTTTTCAAGATACTCAGTTGGACATGTATTATAACATACTAAAAGTTTATTCGGTGTGAGCTTTATAATATGACCTTGAAATGATCTCGATAATCGTTAGTTTGGGTTTATCTCGTACATGGAGGAAAGAAGAAAGAAATGTTTAATACAAAAGATGTCGGACATTTCATTTCATACAACTAGGAAAACGCTAAAGTCCCGCCGCGTTGATGGATGAGCGTAAGTTTTTAGTTTGCGTGGGACCACTTTTCCTTTGCAAGTGCTTTGTGAATGTATTGTAGGTGATTGTTGTCAATTTTCTATTGTTACTTGTTAATTGTTATTAAAAACCTCAAAAAACTCATATTAAAACATTTATTTCTATGGATTCTGGCTAACTTTTTCAACTTTTTCTTTCACTAAGTACTACATCCCTATAACCTAAATGTCCATGTGAAATATGAACGTTGTAGCCCCACCCGTTTGGTCAGAATAGGCCCAAATGTCACGAAAATATAGCACTAAAAATCGGGGAAAAAATCGTAAAAGTACGTTTATTTTATAGATTCTGGTAAACTTTTTCAACTTTTTTTTCACTAAGTACTACATCTCTATATTCTTAATGTCCATGTAAAATATGAACGTTGTAGCTCTACCTGTTTGGTCAGAATCGAACCAAATGTCACGAAAATATCGCACTAAAAATCGAAAAATATCGTAAAAGTACGATATTCATGAGAAATATTTCTTCGATTGGACCCAAAAACGTGGCAGGTCTAAGTTCAGAGATATCGAAGGTCCCCTTCAATTTTCATCAAGATCGCTTATGCCGTTTGCCCGGAATCGTGCGAACAAACAGACAAACAAAAACAAAAACAAAAATAAAACACCCGAGCTAAATTTTTGGGGGTCAGCGAAATTGAAGTCTTCGCTTCGCTCGCTTCGCTCATCCAAAGAAGGCCTCAACCAATTTTATTGCCAGTTTACTCCTTCCTCCTCAAAATCCAGGATAGGTAAATCCTCTTTTCAAAATTTCAGAAAAATGGACAATAGCCCATAGAAAATTTTTCCCTCAGTTTATTTTCGTTTTCAAATGGTGGTATTTTACTAGGGTTTTAGCGTGGTGGTTTTTGTTCGATAATAAAATGTGAATATAGTTTTATTGTCAGTTTACAACCATTTTTACCCACAGGATTGTGGCCTCCCCTCGCCCCCTCTGGCAAAATATGGGTGGGCGGTCCCCTCCCCCCTCCCCCACACCAGTATACGTTACACCCCACAGATAATTAGAGTACACTATTCTCTTGGGAGTACACCAAAATCATAGTCGATGTGTGCATCATTCAGATATATAAAAGTTTTAAAGAATGTGATTGTGATTTCAATCGTTATAAAAAACTATTCTTTCTTTAAATTAAAACGAAATAAAATTACAAAATGTGTTAGATTGTTCCGTAAGCAAGTTATGCCAGAAGATGCACGCGGTTTCCGGTCAGCCAAGATGGTAATCCAGTATTTTAAATTCGGGAACCGCTGATTGGCTGCAAACGGCAAATCCACAGCCGGTTTGACGTAAGCGTCTGCTTACTTGCTTCGGAAACCCCATATTACTAAGTTGCTCGAAGGCAAGTAGCAGGATGCACGCGGTTTGGGCGGGCCAGGAGCTATTCTGTATTTTAAATTCTAGACCTCTGGGCTGGCAATCCAACCGCCGGTTGACGGCAAGGCTTATGGTTCTTCGGAACAAACTACCTATTCAGTACACTGGTTAAAACAAAAACACGTTAATTATGACGATGCTTTTGTTGCTTAACGTCAGTAAATGCACTAAGGCTATTCGAGACGATGAAATGGTGATGAGGGTGAAAGGGACAACAAACAAACATGCCTCTTAAAAGGGATCGAAGTTCGAAAACCCACGTTCCTCGTAGAGCCATGCTTCGGATCATACGCATAGGACCATGTGTATTAATCGTATGTGCCACCGCAGATGGACTTAAATCAACTAGACCATCAACAAAAAGCAGGAGATCATAATTGATATTATTAGACCAGTTTGTTACACTGGAACCGCTTTCGCGGACGCTTTTTCCAGTTCACGTGGATGGGATGAGCTTTTAATATTTCTGCCTAAGATTTACGTTTTTAGGGGATCTCATCATCTGTTTCTATAGTACTTGATATTACTGTTAATTTACACCTGTAAAAGGGGCTATATTAAAAACCTTTATTCTATTAATGTGACAAACTTTTTTTCAACTTTACTTTCAAAAAGGCACTTTATCAACCTTTGGGTTTCTCCAAAGATGTCACCCATAATTCTTTATGTCTCAATGTAAAATATGAAAGTTTTTGTAGCACCACCTGGTTGAACAGAATCGGCCCAAATGTTCACGAAGAATATCGTAGTTTTAAAGGGGGAAATCGTAAAAGTTACGATTCTTTTGAGAAATGCTTATTCAAATGTCCTAAAATCATTCATAACATATAAACTTGCAGTGTATTTTAAACGTTCCAAAAGTTTCATCAAGATCGGACAGTAGTAGCCGCGTTTTGTTCCAAAATATCACGAAAATAGCCTTATCTCATGTTTAAAAAATAGGCAAAAAAAAATCGTAAAAGTTACGATGATCATAAAAAAGATTTGTATCGATTTACCCAAAAACTTTTTGGGCAGGTCAAGTTAGCATGGGCAAAAATAGGCGAACGTATGACACCACCTTTACATATTTTCTCCAAGGTTCCGCACATGGAAAATCGTTTGGCTGAGGGGTCGACTCTTAAACGATTTGTTTCTCAAATAGTATTTAGTATTTAGTGTGCATAGTACCTACATTTCGTGTACGGCAAAAAGCGAAAGATATAAACAATGATGGATGAGCGGCGAAGTGAAGACTTCCAATTTCACTTACCGTGAGAGGAAAAAATAACTGCTGTGTTTTATTTGTTAGATTTTTGTCTTTGGTTCGCTCTCTCGCGGGCAAACGGCCATATTGCGATCTTGATGAAATTTTCAGTGGACCTTCGAAAATCTCGTAACTTAGAGCTTTGCCAAGTATTTTGGTAATCGAAGAAAATAATTCTCATAAAATCGTATTTACCATTTTTTTCGATTTTCTAATGCGTATTTCGTGATATTTGGCCCGTAAAAACCGCGGGCCAAAACGACTTCTTCGATCTTATTGAAAACTTTATGGGAACCCTTTTTGTTTTTTTTTCGGAAAATCACCTGAACTTAGATAGTGTTTTGACTTTGAGGACAAATCGAAAGAAACACTTTCTCATAAAAATCGAAAACTTATTTGTAGGGGGCAACGGTTAGTAATTTGAGGACCTCACCGCCCAGCACCTTTTCGCGGCTGGCCCCAAACGAGGCGTCGATTTGTGTCGGTTCTCAGGTGTTCTTCAAGACTCGGGCAGTCGGTCTCCTTCGTATGTTGGAGAGCGACATAGTTCACTCTTGGCTCTTGTCTTGATAATTGACGACAATGACGCACACGAAACAGTTGAATCACAGGGCATAAAATAAATCAACCATAAAAGCTTATCCATCAGTTTCAACCCTCAGTAGCACACGGAAGTTTAGTTATCCATGGCCCAGGAACCTCGCGCCATGCCATGGCAAAATTGCAAGGGCCATACAGAACCATGCACGATCATAGACCCTCTTGTGCCCAGTTGGGAATGTTTATTGTAGGCCCCCCCATTGACGAGTTGGCCACGGATGGATTTAGGTATAAGGTTGACACATGGCCCCATATGCTGATGCACCACACGGCAGGTAACAGTGAGGCCATGGCAACCACCTCGGCACATAAACGAAGCGCACAGCCCGGCTAGTAGAAGCATGGAAATCACCTGGCACAATACACGACGCGCCACAGCCTGGACTAAGTAGAGCAGGAAATACATGGCAACATACACGACGCGCCACAGCCGGCTAGTAGAGCATGCGGCAATCACATGGCACATTACACGATGCGCCACGGCCCGCCAATAGTGCATGGCAAATAACGTGGTAGAGTACCTACACGACGCGCACAGCCGGCTAGTATGAGCATAGGACAACCACTTGGCACATAACACGACGCTCCACTGCCCGCGCCAATAGTGCAGGCAATCGCATGGCACAACACGACGCGCCACAAGACCGGCAGCAGAGCAAGGCAATTCGCTGGGGCACTTACACGACGGCGCCTCAGTCTGGTGTGGTGCATAGGCAATCGCATGGCACATACTCGACGCGCCTCAGTCTGGTAGTGGTGCATGCGCAACCAACTGGCACATACACGACGCGCTCAGTCTGCGTTAGTGGTGCATGGCAATCGCATGGACACACACACATACAGACGCTACCTGGAGTTCCCAATCACGTAACTTTTGCCTCTGCCCTGGCACCTGGTGCCATGGCAAATCGCAGGCATCATACATACGCGCACTCAGCATGGTTAGTGGTGCATGGCAATCCGCATGGCACATTATACGACGCACTGAGTCTGGCTAGTGGTGCATGGCAATCACATGGCACTTACACGACGCGCCACAGCCTTAGGCCAGTAGTGCTGGCAACAACCTGGCGGCAAGACGGTATGAGCCACAGCCTCCGGCTAGTACATGCTGGCAATCACATGGCACAAAGATAATGTGCCACCAAGCTAGGCTAGTAATGCATAGTTATGTCATGGCACATATACCGACGCTGCCACAGCCTAGGCCAGTTAGTGAATGGCAGGGCACAGGGCACATACACTGATGCGGCCACAGCGGGCTCAGTAATGCATTGGCAATCACATGGCTTAGCACAAAGCATAATGTGCCACAGCTTGGCCTAAAAGTAATGCACATTAGGTTATCTCATGGCACATATACGACGCCGCCCACAGCCTGGCCAGTAGTTGCATGGCACCGCGACCCGCACCTGCATCCTCCTTCAACTGTCAACAACACACTTGCCTGAGCCCGGTTGAAAAAAGTGCAAATGTCATTGATGACACGCTGGAGGAGACCTTCAATCCTAAACCCAGCAAACGCAGTACACACCGCAAATTATTGAATCCATGGTAGAACAGTTTTTTGCTGAGAAAGAATTCTGAGCGTGGTGAATTCCCGAGGGAGACAAATGCACATTAGCCTCCGAATTTGCCGAAATAGCACGAGCATCCCTCCTAAACAAAGCACCAGGACATCTGGAATGGGATAACGGGACCCAAATTGTCAAATCCCCTTCCAACAAAAAAGACAGCAAAAGTACTACCTAGCAGTCTTTCAATGCATCTCCTGTCACTACAAACTTCTACCAAATTCATGGAAAGTGGCCAAAGATAATAACTTTTCTGAAGCCTGGCAAACCACCACGAGATCCTTCGAAGCTACAGACCCATTCGCTTGCTCTCTATCTGTCCAAAAATATTTGAAAAGATTCTCCTGGGCTAGGACTTCAAAGGCCATGCGACGAAAACCACTTCCTGCCGACGAGCAATTGGTTTCCGTGCCCAAACCACTCGTCTGTCCAACAGTTGGCTAGAGTGGTTGCCAGACCATTACGGAGGAATAAATCATTTTTAAGCGTACAACAGCGGCCGTCTTCCTTAGACGTTGCAATAAGCATGCGCCGGGTGTGTGGCCATGAAGGTCTGCATTTTTAAGATGTAAAACTTGAATTTCCAAGATACCTCATCAACCTCACAAAACAGTTTCTCGCTGCGTCGATCGTTTTTAGCTCCCTAAGTTGGCCAAACAACTCTACTCCACAATGCGGCCTATAGCTGCTGGGGTCCTCAAGGCTCTTTTGATTCTCCATTCTACTTAATATATTTAAACCATGACTTCCCGACGACTCCACACGCAATGTAGTTTTCGGATGCTTTTTTTTGAAGACGATGTTGTGCGCTTAAATTAATGGGTAAACGTGGCTGAACCATCCGCCCCGTTCGAATTAGCGCCAACAAGCGGTGGATTGTGATGGTCGATTGGTATGATAATAATCGAGCGTAACTGGGTCTAAATGCTTCAAAAACTACAGTGCACCACTATTTTCGTAATTACCGGCAGATGCATTTCGTTCGTAATTCCATGACCCCCCCCCCCCCTGAAAATGTTCAATGGGCAAGCAGGAATCATTATACTAGGTGCTTACTAGACAAGAATCTCAATTCGGACCACAACGTTAAGGCTAAGCTTGCTAAAGCAACTTTGAAAGCTCGCATCGTTGTATCCACTTTTACGCTCTGGTAAAGAGTCATGCTACCAAAATTTCAATTGTACAAAATCATGCATACGACCAGCCCTCCAAGTACGCGTCACCGGTGTGGTCGACCTGCGCAGAGATTCAAATCGAAAAACTTACTCCCTTCTCCCAACATTTCAAAACAAGATAGTGAGAATCATCACTGGGTCCCCCATTGCACTAGAATGTCCGACGTTCATGCATAGACTGTGGGTTAGAAATGATGGGAGGCCCACCTAGAGGCATCTATCAGTTCCATCTTATGCAGCGTTAAAAGACTCACCAAACCTCCCATTCGAAACATACAACCAAATTATGTTACAAGAAAGCGCTTGCAATCCTCACATTCAGGCTCCACCACCGGCTAAGAAAGCACGGGTGCAAGTGGGCGCCAATCAACCTTTCACCTCCCGTTGGATCCTTAAAAACAAACATTCATGGGCAAATTACTGCCCTAGCCTGATGTTAATTGTTCTATCTTATTGTTAATCGATAAGAATTCAAATCGCATATTATTCTACTATTAATTTTATTAAAATTAAAAAAATACAGCCAAGCCTCGTCAAAAATTATTCTTATTTCGAGAGAAAGCATTTTTTCCCACAAATAATTATGCAACAGACACGTGTTGCACAACTAAAAAAATCGACAATGAAATTAAATCTATATAGCTGAATTATTAGTGCTCGTGCACTAAGGTGTCAGCAAATTGTCCAAGGGGATCGCGCCTATTAAAAAACACACGCATTGCAACACCCCCCACAAAGAAGGTAAGACAATTTTCAGTACTCTGGGCTCTCTCTCGAGGAGAATCAATAATGAGTCTTTTTTACCCTCAGGACATTTGCCTTCCATACAGGACTAAGGGTGTCAGCGGTATTTCGCTACATTGGCGCCACGCATGGCAAGCTCCATGGCAGACACGCTAACCATGCAAGTGCCATGTTTAAAAGTCATCCAAGAAAATTGATGTACTCCGGCCCAAAACGTTGCATATGGCCCCATCGACGAATGTCGGGCATAGGCCCATCGGCGCGATCAAAACGGCAATGGCCCGTGCGCGGTTACCACGCGTTTTAATGAAAAAGTAGGAATGGGTATTTTACGCTTTACCATGCTATTGTGCCATGTTTAAAAGTCGTCCATGGGTTTTGGTCTTGTGCACTCGCGGGCCAAAACGGTTTTCCTGAGCCCATGACGAAAGTAGACATGGCCCATGCGCGATCAACGTGCATGGTGCCTCGCGCGCTAAACGTGCATGGGCCTTGCGCGATTAGCAGATGGTGCAGCAAAGTAGGAACTGGGTATTTTAAGCTAACCATGCAGTGCCATGTTTCCAACCAAATCGTCCATGGGTTTTGGTTGTCACTCGCGCCAAAACGTTTGCATGGCCCCATGGACGAGGAGTAGCGAAATGGCCCATGCGCGACCTTACACTGCATGGGCACTGACAAGTACGAGTTACCTTGTGTCCTAGCTGTGCAAATGGAGCTAACATACAAGTGCCATGTTTACAAACCATTCGATGGGTTGTGTGTGGTAATCGCGGCCCAAAAACCGTTGCATGGCCCATCTACGAGTGTTGAGGCAATCGGCCCATGCGCGGACGTTAAGGGCAAGGAGGACTGCTCGCATTTGCGAGGTACAATTAAACTCGAAAATTACTCGTCTAGACTACTGAACAATGGACTCAATTTTTTTTTAACTTACAGTGTAACTTAATGCTGAAATTGATTGTCTTGAGATCGCGATTTACGAAAAATTTGCAAACTTCAATTCTAAAAAACATGTTGTGAAATGAAACTTTTTTGTTTAGTGGTCTTGTGCCGAATATAAAAAAATTAAATATCACGGATCAATGTCGGGTACTAAATAAGATTACATTCCAAATATTCATCGAAATATCTTTCTTAAGTACGCCGCAATCTTAATTTTAAATTTGAAGTTTTTAGCCATCTGATTGTGCCTGCACTCGAGGACTCGTGGTGGTTGGTTCAGTGACGTTTCTAGTTTCATTCTTGTCACTCGTGCAGCGATATAGTTAGCCCCAAGGCAAAATACCGACCCTTTTAGGCTAAGACGAATGTGCACTGCGATTCACGGCTCACATCGAGTGGACAGAGATGTTCTTTTCAATAGCCTATCCTCTCCCCTCCCCCAACCCGCCGCAAAACCGGCAGCAACCATAAAACACTCGTCGCCTCGTTAAGGTTTGTTTAGAAAACGACAAGAATAGGTTGAAAGATTGATCCCCTCCGAGTCAGTATGGGAAAACTCGTCAACAAGAGAATACACATTTACACTCAACACACACTCGCACTCGCACTCGCACTCGCACTCACACAACACTCACACTTGCACTCACACTCACACTTCACACTCACACTCACACTCACACTTTACACTCCCACTTCACACGCACACGCACTCACATGCAACGCACACGCACCACACTCACACTCACACTCACACGCACATTCAACCACTCACACTCACACGCACTTGCACATGCACACGCACATGCACATGCACACGCACTCGCACTCCGCTCGCATTTGCACTCCCACACGCACCTTCACACGCACATGCACACGCATAACAGAATGAACTAAACTAAGGTTTGTAAATTTTTTAAATATAGTGTAAATCTCATCAATCAGCAATCACACTTGAATCATTCATTGAACGCAATCAATCAATCCATGATTCATAGATAGGTACATAATATTCAGATAATAGAGTAACTGTTGTTTTAAGTGTTTGAATGCCAATGACGTAGTTGTTATGGTGGTATAGGGCTTGCCCTAATTTCTAGCTACCGTCTTGACAGTTTATTGTATTATGTATATTCTGGTATATCTTGTGAACTCAGTTTTGAAAAATAACAAAATAATAATAGTTAATAATAATAATAAAAAATAAATATAATAATAATAAATAATAATAATATAATAATAATAATAATAATAATAATAATAATAATAATAACTAAATATATTATCTCTTCGTTGTCCGTGCCAGCGTCTAAGAAAAACTAAGCTTCATGCAAGTGAAAATGACAATGTAGTATTATTTTTACTAATTGTTTATATTTAGTAATATTCCTATCTTTAACAGTGCGTATGCCGACGCCTATCGTGACGGTGTGTATCGTGTTCCGGAATGTACTTTCCCGCTTGATAGCATTAGCAAGTGACTCATTTGATTTTTGGGAAAAGACCTGGTTGAACACAATCGAGGGGCCGCGTGCAATAAATTGGACATTGGTAATATCCCATTCATGCATTCCAACTAGATTTTCGGCTAGCCTCAACAGTTATACCATTATCGACTCGGAGTCATCATATTCCGATAGATGGCAGAGCCATACCATTTGTGCCAAGCGTTTGCGCTCCGATAGATATTTTAAAGCACTCCGTGTTACGCGCCTTGATAGTTCTAGTTCTAACTAAAAGAACGCGACCGGAATAGGCTATCACAAGCTGATCGTTTGTTATTGTTTTGCTTTTATGAGCTGTATCGCTGTTGTATGTCTGTTGTCTGTCCAATCTTAAGGAAAGTGCTATTTGATAATGTCTTCATCGATGCGGACGAAAGTGCAGTTTAAAGGTTAGAAAAGAAAGAGGAATCCAGACGAAGGATGGAAAAGAAACCGAGTAGAGATGCTGCTGTCATGGCAAGTTAATAATACCTAGGCTAGCCTACATTTAAATAATTTACTTTAAGAGAGGATCAAACAAAATAGGTTCTCGTTTCTTCCTTTATGAAAATATATGCTTAGGCCCCTACAGTACCACTCTTAAAATAAATAGGGACTAGCCCCTAGTCATAATATACTGCAAAGCCTGCGAATGCGGATAGAAGTTGGTGGTGGTGTGGGTTTTAGCTAGGCTTATATTTTTAAAACTTTCACACAGAATGTCTCAGTTCGATTTCCAGTGAGGGCTTGGGGTATTGTCAACCTCTGAGAGGTTGGCTTTATTTTCAGCTGTTATTCTCGGTTATAATGTAATACATAGAAATAAATAAATAATAAATAGTTTAGGTTTTATCTATAACTTGGTATGAATGGCTTGTAATGGCTGATAAATTTTTTTTTTTTAGGGGTAAAGATATAACGCATTCCTTGAAGTACAACGGTTGTAAGGAACATGTTTCACAAAAAAACCCGTTGATAATCAAAAAGTCGATGCTTCCAAAATTCTATGCACATGGGGTAATAAAGACAAACAAAATCAATATTGTATGGCTCCATTGTAATCGAAAAAGCTCCCCGTGTCCCAGAACAGAGGGAGGCCACTCCAAGGGAAAACAAAAAAAACCAAACACAACTAAAAAACCCGGACTAAGAATACCCCAGGGGGCATATTTCATAACGGGGATTTTCACTAAGGGGGTAACAAAATAACTTCCAGTGTGTCCAAACTGTTCACCTCTTGTCAATCTGTTTTTTCAAATTAAAATAAAACGAAAGGACGGAAGTGGATCCATTTCAAAGTTAAATTTTACTGAGGTTTATACTTTAGATGACATGAAAGTGTAGTCACATCGATTCAAGCGCCCACAAACCAAAATATCTCCAAGATGTATTGTTTGGACACCCTTGTACAGGAGCACTGTAAAATCCTCTTGCCCCATACAAACAACCGCGCGCCCTATACAGCTGTATTCGTTCGGAACAAAAACAAAAAACTATCCTGGAAATGTACACTTTCGAATTGAACTATTTACCATACAAAATCCCACAGCTAACATTTCGCCAAAGCTTTATAGTTCAACACGTTCGTTATATACCCGATACACCATATATTTCCAGTACATAACAAGGAAACTAAAGGAACTTAGATTTGGGCGACATAGCATATACCTTAAACATTTACTCATAAATCACTTTAACATAAATGCCTTGTAAATTTCACATTAAATCCCGGCACCAAACCTCTTCGTACCGATTGTTGTGTAATTTATTGCTGTTAATTGGACAAAAACGAACCTAAAGGCTCGTTATTTTGGTCCAGCTTGTACCATAAATAGCCAAATGCGATATAATCGGAGGAGCATCGATAGGCGCTTGTCGAACATATTAACCGACAAAGTTGCCCGGCAGGTTCCTTATCCCTGCGCCGCTTGACAATAGATACATTAACTACGAGACAGGGACTATTCTGCACCTCGAAGGCCCCCACTAAAGCAGTCAGTATACATTCGATACCACTATAAGTCCACACATTAGTATTGGAGTACTGTGTTGACACTACATGCCCCCCAAACTTTTATCCACTTGATCCTAATGCTAAACAAGTTTCTGCAACAATTCCATTTACAAGCGTTATCCTACTGCGTTTTAAATCTTCAATGCTACCATGCTTCTAAGTCACCAATGGAACCAAGAGTCTATCATTATATTTTCTCACTTCTTCCATTAGGAAGGTATCAGCTCGTCAAAAGGATCTAATCGTGTTGCGATGCTCAGTTATTGAAGTAGCCCTTACTCTAAGTTGGACTTAATACCCTCTAATTAAACAAAGGAATTCTATTTAGTGATGCTCTTGCAGTACGGTCAGACAGGAATTATAGCGTTTATGAAATATGTGATTACACAAATGCTGTTACATCATTGAATATACGAGATTGTTCCTACTTCCCAAGTGAGGAGGCCATTCGTATTGCCAGCAGTGCGACAGAAACTTTGTCAAACTATAGCCAACCATTTAAAGATAACAAGAGTGTTTGAAACACCCGTAGCGACTACTTTCTCTAATATCTCGAGCAACACACAGTGAGATGCAATACCGGGTTTTTGTGCGTGCTCGACCTTCGAAAAGGAAGTAAATAAAATGTTTACACTGGCCAAAAAAAGTTACTGATTTTCCAAGGCTTGTAAGAATTCGTTATTAGGCTGGGGCCCATGAAATTACCCATTCTTTAAAACTAAGTAGCACATTACAGCGGAGTTAGTCGCGCACGAGCTTCGATGTAGAAAAACAGGCTCTCTTATGATAGGAATAAGATAATACTCCCCAAGAATTGCAGTAGAAAAAAGCATCTTAACTCTAGTCAAAAGAAATGATGTGATGTCCCTAGTCAGGTATGTGTACCGGAGAAGAATAGAAATACATTCGATTGAATGAAATATGGGCAGAAACGAAAGCAAAAGCAAGATGGTCCGACGAACATTTAGGCCAACGATGGAATGCTGATCTTGCAATACTAAAGAATGGAACTGCATGCAGTACATCTTACTAGGTAATGTCATATGTAAACATAATGAGTATAATCAGCCTTTAATGAATAAATATCCTGTAGAAAACTAATTGTAAAAATGATGAGTTCCACTGTTACCAACATGGACTTTATTTGTTTGGCATTGTAGTTTTGTTCGGGTATTGTCTCATTCAATAATGGAATATTTTTTAGTTATAATAATTTAGTTATATTTTATCAGTGTATATAAGTTTTCAAAGTATAAACAAATGATTAGGCCCTCTACAAATAAGCACCACATTAACAAACAATGTGGCAAAACAATGGTAGGAAGGCCTACTGAAGCTTCTAATAATAATAGGCCTAAGTTTTGTAATTTGTTCAATCTATTAATATTTTTTACAGTGTATGCAAATATTTTAGATAATTTGGAGTACATAAATATCAAAAATTAAACTAATAATCTGATTTTGATTTTTTGATTTCTCCTGATTTTTTTACTTCACTAATTATATTTTCATTTTACTATTTTGTTGGTTATCCCATTCAGCACGCGGACCCTTACACCACACACCAGGACCAGTCCTGTCCTGGTCTTGGTTTCACATCATGCCGGGCGGTGTATTGAGAACGGCGTATTTGACGACATGTCTGTAAAAAGACGGCACTTGCTAGGTTTCCATGTTCGAATCACGGCTGGGCATTGATAACATCATCAGAAATTAAATTAAATAAATCCACAATAAAACATAATAAAATCGTATTTGTATCAATATGATACGTTTCCAATAATAGATAAACATGGCATTATATTATTATTCGTGCTTATTTGCAAATAATATATATATTGGAAATTAGTTGATGCCGAATGAATGTCTATTCCCGGTTTGATGAGTGTTTCAAGTTTCAACCTAGCAAACGGCATACAACTATTGTAGCAAACCACTGAAAGGAGTTATGGTTTACCCTTAACTAATGTGTAACCAATGAACATAGACGTATTTTGTATGTTTTAAAATAGTGTAAGGGATGGCATCTAGTACTGGTGGACTGGCCATAATTATCTAATAACATGTAATTTTATGAAGTGCGAGTGCTAGTGTGAGTGTGTGTGAGTGTGAGTGCGAGTGGGAGTGCGAGTGTGAGTGTGACTGTGCGAGTGCGTGTGCGTGTGCTTGTGCGTGCGAGTGCTAGTGTGAGTGTGTGTGAGTGTGAGTGCAAGTGTGAGTGTTAGTGTGAGTGTGAGTGCGAGTGCGAGTGCGAGTGTGTGTTAGTGTATGTGTATTCTCTTGTTGACGAGTTTTCCCATAATGACTCGGAGGGGATCAATCTTTCAACCTATTCTTGTCGTTTTCTAAACAAACCATTACGAGGCGACGAGTGTTATGGTTGCTGCCGGGTTTGCGGCCGGGTTGGGGAGGGGGAGAGGATAGGCTAGTGAAAAGAAACATCTCTGTCCACTCGATGTGAGCCGTGAATCGCAGTGCACATTCCTTAGCCTAAAAGGGTCGGTATTTTGCCTTGGGGTAACTAACCTGCACTAGGACAAGAATGAAAATAGAAACTTCATTGAACCACCACCACGAGTCTCCGAGTGCAGCACAATCAGTGGCTAAAAAGTTCCAAATTAAAATTAAGATTGCGGCGTAATTAAGAAAGATATTTCGATGAAATTTGGAATGTAGCTTATTTAGTACCCGACAATTGATCCGTGATATATATTTTTTTTATATTCGGGCACACAAAAAAGTTTACATTTCACACTTTTTTTTAGAATAAAAGTTTGCAAATTTTTGCAAATTGCGATATCAAGAATCAATTTCACATTAGTTATCTGTAAGTTAAAAAAAAAAATGAGTCAATTGGTTCAGTAGTCTAGACGAAATTTTCGAGTTTAAGTGGACTCTGCAAATGCGAGCAGTCCTCCTTGCCCTTAAGATAATCGTCCATGGCCCATGCATGGCACTTGACGGTGTGCTACTAGGGAAGCAACTGGAAAAAGTGTTAGCGAAGCGGTCTAGTTTTATACAAACTGCATCCAACAATACATCACATTATGTATAAATACGGTACCATGTGAGTGAGGTTTACTCAAGCATTATTGTTTTCAGGTAGTGGCAATAACTGAGAGCCTCAACTCTTATTTTTGTTTAGGTTGGTATGAAGAATCTATATAAATCTAAAGTAACTTAGCATTTCATGATTATTTTTTAACGTCTATCCTATTCAGTTATAAAACTGATTTACAAAGGAGGACAACTAAACAAATCTAATTACATAGATTTGTTTCATTTTTTGGTAACTTGCTTAGCTCTCATTCCAACCCCTGTTCCTTCTTTATGTTGTAAGGCTCGCTATGTTGTCCCAGGCAGTAGCGACTCTGCAGTGCGATTCTGTAAAATAGTCGCTATGATAGCGATAGCGATCACGGTTGATATGAAATATCAATCGTTATAAATTATCGTTATCGACCTGATTCTGTAAAATAGTCGCTACGGCCGCCATTTATCGTATCTTGATAGCATAGCATAGCGACTCCTTTTTCATTCTCGTTATTATAGCGATCGCTATCATTTTTAAAGAATCAGTCGACACGCAAAATATAACGTCGTTATCTTCCATAACGATTTTACAGAATCAGACCGCTGGCGAGGGCTGGCGAGGGAAACTAGAACCTTGCCATACAGACTTTGCATGAAGACTCGCCGCACGTCCAGAAGGCTCTTGTAGTAGTCGAGAGGTAGCGCTGCGAGTGCGGATCTAAGATCAGTGTTCGTGTTCAATGGTGCCAGAACGTTTGAAGCCAAGCTGCTAAATATTATCAACATTTATTTGTTTTAACATTCAACATGTCATAAAAGTAACTAGGCCGCTTCGCTAACGCTTTTTCTAGTCGCGTTGATGGATGAGCTTTTTTAAAGAAAAAAATCGTAAAAGTACGATTTCTATGAGAAATATGTATTCAGGTGTCTCTAAAATCATTGCAAATATAATTTCAGTGATTTTAAACGTTCCCATAAAGTTTCATCAAGATCGGAGTAGCCGTTTGTCAAATATCACGAAAATATCTCTTTAAAAATCGAAAAAAGTCGTCAAAGTACGATAATCATAAGAAATATTTAATCGATTGTACCCAAAAACGTGCCAAGTAAAGTTCAGAGATAACGAAGGTCCCTTCAAATTTTTATCAAGATCGCATATGCCGTTTGCCCGGTAGAGCGCGAACAAACAAACAAAATACAAAAAAAAGAGAGCAACTTTTTTGGGGGGTCATTGAAATTGAAGTCTTCGCTTCGCTCATCCAACAACAGGATAATAATGAAATTTCCTGTTCGTTTGGCCGACTGCACCACAGATGTTTCAAATTTTAAATAGTTGTCAGTTGTCACGGACGCGGAAATATAACCTATATAGAGCTATATTTCCGTAACACTTTTAAAAAATATACTTTCAAACGATAAAATCAAATTACAATGATTTTCAGGATTTTTGTATTTTGTTTAAAAGTAAAAAAAATTACCTTGTTCGTGGATTGATCCGAACGAGTCTACAACGCAAGTCGATCGGGCCTTGATCGTGATTAATTTGTCTGTAAAATGTATGTATGTTTGTTTGTTCGGTCCCAGTCCCAGCCTCCCATAGAGCCAAGAGCCGAACGACCAAACAGATTGAGCTAAAATTTCAAACTGACATCCATGACCAGTTAACTGAGAAGTACTACTAAATGAGCAAAATCTGTTGTGATTTAAACCTACAAGAAATAATAAATTGAAAGGAAAGCTAAAATACGTAGGATTTATTTTAACGACAATTCTTTTGTTCTGGAAAAATCTTTTTTATCGAATAATTTTTGGAATGTCAGGCAGTGACCAAGTGCAATCTTGCCGCTCAAGGTTACCAGAAATTACGCTCTGAGATTTTGTAAACGCAATCTTTACTCGTATTTCGTACTGGCAAATTTTTCCTTAATAGTTACTGTATGCATTTCAGAACAGGTTCTACTAGGAAACCGCCAAAGTCGTTACTAGAGACGAGTGAGTGAGCGGTGAGCCATGTGTTGAGTAGCCGGTATCATTCCCTTCATCCCCCTGGGCCCTAACCTAAGATTGGACAGCAGCAGTAGAGTGGCAGTTGACGCGCCACTCAAAACCTTATCATTTATTTATTTATTTATTTATTTATTTTATTATTTATTCAGACCATAATTAAATTGGCACAAATTAGGATATTTTAAGCTAAAAATTAACATTCCGAGATTTTTTCTGATATTTTTAGTATTTTTTTTATATTTTTCATTGTTATATTTAAGGAATTATGGGAAATTTTGGATTTCGAATAAAAGCAACGTTTGATGTTCAAATGTATTTCTAAAACTAGATTTTTTTTCGAATTTTTTTGCATATTTTGGATTTTCTGTATCTCAAATACTGGCAATACTAGTAATAATTTAAATTTCCGGGAAAAAACCAAAAAAACTTTTTTTTGCCCGTTTTTACACATTTCAATTTTCAATCTTCTCTAAAAACAGTACTATTCGTCCTATCGCAATGAGGTAAAAAAACTTTGAATTTGAATTCCCCAATTTTTTTTTGTTGGCCAAATTGAAAAAACTTTAAATCTAATTTTTTTTTAAATCATAATTGTTATGTCCATTGTAATGGACACGTGGTCTGAATGAGTTAAATCCAAATGTTCCGGATTCTCAACACATGACTCGCCCACTCGTCTAGCAACGACTTTGGCGTTTTCCTAGTATAATCATTACACAAACATTTGTGGAAATAGACACTAATTGAACTGACACACGGAATGGAGGTGAAAGAAAAGGGGGTTTCTCACGTCGTGGTCGTCATCGTCTTTGGCATCGATCTGAGAAAACCTCGGAAAAACATCAGTTAGGATTGCCGGTCTCGACGGGGGTTTGAACCCGGGACATCCCGAATCAGAGTCGCGCGCTCAACGATCGAGCCAACACTGTCGTCTTGCATCGTTCGTGTTGTCATGGTCGTCGTTGTCAAGGAGATCGTATAAAAATCATCAAGGAGAGGTCCCTGACGACGACTTCCAGAGGTCGCATCCTTTCGGGGAGTACCTCTACCTCTCTATACTTACCAGCTGTGTTTGTGAGATGGACTTCGTCTTGTTTCTCGTCTTTTACGATTATAGCAGAGCGGGGGCCGAACCAGAACTTCTTCGGTTCATGGGCCCCAAAAAACAACAACTTGTTTTTACTGAAAAAGGGTTTCGACAAAAATAGCATCGTTAAAGGTTTTGTAGGTATAATTAGACGAGTGAGCGCAGCGAACGTAGTCTACAACGCTACTCGATCGGTCCTTGGTCGTGATTAATTCTGTTAATGTTAAATGTATGTCTGTCTGTCTGTCTGTCCAGGCTCATACGGCCGAACGGCCAAATAGACCGACCTGAAATTTAAAACAGACATCAGTGACCAGGTAACTGAGAACTGCTAACAAAATGAGCACAATCTGTTACGATTTAAACCTGCAAGAAATAAAAACTGAAAAATTCGTTGAAATGTATGAGAATTATTTTAACGACAATGGTTTTCATTTGAAATAATATATTTTGTTTGTTATTTACCTGGCTGTGAAATGCCGTGTCCAAGGTTAATCGAATGTTGGACGTCAAGGTACCCCAAATTCCGCTCGTAGATTGAGTAAACCTTGCAATATTTTCACGTATTTCCTACGGGCCATGTTTTCCGTAGTATGTCACAGATGATGGACTACACTGCGTTATATGCATTTCAAAACATGTTAAATAATTTAAAAAATACAATCCAGAAATTACAAAATCTTTTCCGACCATTAAACCCACGTCTCCCACATTTCGGCTATAAGTGCGCTTTAGCCAACTCGACTAGGGAAACGCCAAAGTCGTTATTAGACGAGTGAAGCGAGTCATGTGTGAGTACACGGCAACATTTGCATTTCAGTTTGATAATTGTATCGGTATAGATAATAGGGTTTTAAGTTGAGTTGGTATAAGGGCACGTCAACTGTAAGGTAATAATGCACCACTTTAGTCTATGATAGGCTGGGGAGACCTTAGGTAGGTAAATAATAAATGATAAATGGGCTTAAATGTGTAGGTTCTATTTTAACAACAATGTTTTTTCGGGAAGAATTAAAATTTTTTGGAATGTCAAGAGGTGCGCGGCACTGGCCAAGATGCATCGAAACTTGCACGCTCAAGATTCACCAAAACTCCGCACGGAGATTGAGTAAACCTTGCAATCTTAGCTCGTTCTCGTACTGGCTATGTTTCTTATACTATTCTGCAATGTTAAAACACTACAGAAATATTTATTTTTTTGTAATTAATATTATTAACCTAGATGGTTGGCATGCGAAATAAAGTACGATGTACATGAATAATCCCATACAATTTTTATGTCTTTTGTAATTTTTTATACTATACAAATTTGCGTTTAGCGACAGAAGATACGTTTGGTTTGTGCATGGACTTAAAAAAAAGTTACATCCATGTTTGTAGAAACTCCATTGAGATTCGTGGATCTTGATCACTGCCTAGGTACAAACCATTGATATTAAACCCCCATAGTAGGCTAGATTAGCAGTCTCCTATACCTCCGCACAGGCGCGAGCGTAGCAAATTGAAGACTCAACCGGCCCATTCAAGATGGCGATTTGGTGTTTTAATTTATGCTTTTTTAATGCAATAAAGTATTTTACTGGATTGTTTGATATGGTTTTAGCTTGTGCAGCATGGTATTAAACAAAAGAAACAATACGAAGGATTGCATAAGGGAATTTAGTAATCATTTGGTGTTAAAGGCTAGTATGCTTACCTGTCAACATGGCGGCAATCTTGAGAACTATTTGGCCACAAATCGCTCCCATTTGATTAACATGTAAACTGTCATTTTAAGATGGCTTCTAATTGTACCGGAAGTGGACCACCGACTGCTGGTCTAGCCAATTATATAGGATGTCTATGGTACAAACAATTAAAGATCAAACAGGAATAATTAAAACATAGTATGGGCCGTGTTTAATTTGTTATTTTTGCAAACAAAAACACATTCTACGCCGCCATTAATTGGCGTGCTTTCTGTTTGTTTTTAAAACTAGGGGGAAAAGCTCTACCAAACACTACATACTCAAAGGGGGAGCCTCTAACACAGTAGCAAACACTCAATCGTGATACTTGAGAAGAATAAGACGCGATCTATACGGATCTCAAGACTCTATCCCAGGTTATGTACTCAATGGTCCTAGCAGTGACCAATAGCGTTGTGTCTCAACCATATACTATACTCAAAGGTGGAGAGACAAGAGGAGTGGCGTAGAGGCTCCCTCTAGCTCCTATTATACACTAGATTCTCAAAGGTGGAGCCTTTAACATTAATAAGTAAGTAAGTAAGTAATTTTTTTCCCATTTGACTAAAACAGAGTAGAAGTATAACACTGTCCCCTATTCTCTAGAGGGGAGAGAGAGAGAGAGAGAGATGAGAGAGAGAGAGAGAGAGAGAGAGAGAGAGGAAAATAGGAGAGTGAAATGAATAAGGCGATAAAAAAAATTTAAAGGTAAACAATTTATAGATAATACATAAATAAATGTATAATACAATATGAAACATAAAAAATGCAATTACATTTACAATGTGCACACAATAATAATTATTACATTGAAAATTTATTGATATTAATGACAATAAACAAGGTAATTTATTTGGGAGAGCCGTCAGATAGAAACTCATGAAGTGAGTAAATAACTGTTTTTAAGCAGGAAGGACTTAAGACTAGGGAAACGCCAAAGTCGTTGTTAGACGAGTGAGTGAGCCATGTGTGGTACCCGGAAACATTCCTTTTTTTCCCCCCTACCTTCGGCCTCCCTGGGCCTATCATAGGCTACAGTGGAGCATTATGGCCTAAGCTATGACCTAAACTTAAATACCCTATATTTATACGAATATTATAATCAAATTTAAAATGCAAATGTTCCGGCGCACTCAACACATGGCTCACTCACTCGTCTAACAACGACTTTGCGTTTCCCTAGTAATAGTTTTACGCGATACTATAAAAAGCATGAAAAAACAAGTTGTTGTTTTTTGGGGCCCATGAACTGAAGAAGTTCCTCAAAGCCATGCTCTGGGCCAAATGCCCAAACATGCACGGCTTAGGCTACGTAAACGTACACTTAATTGTTTTTTTTTGTTGCATTTTATGGCAAATTTAAACAATTGTAATCAATGGTTCAAAAATGTCACATACTTATTTCTTGTGAGTTTGAATCGCAACGGATTTTGCTCAATTTGTTAGCAGTTCTATTTCGGCCCAATCTGTTTGGCCATTTGGCCATATGGTATCGAACAGACAAAACAGACATCCTCACAGTGAGTGCCGTTCCGCTTGACCTGCGTTGATAAGACTAAATTCGCTGCGCTCACTCGTCTAATAATTTTTGGATGAGCGAAGCGAAGACTTCAATTTCACCGACCCCCAAAAAAAAATTTAGCACGGGTGTTTTTTTTTGTTTTTTTTCCCGTCTGTTTGTTTGCTCTCTACTGGGCAAACGGCATATGCGATCTTGATGAAAATTTGAGGGGACCTTCGAAATCTCTGAACTTAGACTTGCTACGTTTTTGGGTACAATCGAAAAAATATTTCTCATGAATATCGTACTTTTACGATTTTTTCGATTTTTAGTGCGATATTTTCGTGACATTTGGGCCGATTCTGACCAAACGGGTGGGGCTACAACGTTCATATTTCACATGCACATTAAGGTTATAGTGATGTATTGACGCTCGAAAGAAAAAGTTGAAAAAGTTAGCCAGAATCTATAGAAATAAAGGTTTTATTTTCAGTTTTTTAAAGGTGTTAAATATTAAAACCTATATTTCTATAGATTCTGTCTAATTTTTTCAACTTTTTCTTTCAAAAGTCAATACATCACCCTTACCTTAATGTCCATGTGAAATATGAACGTTTTAGCCCCACCCGTTTGGTCAGAATCCGCCCAAATAGCACGAAAATATAGTTTTTAGATCTTTCTCACAGCCTTGTATGGAAACTTCACAGGAGATTTTATACCTTACTCACAAGCCTTGTTACAAACAATCAAAGATCCAACAGACCTAATGATTGCTTTGTATGGGCCGTGTTAATTTGTTTTTATTATTTTTATTTAATGTTGACATTTTGTAATTAAAAAGCTCATCCATCAACAGCGTCTAAAAAAAGCGTTTTTAGAAGCTTCCTAGTAATTTACAAGTAACTATAGAAACTTGACATCAATCACCTACAATGCGTTCAAAAATCAAATCTTCGGGCCTCCAGATAATATTTTACATTCTATTAATTTGGTATTACCATAGCAATTAATACTACTTTATTAAAATGATCCTATTTTACAAAAATGATTTTGCAATGGGACTTGAAGTAAAGAGATCCCACTCATACAAAAGACTTACAAAAAGCTCATCCATCAACGCGACTAAAAAAAGCGTTCGCGAAGCTGCCAGTTATTAACATAAGAATAATTAATTATTGTAAGAGCGAAGCAAAGACTTCAATTTCACCGACCCCCCCAAAAAGTTTAGCTCGATTGTTTTTTGTTTGTTTGTTTTTTGTTTGTTTTTTGGTTTTGTTTTTCTGTCTGTTTGTTCGCTCTCTACGGGCAAACGGCATATGCGATCTTGATGAAAATTGGAGGGACCTTCGTTTTCTCTGAACTTAGACTTGCCACGTTTTTGGGTAATCGTAGAAATATTTCTTATGAATATTGTACTTTTACGATTTTTTTTTTCGATTTTTAGTGCGATATTTTCGTGACATTTGGGCCGATTCTGACCAAACGGGTGGGGCTAAAAACGTTCTTATTTCACATGCTCATTAAGGTAATGGTGATGTATTGACGTTTGAAAGAAAAAGTTGAAAAAGTTAGCCAGAATCTATAGAAATAAAGGATTTAATTTCAGTTTTTTGAGGTGTTAAATATTAAAACCTTTATTTCTATTGATTCTGGCTAACTTTTTTAACTTTTTCTTTCAAAATTCAATACATCACCCTTACCTTCATGTCCATGTGAAATATGAACGTTGTAGCCCCCCCCGTTCAGTCAGAATCCGCCCAAATAGCACGAAAATATAGATGGATTTTAGACATAGACATCCCATATAATTGGCTAGACTAGCAGTCAGGGGTCCACTTCCGGGACAATTGGAACCCTCTTGAAGGGGTGAGTTTGCATTTTAAATTAGATGGGAGCGTTTAAATCGAAAAATTATTTTTAAAGATGGCCGCCAATTTGACGGGTGAGCATATTAGACTTTTATACCAAATGATTACAAAATTCCGTATGCAATAACTTTGCTTTGTTTCTGTTGTTCAATACCAGGCTGCACAGCTAAAACCATATCAAACAATCCAGTAAAATACTTTATTGCATTAAAAAAGCATAAATTAAAACGCCAAACCGCCATCTTGAATGGGTGTGAATGACGCTTCAATTTGGTACACTCGCGCCTGTGCGGATGTATTGGAGACTGCGTATCTAGCCTACTATAGGTGTTAAGATATCTATGATTTTAGACCTTTCTCACAGCCTTGTATGAAAACTTCACAGGAGATTTTATACCTTACTCACAGCCTTGTTACAAGCAATGAAAGATCCAACAGACCTTTATGATTGCTTTGTATGGACCGTGTTAATATGTTGTTATTATTTTTTACTCGGAAAACGCTTAAGTCCCGCCGCGTTGATGGATGAGCTTTTTTAAGTTTTTAGTTTGCGTGGGATATCTTTACTTTTGCAAGTGCTTTGTTTTGCTGCCCACGCATTGTAGGTAATTTTTTGTCAAGTTTCTATTGTTACTTGTCAATTGGTATTATTTCCAGTAAAAAACTTATATTTACAGCTTTATTTCTAAGGATTCTAGCTAACTTTTTTTTAACTTTTTCTTTCAAAAGGTACTACATCACCATAACCTTAATGTCCATGTTTAATATGAACGTTGTAACTCCACCCTTTGGTCAAAAATGGCCCAATGGGCACGAAAATATCGCTCAAAAAATATAATAAAAAATCGTTTTAAACCTTTATTTCTATGGATTTGTCTAACTTTTTCAACTTTTTCTTTCAAAATGTACTACATTACCATAACCTTTATGTCCATGTATAATATGAACGTTGTAGCCCCACCCGTTTGGTCAGAATTGGCCCAAATGGCACGAAAATATCGCACAAAAAATCGAAAAAATCGTTAAAGTACGATATTCATGAGAAATATTTCTTCGATTGTACCCAAAAACGTGGCAAGTCTAAGTTCAGAGATTTCGAAGGTCCTGTCAAATTTTCATCAAGATCGCATATGCCGTTTGCCCAATAGAGAGCGAACAGACAAAAAAAAAAAAAAAAAACACCAGAGCTAAATTTTTTGGGGGGTCAGTGAAATTGAAGTCTTCGCTTCACTCGCTAACGCCATTCCAATTAATTTTAACTTTTTATTGTTTAAAAACTCATCCATCAACGCGACAAAAAAAAAGCGTTTGCGAAGCTTAAAAAAATCTATCCTGAACGTTGATTAAAACCCGCGTCTCCCACATTCTGAGTATAAAGGTGCCTAAGCCAACTATAGACTAGGAAAACGCCACAAAGTCGTTGACAACGAGTGAGCGAGTCATGATTGTGTTGAGTACTCGGGAACCTTAGGTAAGGGGAGGGAAGCTAATGTTAACGGGTACTCAACACATGGCTCGCTCACTCGTCTAACAACGACTTGGCGTTTTTTGGATGCGGTAGCGAGCGAAGCGAAGATTCCATTTCACTACACTGGAGAAAAAAATCCATATGTTTTTTTTTTTTCTTTCTTTCGGGTTTTTTTGTCTGTCTGTTAACACGATTCCGGCTAAACCAATACTCCGATTGCGATAAAAATTTTGTGGAGGCCTTCGAAATCTCTAAACTAAGAACTGCCCCGTTTTTTGAGCGCAATCGAAAAATTCATTCTCATGAAAATCGCAATTTTAGGATTTTTTTCGATTTTTAAAAATTTCTTCGACTTATAACACCTACATCGATTGTAATGATTTTTTCAAAAGAACCTTTATTTTATGAATTGATATATTCGTGTGAAATTTGAGCGTAATCGAAAAAATATTTCTCATGAAAACCGTAATTTCGCGATTGTTTTCGATTTTTAAATTTCTTTGGCTTATAACACCTACATGCTTTATCTGATTGTAATGATTTTTTCACAGAACCTACATTTTTGAATTAATATATTCGTGTGAAATTTGAGCGTAATCGAAAAAATTATTCTAATGAAAATCTCTATTTTACGCTTTTTTTTGGTTTTTAAAAAATTACGCTCATCCAACACGCGCTTGAAAAGCGTTTTCGAAGCTTCCTAGTTCCTAGTTACTATCTATATAACGACTGTAGGGCTGTCCATTTACGCTTTATTGACAAAGTTTCATATACCGGTACGTCGGAAACTTACCAGCCGAGCGAATAGCTATTCTTGCCAGTAATGTCAACAATAATAATAATTATTGTATCCTATTAACCAAAAGAAAATGTTCTGACTTTCTGCGCTCACTTCGTGTAGTGTGGAGTCAGCAGTTTTAATAGCTTTATCACTAATTCAAAAAATATCCGTATTAACACAAATTAAAACATAATAATGATTTGTATTTTCCCATGTAGGCCTACTGACCACATACTAAATTATAAAAACTAATACACATCAATAAAATAAAACAACACAAACCAATAACTCATTATTATACTTAAATTTGATGTGGTATTTAAAAAAAAAAGTCAAAAGGAGGACAAAGGTGCCATAGAGGTAAAGGTAGTTTCACATTTGCATGTGCCGGGTTTTTTTATCCGGGATAAGAATGATGCACTACGTATATCACAGCACTCATCCCAATTGACTCAAGTCGGTTCGAGTTCAAATTTGGTTTGATTTTCTTGATATACACACTCGATTCGCATTGAAGTCAATCCACTTTCCAAAGTGGACTGACATGAGTAAAATTTCTTGATATACAGTTCAATACGCATTCAATACGATTGAAACTGCCTTAGAGATTTAGATTTCAGTGGGAACCATTATTAGGCAGGCGGTGTTTATTACATGTTTACAATAAAATGGCGTCTTGGATGCTTTAATTAAGACATAATGGTTTATGTTTACGTAGCTGTAGGTAGAGATACAAGTACATAGTATTTTCAAGTGTTATTCATAGAATCTTGTAGCATCAATTTAAACTGCAACAACAACACTTTCAATTCCCAATCGAAATAGGATTGAGGAAGTCGTTTCGAATGTCCGTGATATACACTTCAAGTCAAACCCAATTGAACTCAAACCGAATTCAGTCAATTCGGATTGAGGGCTGTGATATACGTAGTGATGGTAGTTTGGTTGACTCTTTAAAGGCGGCGGGGGCCCCCCCGAGGAATAAAGAACGGCCGGTCGTATATACGCTACGCTAGGATCCACGGTGTGAAGGGGCTGGCAACTATTTGAACAGATTTAGCAATTTACTACTAAACATCAGTAAGTAGTTCACTTTATAAGTAGGTTTTTTGTCAAATCCCTCCCTACAGATGTGTTTTCAGAAATTAATTATCGTTTTAAATGTATATTTGAAGATTTTACGTTGGTTGTATCCTAAAAATGGCATTCCAAAGTGTGTGCATTAAGAAAGGTATGAACCTAGGGTGTTTGGTGTTTATTTTTATTTAAAGCATTTCTATAAAGGGTCTAAGAAAAATAACGCCATTTATACCCACTGTGCAATTGGGGATAGGCCTACAAGCATGAAAAAAGGTATTTACTAGACCGCTTCGCGAACGCTTTTTTTAGTCGCGTTGATGGATTGAGCTTTTTTAAGTTTTTAGTTTTGCGTGAGTAAATATCATTACTTTTGCAAAGTGCTTTGTTTTGCTGCCCACGCATTGTAGGTAATTGTTGTCAAGTTTCTTTTGTTACTTTCAATTGGTATTATTTCCCGTAAAAAACTTATATTTAAAGCTTTATTTTCTATGGATTCTGGCTAACTTTTTTAACTTTTTCTTTCAAAAGGTACTACATCACCATAACCTTAATATCCATGTTTAATATGAACGTTGTAGCCCCACCCGTTTGGTCACAAATGGCCCAATGGGCACGAAAATATCGCTCAAAAAATAAAAAAAAACTCTATTAAAACCTTTATTTCTATGGATTCTGTCTAACTTTTTCAACTTTTTCTTTCAAAATATACTACATTACCATAACCTTTATGTCCATGTATAATATGAACGTTGTAGCCCCACCCGTTTGGTCAGAATTGGCCCAAATGGCACGAAAATATCGCACGATATTCATGAGGAATATTTCTTTGATTGTACCCAAAAACGTGGCAAGTCTAAGTTCAGAGATTTCGAAGGTCCTGTCAAATTTTCATCAAGATCGCATATGCCGTTTGCCCGGGAGAGAGCGAACAAACAGACAGAAAAAAAAAAAAAAAACACAAGAGCTAATTTTTTTGGCGGGTCAGTGAAATTGAAGTCTTCGTTTCACTCGCTACGCTCATCCAATTAATATTAACATTTTATTGTTTACAAACTCATCCATCAACGCGACTAAAAAGAGCGTTTGCGAAGCTTCCTAGTTTAAGCGTTGAGTGACTAATATATAATATATATAATATAATATATATAATATATATGTGTTCTTTTTTAAAAGTCAAAAGGAGGACAAAGGGTGCCATAGAGGTAAAGGTAGTTTCACATTTGCATGTGCCGGTTATTTTATCCGGGATAAGAATGATGGTTGGTTGACTCTAAGGCGGCGGTCCCCCTCGAGGAAGAAAGAACGGCCGGTCGTATATATGCTACGCTCAGGGTCCACAGTGCGAAGAGACTGGCAACTATTTGAACAGATTTAGTAATTTACTACTAAACATCAGTAAGTAGTTCACTTCATAAGTATGTTTGTGTCAAATCCCTCCATACAGAAGTGTTTTCAGAAATTAATTATCGTTTTAAATGTATATTTGAAGATTTTACGTTGTTTGTATCTCTATGAATCCAGCATCCCACAAGTGTGTGCATATAGAGAAAGGTATTAATCTATGGTGTTTGGTGTTTATAATTTATTTGAAGCATTTCTATGAAGTCCAAGAAAATAACGCCATTTATACCCAAGTGCAATTGGGGATACAAGCATGAAAAAAGGTACTTTACTAATAGACCGCTTCGCGAACGCTTTTTTTAGTCGCGTTGATGGATGAGCTTTTTTGTAAGTTTTTAGTTTGCGTGGGATCTCTTTACTTTTGCAAGCGCTTTTTGAACGCATTGTAGGTGATTGTTGTCAAGTTTCTATTGTTACTTGTTAATTGTTATACCTCATAAATAACACACTAAAAATCGAAAAAAATCGAAAATGTACGATATTCAGGAGAAACATTTCTTCGATTGTACCCAAAAACGTAAAACGTGGCAAGTATAATGTTCAGAGATTTCGAAGGTCCCCTCCGATTTCCATCAAGATCGCATATGCCGTTTGCCCAGTAGAGAACGAACAGACAAAAAGAAAGAGATAATTTTTTGGGGGGTCAGTGAAATTGAAGTCTTCGCTTCGCTCATCCAATTACTGACTTATTGTAAGTAAGTAAGTAAGTAAGTAAGTTTTATTTCCACACACATAGCATATTACATTATAACACTTTGTGATTACCTCTAAGTTTATATTGTCTGGAATAAGTATTTATTAATTATTCCTAAACAAATAAACTTTTTTATTGAGGTGTTTGGAAAGGTGCAAAGTATGTAAGTAAGTAAGTAAGTAAGTAAGTAAGTATTTTATTCATTGGACAAATACATGGTATCTGTATGACACAATTATTCTCTGTGAGAGGAATAGTGCAATGAATAATTCTAATAACTAATAATATATCTAAGATGATTGTGCCGTCTGGTGTAGAGATGTCCGTACCGGATAAGATCACCCAACCTTTGCCTCTGAGCTACTTTTTGTTCAATGCGCTTATAGCATTTGCATTCTTTGTCCCAAACATTGTGGTTTTCATTTAATTGTAACCATATCTATTATTTTGCTTGTATGCAGTTAAGGCAGCTAGCAGAGTCTGCTGTACAGTCTGGGGATTTATGGTACCCACCGCAGTAGCCGCACGCAAGTCCATTTTTACAGTTCGTCATTGTGTGGCCATATTGGCAGCATTTAAAAAACAACCTTATCACATGTATATATTCGACCACCTTACATACATTCCACCCTATTTTAATTTTATCACTCACGTCTTCTTTAGTTTCCTTGTCCACTTCAAATATTATATTAAATGTTCTTTTGTTGTAGTTTTTCTTGATATGTACAATTTTCATGCAGAAGTTTTCTCGGTTGTTACTTATGGTGTTGAGTCCATTTTGTTTGCATATTTCCTTTACCCAGTTTTCATTTTCACTTAGTTCATCCTCTTTGCTAACCCAATAGCCATTATCTTAACCGTATTTTTTATATTTGGTTTTGTTATGTCGTAGTCGTTCCCAAGCTTTACAGTTGTCTCTTTTTGAAGAGCCTGTAGGCCTTCTCTGCTGTCACAGACTATCACCACTCCCCCATCTCTGATTCTTTAACTTTAGTCACTCCTATTCCCATTTCACTAGGGTTTACTGCCCTTTTTTACTTCTTCTCTTGTTTTCTTGCTATCTTGTGCGGCGTGTGATTTAGGTTTGACTATTACAGCCAACTCTTGCGTCTTGGTATTTGGCCTCGATTCACGATCGCGCTATAGGTTGAGTCTTGTTCTCTTTTGATTCGCCGCATCCGCCTCCTTGTTCCAATCGACCAATCTTGCCGTGTCGATCAGTCGAAGTATCCACTCGCATGCTAGCATCTTTGCGACACATCGATTCGCCATCATGCATCGCAGCTATTTGTGGGACTACCTTAGCCTTACTTTTACCATGTATTATGTTTTGAAGTAATATTATCATCTCTGCTTGGATATTTAATCGTTTTGTCATTTCGGTATTTACCTTTTCCTTTTCTTCTACTATCTTCTTTGTTAGTTCTACTTCGATCCTTAATTCTTTGCATTTGCACATGTATCGAAGCTCTGGTCTGGGCCTAGGCCTAGCTCTCCGACGTCACCAGTTTTCTGAACAGCGAGTGTTAGCCTTTTGATCAGGCACCTCTTTTTTACCCTCTTTATTTAAGCCTAGAATTTCTAGCTCCTTTACTAACTCCTTTTTACTCATATTTCTTTTTAATTTAGCATTATTAATACTACTACCGTCGTTTATAACTGACACTACATCTTCCGCCATCCTCCACAATTATTTCTGTCCTAAAAATAAGTTACTTAATAATTAATGCCTTAGTCTTGTCTTGTACCATATAACAATTTTACTGTATGCTTATGTTGGCTATTTATTGAATTTTAGTGCCTCGTATATAAGAGAATACGAATGAAACGAGAGAATAATTATTTATCTAGTTTTTCTTGTGGGCCGAGATTGGTTTCAATTTAAGGCAGTATACATCAAGCGGTATAGGGCCTATGACAAAGATAAGACATAAGAGACTAAAAATACAAACAAATATTAATATAATACTCCGACTTAAATGAATCTAGATAAATAAGACAAAATATAAGTCAAAATTTAAGATACAACACAAAGAAATGGGCCTATTATAAAATATATCTTAGCCTATTTGTGGAATATAAACATAATAATCATAGTACACTATATCTATACCTCTTATTAAGAATTTTAGTACAAAGATAACAGTGTTATAGTAGTTTGTCCTTCAAATATTCCTCAACCGAGTAATATTATGCTTTGATACATAGAAGTTGTTTTAGTTTGTATTTAAAATTGCTCATACTAGAAACGGCTTTTAGACTTGTCGGCAGCTTGTTAAATAATTTAGAACTAATATAATTCGAGTTAAATTGAGAATGTGTTCGCTTGAGATAATTAGTGTGTATGTTGTTTGCTTGTCTTGTGTTATGGCTGTGAATGCTATTATTCTTGTCAATTTCTTCATTAATCATAGATTTTTTTAAAATTAGTATGGATTGAAATAGTATAGACTGTAGAAAGTGAGTATTTTGTGTTATGGATCCATCGAGGCTCTAAAGTCACAGTTTACTAATTAACCCTAAGACAAGATATGACGTCCAAATCAGAAGCTTAAAAATCTTCTGCCTAGAGCGGGAACCGAACCCTGGACTTTCTGCATTGGAAGCAGATACTCTAATCACAAGACCAACGAGCCACACAACTGCCCCCCCCCCCTGCAAATTGATCCAGCATTTTTTATATATATTATTTTCTATCACTTTTTGACCAGGAATTATGGAATTTAATTTGGCAAATAGCGGGAAAAAATGAAAGATATCTAGATTTTTTTCAAGATACTCAGTTGGACATGTATTATAACATACTAAAAGTTTATTCGGTGTGAGCATTATAATATGACCTTGAAACGATCTCGATAATCGTTAGTTTGGATTTATCTCGTACATGGAGGAAAGAAGAAAGAAATGTTTAATACAAAAGATGTCGGACATTTCATTTCATACAACTAGGAAAACGCTAAAGTCCCGCCGCGTTGATGGATGAGCGTAAGTTTTTAGTTTGCGTGGGACCACTTTTCCTTTGCAAGTGCTTTGTGAATGTATTGTAGGTGATTGTTGTCAATTTTCTATTGTTACTTGTTAATTATTATAAACCTCAAAAAACTCAAATTAAAACATTTATTCCTATGGATTCTGGCTAACTTTTTCAACTTTTTCTTTCACTAAGTACTACATCCCTATAACCTAAATGTCTATGTGAAATATGAACGTTGTAGCCCCACCCGTTTGGTCAGAATCGGCCCAAATGTCACGAAAATATCAGCACTAAAAAATCGGGAAAAAAAATCGTAAAAGTAAAGTTTATTTTATAGATTCTGGTAAACTTTTTCAACTTTTTTTTCACTAAGTACTACATCTCTATATTCTTAATGTCCATGTAAAATATGAACGTTGTAGCCCTACCCGTTTGATCAGAATCGAACCAAATGTCACGAAAATATCGCACTAAAAATCGAGAAATATCGTAAAAGTACGATATTCATGAGAAATATTTCTTCGATTGGACCCAAAAACGTGGCAGGTTAAGTTCAGAGATATCGAAGGTCCCCTTCAATTTTCATCAAGATCGCTTAGGGCCGTTTGCCCCCGGATCGTGCAACAAACAGACAAACAAAAACAAAAACAAAAATAAAACATCCGAGCTAAATTTTTGGGGGTCAGCGAAATTGAAGCCCTTTCGCTTCGCTCGCTTCGCCTCCAAAGAGGGCCTCAACCAATTTTATTGCATTTTTACTCCTTCTCCTCAAAATCCAGGATAGGTAAATCCTCTTTTCAAATAATTTCAGAAATATGACAATAGCCATAGAAAGTTTACCAACTTGAAATTTTGGATGAGCGTAGCGAGCGTAGCGAGCGAAGCGAAGATTCCATTCTACTACACTGGAGAAAAAAATCCGGAATGTTTTTTTTTTTCTTTTTTTTTTTTTTTTTTTTTTTTTTTTTTTTTTGTATTTTTGTGTGTTTGTTAACACGATTCCGGCAAAAACCGATACTCTGATTGCGATAAAAATTTTATGGAGGCCTTCGAAATCTCTGAACTTAGAACTGCCACGTTTTTGAGCGCAATCGTGGAATTTTTCTTATAAAAAACGCAATTTACGATTTTTTTCGATTTTTTTTAAATTTCTTCGACTTAAAAACACCTACACGCTTTATCCGATTGTGATGATTTTTCACAGAACCTTAATTTTATGAATTAAGATATTCGTGTAAAATTTGAGCGTAATCGAAAAATTATTTCTCATGAAAAACGAAATTTTACGGATTTTTTTTTTTAAAACAATTCTTTGATTTATAACACCTACATGCTTTATCCGATTGTAATGATTTTTTTACAGAACCTTAATTTCAAAGAACTTATATATTGGTTAAATTTGGGGCGCAATCGAATAATTTATTTTCTTATGAAAATTGCAATTTTACGATTTTTTTTTTTTTTTAAATTACGATTATTAAAAAAATTAAGTAAAATTTTTTTTTTTATTTAATTAATTAAAAAAAAACTTCGACTTAGTAATGATTTTTTCACAGAACCCGCAGAAAATCCGCGTAACACATGGCAGCTCAATGCACCAATTTACGCTCATCCAACAACGCGGCGGGACTTAGCGTTTTCCTAGTAAAATACACTAATTTATGTAGATTCTCACCCCCTGTGCCTAGCCTTGCTGGACTGACCAGTCGTCTAGCTGGGCCTAGGCAAGGGCACGCGGGGGGGGGGGGGTCAAATTAACACCTGGATTGACACGATGCGTGTGTTTTAGTTTATTTGGATTAAGGGCGCTTCAACCGTTATGCAGTAATGCACCACTCAAGTTAAGGGGTCAGAACCAGCCACATGTGTGGGGAGGAAAGGGGGTTCTCACGTCGTGGTCGTCATCGTGTTTGTCATTGTCGTTGTTGTCGGTGAAGTCGTCTAGGGGTGGGATGTTGTTACCCGACGACGACTGCCAGAGCTCGCCTCTAGTTTTGGGGAGTTATTGGATGAGCGTAGCGAGCGAAGCGAAGATTCCATTTCACTACACTGGAGAAAAAAATCCGGAATGTTTTTTTTCTTTCTTTCTGTATTTTTGTGTGTTTGTTAACACGATTCCGGCTAAACCGATACTCCGATTGCAATGAAATTTTATGGAGACCTTCGAAATCTCTGAACTTAGAACTGCCACGTTTTTGAGCGCAATCGGGAAATTTTTTCACATAAAAAACGCAATTTTACGATTTTTTTCGATTTTTAAAAAAAATTTTCGACTTATAACACCTACATGCTTTATCCTATTGTAATGATTTTTTTACAGAACCTTAATTTCATGAATTAATATATTCGTGTTAAATTTGAGCGCAATCGAATAATTATTTCTTATGCAAATTGCAATTTTACGATTTTTTTCTTTTTAAAAAATTACGATTAATTAAAAAAAAGTTAATTTTTTATTTTATTTTATTTAATTATAAAAATTTTGTTAATTTTTTATATAATTTAATTTAATTTAAAAAAAATCTTCGACTTAGTAATGATTTTTTCACAGAACAACAGAAAATCCGCGTAACACATGGCATCTCAATGCACCATATACGCTCATCCAACAACGCGGCGGGACTTAAGCGTTTTCCTAGTATACTTCATTACATACTAGCTGATGTTTGCGAGATGGGCTTTTTCTCTATCCTCGCCTGCCTACCCCAGGCGCAGACGGGGAACGCTGCGTGTGTGGGTGCTGAGTAGATCGATATTGTCTACTCTACTCTGTGGTGAGTGACCATGTGTCCATGGAGTTACAATAAACTCCATGATGTGTGTCTGTGCTGCAGAAGAGGTTGGCTATGTAAAGTACCATTATAAGTGCAAGCGAAGCGAGAGGTGACGGGAAGAGGCTGGTTTTGAAAGATTTTTTCCAGTTTCTGCACTGCTGTTGATAATGTAAACAAGCACATCACAATGGCTTGTTTGGTGACTTCTGATCAGCCACTTTATATTAAGTAGGCCTACGGTACATATGTGTGTCAATTAGTGATGACAATGATTATTTATTTCAGCCTGGAACCACGTAGTGTACTCTATTATCCGTGGTTGTATCATTGAATGATTTCACTCAACGGTTGTACTGGTCATTGTCATAATGTATTTCGAGTTTCCGGGGTGTATTGGATTTACAATGGCTGGAAGTGGCCTGAAAAAAAACTTTTTTAGTCAGATCTATACAGACGATCTCCTGTGAGAAGATGTTACATGGCTACAATTTCTCACGTGCCATTCTACTTCTAGAGCACAAACCCCAGTTCGTTTGGCATTGGGAAAGATTATTATTATAAACAACAAGAATTGAATGTTGGTTACAGTACGAATTAGACAGTAGTAGTAGCGTTGAGTACTAAAATCCTTAACTAAAGTGATTTTGAGCATGTTTCAAGTCATTTTTCACCAAGAAGGAATGTTCGTACACCAACCAAATTTGGCATGTGTTCTCAGGGGTCCCGGGTCCCACTGTCTAATCGCGTACTGCCTAAAATAGGGTTTTATACCTGTTTTACCTTATTTTCTCGTACTGCCTAAGATTTTTCTCGTACTGCCTAAAAAGGGATAAGTGGGCGTGGCTGTCTCGTACTGCCTAAAGTTCCCCATGTTTTGGTAACGTACGTCTTTTTGCGTTGTCTTTATATCTTGATACCCGTATTCCATTTGAGCGCGTTATTTAAAATCTCTCTCTCTCTCTCTCTCTCTCTCTCTCTCTCTCTTTCCAACTCATAGAACCAATCTTCTTGACCACTCTTTTACAATAAACGCTATTCGATTCTGGAATACTCTCCCTACCAGCATCAGGGATGTTTACGGAATTAGTTACGACACTTTCAAGCGTAAAGCATACCAACATTACTTTAGTAAGTATAATTAATTAACAGCTATAAACATCAGCCGCTACAGCCTTTGTCAATGATTGAATAATGCATACATGCATGCATAATGCATAAATCGGATAAAGCATGTAGGTGTTATAAGTCGAAGAAATTTTTAAAAAATCGAAAAAAATCGTAAAATTGCGATTTTGATGAGAAATAATTTTCCGATTGTGCTCAAAAACGTGGCAGTTCTAAGTTCAGAGATTTCGAAGACCTCCATAAAATTTCATCGCAATCGGAGTATCGGTTTAGCCGGAATCGTGTTAACAAACAGACAAAAATACATAAAAAAAAGAAAAAAAAGAAAAACATTCCGGATTTTTTTCTCCAGTGTAGTGAAATGGAATCTTTGCTCCGCTCGCTACGCTCATCCAACTAATTCAAAAAATATCCGTATTAACACAAATTAAAACATAATAATTATTTGTATTTTCCCATGTAGGCCTACTGACCACATACTAAATTATAAAAACTAATACACATCAATAAAATAAAACAACACAAACCAATAACTCATTATTATACTTAAATTTGATATGTGTTTCTTTTTTAAAAGTCAAAAGGAGGACAAAGGGTGCCATAGAGGTAAAGGTAGTTTCACATTTGCATGTGCCGGTTATTTTATCCGGGATAAGAATGATGGTTGGTTGACTCTAAGGCGGCGGTCCCCCTCGAGGAAGAAAGAACGGCCGGTCGTATATATGCTACGCTCAGGGTCCACGGTGCGAAGAGACTGGCAACTATTTGAACAGATTTAGTAATTTACTACTAAACATCAGTAAGTAGTTCACTTCATAAGTATGTTTGTGTTAAATCCCTCCATACAGAAGTGTTTTCAGAAATTAATTATCGTTTTATAGAGAAAGATATGAATCTATGGTGTTTGGTGTTTATATTTATTTGAAGCATTTCTATGAAGTCCAAGAAAATAACGCCATTTATACCCAAGTGCAATTGGGGATACAAGCATGAAAAAAGGTACTTTACTAATAGACCGCTTCGCGAACGCTTTTTTTAGTCGCGTTGATGGATGAGCTTTTTTGTAAGTTTTTAGTTTGCGTGGGATCTCTTTACTTTTGCAAGCGCTTTTTGAACGCATTGTAGGTGATTGTTGTCAAGTTTCTATTGTTACTTGTTAATTGTTATACCTCATAAAAAACACACTAAAAATCGAAAAAAATGGAAAATGTACGATATTCAGGAGAAACATTTCTTCGATTGTACCCAAACACGTAAAACGTGGCAAGTATAAGTTCAGAGATTTCGAAGGTCCCCTCCGATTTCCATCAAGATCGCATATGCCGTTTGCCCAGTAGAGAACGAACAGACATAAAGAAAGAGATAATTTTTTGGGGGGTCAGTGAAATTGAAGTCTTCGCTTCGCTCATCCAATTACTGACTTATTGAAAACTGATATGGATCCATCGAGGCTCTAAAGTCACAGTTTACTAATTAACCCTAAGACAAGATATGACGTCCAAATCAGAAGCTTAAAAATCTTCTGCCTAGAGCGGGAACCGAACCCCGGACTTTCTGCATTGGAAGCAGATACTCTAATCACAAGACCAACGAGCCACACAACTGCCCCCCCCCCCCCCTGCAAATTGATCCAGCATTTTTTATATATTATATTCTATCACTTTTTGACCAGGAATTATGGAATTTAATTTGGCAAATAGCGGGAAAAAATGAAAGATATTAGTAGATTTTTTCAAGATACTCAGTTAGACATTAAAACATACTAAAAGTTTATACGGTGTGAGCTTTATAATATGACCTTGAAATGATCTCGATAATCGTTTAATTTGGGTTTATCTCGTACATGGTGGAAATAAGAAAGACATTTTTAATACAAAAGATGTCGGACATTTCATTTCATACAACTAGGAAAACGCTAAAGTCCCGCCGCGTTGATGGATGAGCGTAAGTTTTTAGTTTGCGTGGGACCACTTTTCCTTTGCAAGTGCTTGTGAATGTATTGTAGGTGATTGTTGTCAATTTTTCTATTGTTACTTGTTAATTGTTATTATAAACCTCAAAAAACTCATATTAAAACCTTTATTTCTATGGATTCTGGCTAACTTTTTCGTTTTTTTCTTTCAAAAGGTACTACATCACCATAACCTAAATGTTCATGTGAAATATGAACGTTGTAGCCCCACCCGTTTGGTCAGAATCGGCCCAAATGTCACGAAAATATCGCACTAAAAATCGAAAAATATCGTAAAAGTACGATATTCATGAGAAATATTTCTTCGATTGGACAAAAAAACGTGGCAGGTCTAAGTTCAGAGATATCGAAGGTCCCCTTCAATTTTCATCAAGATCGCTTATGCCGTTTGCCCGGAATCGTGCGAACAAACAGACAAACAAAAACAAAAACAAAAATAAAACATCCGAGCTAAATTTTTGGGGGTCAGCGAAATTGAAGTCTTCGCTTCGCTCATCCAAAGAGGGCCTCAACCAATTTTATTGCCAGTTTACTCCTTCCTCCTCAAAATCCAGGATAGGTAAATCCTCTTTTCAAATAATTTCAGAAATATGACAATAGAATATAGAAAGTTTACCAACTTGTAATAAAATACACTAATTTATGTAGATTCTCACCCCCTGTGCCTAGCCTTGATGGACTGACCAGTCGTCTAGCTGGGCCTAGGCAAGGGCACGCGGGGGGGGGGGGGGTCAAATTACACCTGGATATACAGTTGTAGCAACCTCATCGTGTCAGTTCGCACACGATGCGTGTGTTTTAGTTTATTTGGATTAAGGGCGCTTCAATCGTTATGCAGTAATGCACTACTACTAAGTTGGACATGTAACATACTAAAAGTTTATACGGTGTGAGCTTTATAATATGACCTTGAAATGATCTCGATAATCGTTAGTTTGGGTTTATCTCGTACATGGAGGAAAGAAGAAAGAATGTCGGACATTTCATTTCATACAACTAGGAAAACGCTAAAGTCCCGCCGCGTTGATGGATGAGCGTAAGTTTTTAGTTTGCGTGGGACCATGCTTTGTGAATGTATTGTAGGTGATTGTTGTCAATTTTCTATTGTTACTTGTTAATTGTTATTATAAACCTAAAAAAACTCATATTAAAACATTTATTCCTATGGATTCTGGCTAACTTTTTCAACTTTTTCTTTCAAAAGGTACTACATCACCATAACCTTAATGTCCATGTGAAATATGAACGTTGTAGCCCCACCCGTTTGGTCAAAATCGGCCCAAATGTCACGAAAATATCGCACTAAAAATCGAAAAAAAATCGTAACAGTACGTTTATTCTATGAATTCTGGTTAGCTTTTTCAACTTTTTTTTCATAAGGTACTACATCACCATAACCTTAATGTCCATATAAAATATGAACTTTGTAACCCCACCCGTTTGGTCAGAATCGAACCAAATGTCACGAAAATATCGCACTAAAAATCGAAAAATATCGTAAAAGTGCGATATTTAGAGAAATATTTCTTCGATTGCACCCAAAAACGTGGCACGTCTAAGTTCAGAGCAGGAGCGTCACTAGAGATTAGACATTGGGGGGGCGCAAGTACTTGCGTGGGAAAGGGACTAAGCACGGGGGGCATGGGGGCAGAGCTCCCCATAAATAGCGCCGCAGGCGAAAATTTTGAAAATCAGGTTTTTTGAGTGCATTTGGTGCGTTTTAGGAAAAAGCGTTAGGCTGAATGCAATACCAAAACATTGAAGTTTGTGTGCGTCAATTTGTTTTGTCGTCATGTCGAGCTTACAATTCGCAGCATACATGGCAACATAATAACGTTTGATCTTATTTTCAATTTAGAGACACATTTATTTGTTACTGATGATTTCGGACAATACAAAGGGAAGATTCAAATGATCGAATTTAGAGCGGGGCTCTGAGAGGCTTGTCCCTATATATTTTTTTAATTACAAGGTAATTTTGATGCAAATCAGTGCGTTTTAAAGCAGTTGAAAACTATTTATTATTGTCAGTAAATTCGTCATTTATATTGGGATCGGACAAAAGAAGGAAATGAAACACTTAACTAGACAATTTAATTGTCGTAGGAATTAATTCCAAACTACTGGCAAAAATTAACATCATCATTTTTTTTTAAATCTCGTGTCTTTTAATAAGAAATTACCTGCCGGTACATCATTAGTTTAATAGAGTTATGATTATTAAATTATTTTAAGCAGTGATAATTTGCGTAAAGTGCAGCTGTGACTGTGGGTTGTTAATTGAAAAAAAAGGAAAACAAGGAAATTATTGGGGGGGGGCGCGGATTGCGATTGGGGGGGCGCACGCCCCCCCCCCCCAAAAAAAACCCCCCTAGTGACGCCACTGGTTCAGAGATTTTGAAGGTCCCCTTCAATTTTCATCAAGATCGCTTATGCCGTTTGCCCGCAATCGTGCGAACAAACAGACAAAAAAAACAACCGAGCTTAAATTTTTTTGGGGGGGGTAAGTGAAATTGAAGTCTTCGCTTCGCTCATCCAATCAGTTATTGTTCCTTACTTCCGACTGGTTGTCGGCTGTCACGTTTCCCCAATGTCAGCTGCAACAACAGTTGCTTCGGCGATGATAGCTCGCAAATTATTTAGCATTTTTTCTTCCGCACATCCTCAAAAGGGAATATGCCTTCGCCTATGAGTACAAGCGCGACCGGCTTTAGGAACCTGCCATAAAAGGTCGTCACGCTGTGTACGCGGCCACTTTTAAGGACTTGGGTTAGGTTAGGCCTACTGTGCGTCCAGATCCCGGGCATTTCCTCCGTTTTAGTCACAACATACTTCATTCGGGAAGTTTGAGAAACTGGAGGACTCCCGTATTTCAGGGTTCTAGAAAAAGACACGTTAAAGTTTACATCTTGCCAAATAGGCAAAAAAACATTCTTTTTTTCCATAAAATTACTTTCAGGAACTTTGACTGGGGAACTCTCCCATATATCCGGGGTCTAGGAAAAGCCATGGTTAGTGGTTACATCTTGCATTTTAAGGGAACAAAATAAAAATTATTGTGAAAGAAACATACTTACTTTTTTCATACATGCTGATTTGATTTCTAATAAGTCTTGTCTTCAGGAGATCGTCTAGCTGAAGTATTCTCAGCTAAAAATTTTAATCCACCTGAATAAAAAGCTCCGTCGATCGTTGATCCAGTGGTACTCTATTCACGGTGCGCCCATGCAAATAAACTCAAGCTAAACTATAGTTCCTGCAGTACGTCCCGGGTTCGACTATCAGGGTATTTAATACAATTCGGAAATTAAAAATCCATCCCTAACCCGGGTCTTAGGGCAGAGCGGTCACCCACTCTACCCCTGACCACGCCCGAAGGTCGGTTAACTTAGGTGTTCGAGTGAGAACCGGTTAAACGACCGCGGCTAAACCACTGGTTAGATTCGATTTGACGAGTTTTGGAGACTTTTGGGGTAAATTCCATAAACACTATGAAACATGTGCACGCAAGCTCCAGGAAGAGGGTGGGGTGGGTGTCTCTGAGAAACTGACCTAGTTTGTTGAAATTGGAGGCAGGGCACCATCTTTTTTCTACACACGTTTGTACCGCCACCCGCCATTGATGAAGAAATGAGCCTTCTATAATCAACGGAGGCGCCTTCCCGCCCACAAGCGTAAACAAGACACAAATCACTGGCTATAACGATAACCTAATTAAAATGTCAGGCATTAACAACCACAGCCACGAGTGCGGGTGCTAGGGAAGTGACGTCAGCGAGGCTAACAAGAGAATCGCACACGCAGGCATTTCGTTTCTTCTCGGTTGATTAGAATGCGGACTCGATCCTCTCCATCAGACTAATTATGGTCAGTCTTCCGGCAGTTTGTGCGTCTCATTGCCTTATAAAACAATGTGCGTGGTATACGTAGGACTGGGTGGGTAGTGGGTAGCCTAGGGCAAGAGAATAACAGACAACCAGGTAACAAATTTAGTATTTTATTGCTCATATATGAATACAAATATTCAATAAATAAACATTTTCAAAATGTTAATAGCACTCGGGAAGATAAAAAATTAGGGTAATCATGGAAGAAAACAAAATCTCAATTCAAATCGTTTTGCAACCATTATTATTAAAACTAACACTCTGAGACAAAATTAACTATGACTTGTTACAATTCCACCGACATTGACGTTTTATAATCATTTCCTGAAATTAGGCTAGTAAAAATACATCCCTTATTTAGGATTCGAGCCCACGTCTTTTAATTAAGGTTAAGGTGACGAAATAAAAAGTAAAAATAATAACGAAACTTTGCACATTATTATCAACAAAGTAATAATGTGAGTTTAATATGAAACGAAAATAACCGGCGGAACAGCCTTAGTATCTTTTAATGTTAGACCTAGAAATTACTTTCTATCCTAATTGACTCTTACTTTAGGAACCAAACAACGATACTGTCGGGACCAGACGTTAACCTTGATCACAGCTGGATGAATGGAGGGAGGGCAGTTCGTTCCCAGGTCACTGGGAACTACGGGGTTCTCTTTGCCACCGCTTTAACAATAGCACCAAGCAAGTGGCTGAAATGCACCCAGCATCCTTCATCAAAAGACTGCTTATATGCGCTAGATCGCTACGTGAGCGGACGAGCTGAAATGCAGAAAAGCTAGTCTTGTTCAAGAGGAAAACTGCTAGCTATTAACTAAGTAGGCGTAGGTGTGTTTATTATGGATCAAAATTAGCATTATGTTATAGAGGTATTGAAACCCCACTTTTAAAGCAGGTTATCTTAAAGTGTAAATTAAGTTTTAATTTTACTTTAGCATTGAGTGTTAAATAAAGAGTAAAGCTCCACAAGAAGAGGCTTGACGCAAATGCAGTCTACTTTAAATCAGTAGACATGTTGGGGAAATAAGATTATGGTGTTAACAGGAACTCGACTGTGTTTGTAGGCAAGTACTAATACGAAGGAAGCTGCGTTCGCCTGTTTGAAATCTCAGTAGAATACACTAGGAAGAACGATACACAACGATGTTAATGTTATAAATCAACAACTGCACCAAGGCAAGTGGTACGTTTGTTCTGGCTTTTCGTCGCGATGAATAAGAGTATAGAAACAAACTCTACGTTTTGCTATCCATGTATATGAACTCTTCAAGTGAATGAGCTAAAGGCTGAACGTCTTGAAACCATCTACATGCAACTATAGGAGTTCGGTGTCGATTGCAATCCGTTGAACCCATCCATATACATGTGTGTGTATATATTTTTTCTGTAGAGGCCAACATTCACACGGGCTTACGCAAAGTAGCCTGTACTTCACTCACCAAGTCAGCCACACGAGCTATGCTAGTACTGTTGCAGCATCATCTTTCAAACACTACAAACCTACCTCAGGTTACAGGTTGACCATAAGCCAATATATGTACATTTTCACTATGATTTCACATTTCCTCTGCTTTGCAAGAATAAGAAGAGTAATAGGCTATTACTCTTCAATAGGTCCTGAAAGTTTGGCATCTCAGTTTCCAACTGGCATTGGATGTTTGTTTGATGCCCTTCTTACTAAAACATTAACAAAGAAAAGATGAGTTGCATCGATGTCCTTATTCGCAAATCGCAATAAGAATCGTTCGATAAGGGCACAAAAGTCGAGTTTCCATTTCTACTCTTATCCAAAGTAAAGAAGCATCTATCTCGGTGTTGCAAAAGCACTTTAAGAAAATAGTTAACCCATGCAAAATATAGACATATTTTGTAAGTATAGAATACAATTATTGAGTAATGAGGGAAGAGGGCACCTATGTATCAAATACAATTAATGATTCTCTAACTAGCCCTCGAACATTTAAAGTTTAAACAACCTTTTGTTCAAAAGTAAATTAAGCACCTCAAATGTTGAGCAAGCCAATGACGTATTTTGGTTTTGAGTGCTTCGGAAAAACTGGCTAGCCAAATGGAGCTTGGCCATGACAATCAGTAGGTCTACAACATAGTTATAAAATTGCAAAAGAATCTCAATGGGGTAGAGAGATTTGGGACTGCTCCCTGTATTGTGTAACCTAAATGAGACCATGCATATGCATGCACTAGGGAAGACCAAACAGTAGGCCTTGTATCCGACTCGAGGAGAATCTCACACTACAGATTAGTACGCCACGACCTTGTGATCAGAACTAACTCGACTCGAGTGTGTTGTTGATCTCCAAATATTGACGAGGAACGCGTATGCATGCCTACCACTGCCAAATGTTACTTGTTGTATGAATGTACTAAATGCTAATAAACTATATTACTACTACTAACTGAAGCCAGCAGGCCGTCATCTTACAGGTCCTAATCCATTCTTATGACATTCTCCCTGGGATGTACGTTCATTTTTTAGTTGCACCCGCACATAGGCATGTGTGCCATAAATGAAGTCAGTGAAGGACTTGTAACATGGCCGCCACGCGCACTAGTCCATAGAGAAATAACCCTAGTTAGGCCCTAGTCGGCTTCAAGGTTACAGAATTGCATCCTCGATCCACGTCAGTATTATGAGATCAGAGAGTGAACTGTTCTGTCACCAAAACAGCTACAACTTTCATGAAGTAAGTTCTTCTCTGCGTTGTTTCTTTCTCACATGGTTTGGCAAAAGCAAGCAATCCCCATGTGATAGTGTTTGCCACAGAATATCTGAAGCTGGGTAATACAGATCATGGTCTTGTAAGTACGTCGTTGCCCACGTGTCCTGTCAACTGCCACCGAGAGGTTCGCTCTCACGACGGCGCAGACGGTGACGACGGTCGTTTTCTTACTCTTATTTGATAATTCCAATAACTAGGATCGTGCATTACGTAAAGAAAAGTAAACATGACAAAACCGAGAAGCGTTCAACTTCGGCACTTATGTGTTGAGGCGTTTCGTGAAACGTTCATCTGCTAATTGCCGACGCCCATACTTCGTCGAACTCAAGTCCGTCTGGGGTGCGTCACTTGAGGCACAGAGCACCGCACATTCATCAGCTTCACTTGGAGCGCGACTTGCTGAGGTCGGCGGCGACGTCTGACGACGCGTGGTGACCGTTGGACGGGCCAGACGACGGCAGGGTCACGGGGAACGGCAGGGTGATGAACTGTTGGCCCTGCTGACCCGACTGGGACGAACCAACACCCGCACCTGCCGGACAAACAGAGTTTATGGTTATTTTTTCCAAAAGAGAGGGGCGTAAGGGGAGACGCGGGGGAACACGGGGAGGGCAGGCCTGTGCTGGTCAGAACCAGACACAGGTAATGGGAAGGCAAGGGGCAGGTGGCTGGGGGCAAAGGGTCGAGGGCTTAGCCGGGGTCAGGTCGGGCGTCTGTGACGAAATCAGGCCGTTGGCAGGCTCAGGCAAAGTGGAGCAAGAAGAGGACAGGGGCTGGGGGTTCCTCCACTTCGTGGTCGTCTTTATCATCGTCCGTGTTATTGTCTCGTCTCGTCGTCGTCGTCGTCGTCGTCGTCGTCGTCGTCGTCGTCGTCGTCGTCGTCGTCGTCGTCCGGGAGGTAGTCAAAGGGAAGGAGAAAGCTCCCCGACAACGTCCTCTTTTCTCGCCTTGTACGATGAGCATAAGACTAAGAGGTAAGCTCTGGGGCCAGACCCAGACGGGAACGACAAACAGAGTAGAATGTTATAGCTACCATGCACTTATCAGTAGGGGTGGCAACGGTTACCGGACACAAGCGGGCATATCGTCCCGACTTTTCAATGTTCGCTACCATTTTCGTTCCTTTATTCAAGACGAAATAATCTCATTGAAACAGTACTTCCACACGGACGTTGCCGTTAAATTGTGCTTCATAATAATGTGTAACCTCTTCGCGATTGCACTTTGTGGCATGGCCTTCACCTACGTTCCATAACCAGACATTGGCTGTCAGCTGTTTCACTCCCTACGGTGTAAAAAAGACTTGGACGAACTGAAATGCGGACCCCTTCAGCGCGTCCCGTCATAACAATCACAAGAAAAATGTATTTTCGGTATTGAGCATGAGTATACACCCGAGTAAAACACAATTCCGGGTATTGACATCTCTACTAATTCACAACTGATCAATTTGAAAGATTCGTATTCGTATTTTCTTTGGGATCTAGAGTTACATAAATGTCCGACCTATCATCATTCAGGGTAGACAAAGTCAGCGGCGTAACGAACACCTGGGGGCCCCGGAGTTTGGAGGGCCCTAAGAGTCCACCGTGTTAACGCCCATGTTATATTTTCCAATGTCGAACGCTTTGTGAAAACGAAGACAATAAAAAATTGAAAGAAAAGTAGCTAGTGTTTTTTGTTTGATTTTTGTCTGTTTCTTCTCTCTCTATACCGGACAAACGGCACATGCGATATTGATGCAATTTTCAGGGGACCTCCGAAATCTCTGAACTTAGATCTGCCAAGGGGTACAATCGAAGAAATATTTCTCATAAATATCGTACTTTTACGATTATTTTCGATTTTAAATGCGATATTTTCGTGATATTTGGCCCGCGACCGGGCAAAAGGCTTAATGGGAGCGTTCGAATTCACTAAACTTATGATATGTTGTGATTTTGAAGGCAATCGAAGAAATATTCTTCATAAAAATCTTACTTTTAGAGCATCAATTGGTCAATTTGACCTCGCCGCCCCGCACCTTTTCGCGGCTAACACAACGAGGCGCGTGTCGATTCTCGTCTCGGTCTCTTTCAGACTTGCAGTCGGACGTATCTCATTGTTGGAGGCAGACATGGTTCACTCTTGCTCTTGTCTTGATAATGACGACACGAAACCGTAATCATTGGACAAAAATAATCAACCATAAAAGCTCATTTATCAACGTGATTGGAAAAAGCGTTCGCGAGCGGTTTAGTAAGGTATAAATACTTCATAGCCATCAAACTTTCCACTTTCTATTTAATTTTCTTTTCCATTTGATAATGAATGTCTATTTAATTTTATCAACATCTGCAACGTTGCGATGCGTTCCCCTCCGTACACAGTTCGGAATCTGAGGGTTATCAACCAAAGTAGCATTAAACAGCCAACTTGTTTAGTTACTTAGTTAGTTAGTTATTGAGGTTTTAGGGCACAAAACAGTAAAGTTATCAGTGCCCATAACTTGTTTACGATGCATTGTGAGTTGCATGTATGCAATTGACTATAACGGCACGATAAGAAACAAATGTGTTAGCACTAATGATTTTTTAAATATTTTCCACAGTCGTCATTCAGTTGCGTAGAGAGGAGGTGATCAGCCCACTAGTCAACATGAACAATACGTAAGCACACAAATAACTCATCTCTCTCAAAGAACCCAATCCAATGTAGGTAATTGTGATTAACAAGATCTCAAAATAAATAAAAATGGTTGACAAAACGGCCTAGTACAGTGTAGCATTTTATTTTTTTTCTATTTTCTGGACTTAATTAACATTCATGGAAAATTTGGTAATGATATTATCAACCGTTCAGTTGCAATTGTCAACATCTAAGCGCGTGCATTTTAGTTGCCGCAATAACCGTATCAATCGATTATAAACGGCAACCTTGATTTGACTTGCTTTAGTCGCATACGAGTCAAATCTCATTATAGTGACTACATATCTGGCCGAATGACAATACAACGTAATATCAGAGTCGATAAAGAAATTTCCCCCGTGGAAATTTCTTTATCGACTCTGGTAATATGTAGGCCGATCACCGCAAAGGCGCAAACACATAGATTTTCAACACGTAAAACAAATGTGTCATTTTCAGCGATATTGCACTGTTAACTATAGGGAAACGCCAAAGTTGTTGTTAGACGAGTGAGTGAGCCATGTGTTGAGTACCTGGTAACATTCCTTTTCTTCCCGGCTACCTTAGGCCTCATTAGCTTATCATAGGCTAGAGTGGAGCATTATGGCCTTACAGTTGACGCGGCGCCCTGATACCAACTAAACATTAAACCCCTATTATTTATACCAATATAATTATCAATTTAAAATGCAACTGTTCCCGGGTACTCAACACATGACTCGCTCACTCGTCTAACAACGACTTTGGCGTTTCCCTAGTCTAGTTGGCTAAAGCGCCCTTGTACCCGAAATGTGGGAGACGTGGGTTCAATCCGCTGGTCGGGAAAGATTTTGTAATTTCTAGATTGTATTTTTTTAAACATGTTTTGAAATGCATATAACGCGATGTAGTCTATTATCTGTTAGAATACTATGGAAAACATAGCCAGTACGAAATACGTGTAACGATTGCAAGGTCTACTCACTCTCCGAGCGGAATTTGGGGGTACATTGACGTGCAACATTCCATAAACCTTGGGCACGGCATTTCACAGACAGGCAAATAACAAACAAAAAATATTTTGTCAAAAACAACCATTGTTAAAATAATTTCTCACATTGGCAGCCTATTTTTCAATTTATTATTTCTTGTAGGTTTAAATCGCAATAGATCTAGCTGATTTTGTTAGCAGTTCTCAGTTAACTCGAATCGGATGTCTGTTTAAAATTTCAGCGCAATCTGTTCAGCGATTCGACTGATTCTCGATGTACACACAACAGACACGACAGACTCACAGAATGAGCGCCGTTTGAGTTGAATGGAGACCACTCAGTCACCACGCTCCTTAGTTTAGTAAATAAAATAAATAAATACATAATTAAATAAATAACATAATTTAGTTGGGTAAAGGGGTGTTTCCACCATTTTATCTTGGACATCACCGAATCAGCACCGGCCTGCCAAGCTCGGCACCACATCTTCTTCCTCATTCTCTTGTCACAACACCAGCTCTCTTCACTTTTTCCTGTCCTCCCACCATCTTTCTCTGTAGTCAACCACTACCAACTCCTCTCCTCTCTCCTCCACATCTGCATGTACTTGGTCTTGCCATATGTCTCGAGGTCTTCCCACCCTTCTCCTCTCATCTCATTTATTAGCTCAATGCTGGTCTTGGGATCCTATTCTTCTCCATTCTTCTCATATGTCCATGCCATCGTAGTCGATCCTTCCCCATTTTGAACTTTAGGCTCTCAACTATTACTTTCTTCCTTATCATACTACTTCGTATCTTGTCCAACTTAGTCACACCTGCCACACTGCGTATGAGCTTCATCTCAGATGCATGTATAGAGCACTTCCATCTTTCCATCCCATTGGCCACGTTACAGTACCATACGTTTAATATAGGTAGGTATAGTACATATTATGCATGAGCATTTTGCATCTTTTAGGGAATAAATAAATAAATAAATAAATAATAACTAATTAAAGCCGAGTGTGTTTCACAGGGTCATGTTGCTGGTGGCTGGATGCATGCTGGGTACGTTTCTGGTGCCTATGATATCTGCGTGCCCTTGTCCAAGAATCTTTGACGCGGTATGTGCAAATAACGGGAAAGACTACAGTAATTACTGCATGTTCAATTGCAAGAGGAAGAAAGGTAAATATTATGTGTGTGTGAGTGTATAGTCCAAAACAAAACGCCACGAAGAGAAGTAGATTTTAATTTAAATATGAGCTAGTGTTTAAATTATTAACAGCAGTATGCCTAGTAGGGCGACGATATGCATCACATAAAATAGACACAAAAAGTGGTGACGTCACGCAACTGGTTGCCCTTATAGTCCGTGGAACAAGCTGCTAAAACTATAGGAACATTTCAAATCCGGAAACCAGCACCAAAATTTAGGAGCAGGTAAAAGACATATTTTAGAATGTTATTTTCACGGGGGACACTCATGGTAGCAAATAAGTCACCTGTCATGGCGTCCACAAGATGGCCGCCAAAATAATTCTTAAAATTGCTGTAACTCAAGAAGTAATCATCAGATTTGGATAAACTAGGTTTTGTTTTATTTGGTTTTTAATGCTCTACAAAAATGTCAGTAGAAATTTTACCGTAAATACAATAGTTTTAATTATATTTATATATTGTTACAATGTTTTTTTACTTTTGGCGTAAAGGTAATGACATTATAATTAATGTTTGGTGGTCAGTTCAAAGGCAGCAGATATTCGTTGCAGTACTGTTCCATCCATTCAGATGTATAATGCAACTACAATTCAGAGATTAAAATGTACCCGTCCTGATGGTCTAGTGGTTAAGACGTCCACCTGGAATGTGGGAGATCCGTGGTTCGATTCCCGGTAGGGGCGGACTTTTTTAATTTCTGAATTGTAGTAATTAAAAGTTTCTTATTCACTTACCAAACTCACTATGTGTATCACACAAGAACAATATGACCACAATGAACCAAAAAAATATTAGTTCCAAAAAATAATTCCAATCACTTTCCTATTAATTCAATTAATTCAATTAATTAAAAATAATGACAAAAATCTCAATTAATTTTGTAAAATTAACACAATGTGGTCGACCTTAGAATCATTTTAAAGTTAGTTTTAAGGCTAATAAATGTAATGAAAAAATTAATTAAATTAATTAATCACGAATAAATTACATTTTAGTTAAATTATCCCACTTTTGACATATGTATTGTTATGTATACCTAAAACTAATCGATCGTCATAAAAATATACTACTTTACTGACATAATGCCAATGAATCCGAATTGTCATGTCCCGAAACAAAATTCTTATAACTTACCGATTAACTAAGAAATTAAATGAAGAATTACTTATCACAATAATTGTTATTGTCAACTATAAACACATACAAAATGCCAACAGAAGTATCAAATATAAACAATGCAAGTATAATTTTAAAAATTAATAGTCCCAAAATTAAGTTCATGCTACTTTTCTGTTGATTGAATTTTCCACAAAATTATTTTCCTGTAAATTAAGCATGCAAATGGTTCCCAGTGTGGCTGATGTGTTAATTTTACACAACACATGGTGATTATATCGATTAATTTAATTCATTCAATTAATTCAATAACCGGAAAGTAGCATGAACTTAATTTGGGACTATTAATTTTTAAAATTATACTCGCATTGTTTATATTTGATACTTCTGTTGGCATTTTGTATGTGTTAATTGAGTGACAACAAAAAATTATTGAGATATAAGTAATTCTTCACTTAATTTCTTAATTAATCGGTAAGTTATAAGAATTTTGTTTCGGGACATGACAATTCGGATTCATTGGCATTATGTCAGTAAAGTAGTATATTTTTATGACGATCGATCGAGTTTTAGGTATAACAATACATATGTCAAAAGTAAGATAATTAAACTTAAATGGAATTAATTCGGTGATTAATTAATTTAAATCAATTTAATTTTTTCATTACATTTATTCGCCTTAAAACTAGCTTTAAAATGATTCCAAGGTCGACCACATTGTGTTAATTTTACAAAATTAATTGAGATTATTGTCATTTTTTTAATTAATTGAATTAATTGAATTAATAGGAAAGTGATTGGAATTAATTTTTGGAACTAATATTTTTTTGGTTCATTGTGGTCATATTGTTCTTGTGTAATACACAACGTGACTTTGGTACGTGAATAAGAAACTTTTAATTGGGATTTAATTAATGATTAATTTAATTAGTTAATTAATCAAAAAGTTACAAGAATTTCGTTTCGGGACTTTGAATTTTGGATTTATTGGCGTTATTTTAGTATAGTCTGAAAATTTTATGACAATCTAGCGAATTCTAAGTATAAATAATTATATATATACCAAAAAGTGCTATAATTGCAATACATTGTAATAATGTATAAATATAATTAAAACTATTGAATTTACGGTAAAATTTCTAGTGACATGTTTTGTAGAGAATTAACAACCGAATAAAACAAAACCAAGTTTATCCAAATCTGATGATTACTTCTTGAGTTACAGCAATTTTAAGAATTATTTTGGCGGCCATCTTGTGGACGCCATGACAGGTGACTTATTTGCCACCATGCGTGTCCCCCGTGAAAACAACATTCTAAAATACGTCTTTTACCTGCTCCTAAATTTTGGTGCTGGTTATCGGATTTGAAATGTTTTTACGCTTGTTCCACGGACTATTAGAAAATTTACTACAAATAAATTTTAGCGCCATACAGTAACCAAATACGGCGATACTTCAAAGACTCATTCCTTGAACATAATAACACAAAAATGATAAGCCTGTGTATAGGCCTAATATTGTATTATAGGCCTATACCTATAATTTTATAATACTAGGAAGCTTCGCAAACGCTTTTTCAGGCGCGTTGTTGGATGAGCGTAATTTTTAAAACGAAAAAAAGCGTAAAATTGCGATTTTCATGAGAAATAATTTATCGATAACACTCAAATTTCACACGAATATTTTTATTCATGAAATTAAGGTTCTGTGAAAAAATCATTACAATCGAATAAAGCAGTAGGTGTTACAAGTCGAAGTAATTTAAAAAATCGAAAAAAATCGTAAAATTGCGATTATCATGAGAAACAATTTTTTGATTGAGCTCAAATTTCACACGAATATATTAATTCATAAAATTAAGGTGCTGTGAAAAAATCATCACAATCGGATGAAGCATGTAGGTGTTATAAGACAAAGAATTGTTTTAAAAAAGAAAAAATCGTAAAATTGCGATTTTCACGAGAAATAATTTTTTGATTGCGCTCAAATTTCACAAGAACATCTCAATTCATAAAATTAAGGTTCTTCGTAAAATTGAGATTTTCATGAGAAATAATTTTTCGATTGCGCTCAAAAACGTGGCATTTCTAAGTTCAGAGATTTCTAAGGTCTCCATAAAATTTCATCGCAATTGGAGTATTGGTTTAGCCGGAATCGTGTTAACAGACACACAAAAATATACAGGGAAAAAAATATTCCGGATTTTTTTCTTCAGTGTAGTAGAATGGAATCTTCGCTTCGCTCGCTACGCTCATCCAAAAAATACTATGTCTTAAAGTTTAATTAAAATACATTTGAGAGACTTCTCCGAAAATACTTCCCAATTGGTTTCCAATGGGAACGAAATCATGTTTGAAGTCGAAACTGGCCGTTGCCATGGGTCATGGGCGGCGGAGATGCGGCAGGCATAATATTGTAATAGCAGACGTGTGAAACCAATACCTGCAGTCTGTGGGGTGCGTAACTGCCCATGAAGTATCATTTGTGTTTTACGAGGACACCAAGCTTGCACTATCAAGGCGTTGGACTGGTGAAGTAACTGGAAATAATCGACAGATGGAGAGACTGGACCGAAAAAATGCGCGCACCTACTGTTATTTCAGAATTTTTTTAGACTGAGGGGGAAGCTAAGGGTGTTTTGAAACAATAATAAAAAATCAATGCTCAAAACGTATTTTTGTACTCGAGATGTACAACCGTTGTAAAATGTGGTGGACCAACGAACAGACCTCTTGCTTTTCTTGGTACACATCAGGCCATAGTGTAGCCTGTACCCAGAATGCAAAATTAAGTTTTGAACATCGAAACTTTCGTTTTTCGTCCACGTGTAATCATTACTTTCTTCCTCCCTTCTACAAATAAAAATATATATTACGTTATTATTAAATAATGAAGTATTTATTTAACTGTTTCAGATCCGACGCTGAAAGTGTTGCATCATGGGCTATGTACAGGAAGTGAGAAAGACGTTGACCTCAGAAGGAGGTCCCCGATCAACCCCGATCAACCCCGATCAATTTCAACGACCGAAGAATTATCATCGACACCCGACATTCGTCCACAACCGATAGCAGTGATTACAGTTACAGTCTCTACGAACAGCAATCGGAACGATAACCACTATTAATTATTTCGGTTTTCGGATGAATTTCCAGTCACAAATAAGCAAATTTACAGATTTTACCCATTTTTAAAATAAACTATATGCATACACAACTAAAATAAACGTCAATTATTCATTCTTAAATGATAATTTTGTATTGTACAGTGTATAACGAACCTGCGTGTCTCTCTTCTGACCCAGATTATGGCCTTAACCCCTGAGATATGAGTCACATGTGTCTCAGTCGAAGTCCATAAACCAAACAAGAATTAAGAAATAATTTCCTTTGAGGGAGATAAACATAATTTATAAATGTAAATAAATTTAATCAAAGGTCTATCACTGTTTGAATGTCAATAAGGCGAAAATACAGTCGCGAATGAGGAAATATGTCAAAAACATACACTCTAAACATTAACTTTCAAACATCTACAACAACGTCAACCGTCAAAACCATCAAAAACACCCTAAACAATATCAGGGACAAATAATCGAACATGAAAAGTCAACCGGTGTTTAGTGGTTTTTAAACCGGACCAAGGTGACTTCATTGCTACGTGAAAAACAATCAAACACGCAATAAATAAATTCATAATTAAGAGTATACCCACTAAGTCATATAACTGATTTTCAATCAAATATGTTGCGATCACCGGCCAGGCGGTAAGGGTAAGTAAGTAACTGAAATCAGTTATATAACTGAGTGGGTAAACTCTAAATAAAATTTATTTATTTATTTATTTATTAAGTAAGGGGGTCAACTTACTTCAGAATGTCCCCCACTTTTTTCTTTACCCCCTTTACTTCCAGGGTTTCTGAAATCGTTATTTAGCCTATTTGATTTAAATCGATAATTTTGATTTTTTAAATCCCCTTCGAATCGGTAAATGTCAACTTGTTTTAATTTTTTCTATTTCACTATAGGTAGTTACTCATTGATATTTAACTGTCTACTTTTAAAGGGGGGTTTAAAATCAATGTAGGTACTACACAAACAAAATATGGCCAAAAAAAACCAATTAAAGTGCATAATGACAAATAAATTACTAATGAGCAGGTTAAGTGACACCACACATTTTTATGTTTGGGTTGGCAAGCTTAATTGGATGAGCGTAGCGAGCGAAGCGAAATTTCACTACACTGGAGAAAAAAATCAGGAATGTTTTTTTTTCTTTCTTTTTTTTCTGTATTTTTGTGTGTTTGTTAACACGATTCCGGCTAAACCGATACTCCAATTGCGATGAAATTTTTTGGAGGCCTTCGAAATCTCTAAACTTAGAAATCGAAAAATTATTTCTCATAAAAATCGCAATTTTACGATTTTTTCGATTTTTAAAAAATTTCTTCGACTTCATAACACCTACATGCTTTATTCGATTGTTATGATTTTTTCAAAGAACCTCTATTTTGTGAATTATTATATTCGTGTGATATTTTAGCGTAATCAAAAAATTATTTCTCATGAAAATCGCAGTTTTACGATTTTTTTAATTTCTTCAGCATATAACACCTACATGCTTTATCCGATTGTAATGATATTTTTACAGAACCTTAATTATATAAATTGATATATTCGTGTGAAATTTGAGCGAAATCAAAAAAATATTTCTCACGATAATCGCAATTTTACAAAAAAAAAATTAAATTTCTTCGACTTATAACACCCACATGCTTTATCCAATTGTAATTATTTTTTCACAGAAACCTAATTTCATGAATTAATATATTCGTGCGAAATTTGAGCGTAATCGAAAAATTATTTCTCATGGAAATCGCAATTTTACGCTTTTTTTCGTTTTTTTTAAATTACGCTCATCCAACAACGCGCCTGAAAAAGCGTTTGCGAAGCTTCCTAGTTCTAAACTGCAACTTTACATAGCACAGCATTCAATGTAGATGGTTGTATTTCTGTAAAACTAGGAAAACGCTTAAGTCCCGCCGCGTTGTTGGATGAGCGTAATTGGTGCCTTTTGAGCTGCCATGTGTTATGTGAATTTTCTGTTGTTCTGTGGAAAAATCATTACTAAGTTGAAATTTGTTTTAAATTGAATTAAATTAAATTTTAAATTGAATTAAATTAAATATAAAATTAACTTTAATTTTTTAATTTATTTTAATTAATAGAAATTGTTAAAAAAAATCGTAAATTTGCGATTTTTATAAGAAATAAATTTATCGATTGCGCTCAAATTTGACACTTATATATGAATTCATAAAATTAAGGTTCTGCGAAAAAAGCATTACAATCGGATAAAGCATGTAGGTGTTATAAGTGAAAGAATTGTTTAAAAAAAGAAAAAAACCGTTAAATTTCGATTTTTATGATTAATATTTTTTCAATTGGGCTCAAATTTCCCAAGAATATCTTAATTCATAAAATAAAGGTTCTGTGCAAAAATCATCAAAATCGGATAAAGTATGTAGGTGTTATAAGTCGAAGAAATGTTTTAAAAATCGAAAAAAATCGTAAAATTGCGATTTTCATGAGAAATAATTTTCCGATTGCGCTCAAAAACGTGGCAGTTCTAAGTTCAGAAATTTCGAAGGCCACCATAAAATTTCATCGCAATCAGAGTATCGGTTTAGCCGGAATCGTGTGGACAAACAGACAAAAATACAAAAAGAAAGAAAGAAAGAAAGAAAGAAAGAAAGAAAGAAAGAAAAACATTCCGGATTTTTTTCTCCAGTGCAGTAGAATGGAATCTTCGCTTCGCTCGCTACGTTCATCCAATTAATGTTTAACTGATTTTCTTATAATTTTATATTTGTCATGAGATTTTTTTTACAAATTGTCTTTTCTATGAATTTTTTAGTTAAGAACATATTGGACATGTTTTGACACAAATTTCTGATCGCTCGGCTGGCTCCCACCACAGTTGTTTCAAATCTTACACAGTTAACACGAAAGTGGAAATGGAGGGCTCTACACTCACTTTGCCAAGAATAATTTTTAATAAATGGATTGATTTGATGATTTTTGATTTTGTTAATAAGTTAAAAAAATTACCTTTTCCCTCATTTTTTGAGGCCGATTAAACAAAATTTGTTTTGCTTCCTGTCGGAGAGAATAGCTTTATGCCAACTTTAATTCTGTGTCGTATTTAGAGGAGGCCGGCATGCTCATTACGCCATTTCAAATTTCTCAACTAATTTTAGTCGCCTCTATTTGTGATTTCATATAATCGTATACAAATTAATTATAAAGGGACTTTTCCATTAATTGATTGGATGAGCGTAGCGAGCGAAGCGAAGATTCCATTCTACTACACTGAGAAAAAATTACGGAATGTTTTTTTTTTCTTTTTTCTTTCTTTTTTTTCTGTATTTTTGTGTGTTTGTTAACACGATTCCGGCTAAACCGATACTCCAATTGCGATGACATTTTTTGGAGGCCTTCGAAATCTCTAAACTTAGAACTGCCACGTTTTTGAGCGTAATCAAAAAATTATTTCTCATGAAAATCGCAGTTTTACGATTTTTTTTCGATTTAAAAAAAATTATTTGACTTATAACATCTACATGCTTTATTCGATTGTTATGATTTTTTCAAAGAACCTCTATTTTGTCAATTTATATATTCGTGTGAAATTTGAGCGTAATCAAAAAATTATTTCTCATGAAAATCGCAGTTTTACGATTTTTTTTAATTTCTTCGGCAAATAACACCTACATGCTTTATCCGATTGTAATGATATTTTTACAGAACATTAATTTTATAAATTGATATATTCGTGTGAAATTTGAGCGTAATCGAAAAATTATTTCTCATGGAAATCGCAATTTTACGCTTTTTTTCGTTTTTAAAAATTACGCTCATCCAACAACGCGCCTGAAAAAGCGTTTGCGAAGCTTCCTAGTAATTCAAGTGAGCATAGATGTGACCCATGCCTAGACTTTATTGACCACAAATCACACGAGGGACTGGTCCATGTGTCTTAAAAGCGAACTCGTGCCCATTTGAATTTGAATGTGAGTAGGGTAGGGTCTGTCTTTAAAACAATGTATTGGTTCGTCTAGCACTGTATAGGCCACCTTGGCAAGATGTCAAATTAGCTAACTACACATATTTAGCAATTTTGTAAGTTTTGATTTTAAACAATGATTTTTTAGTTCACTGTTTCTCACCACGGCTACAAATGAAAAACTAGTTTCGGTCAGTACAGTAAGATTTCCTGAAAAAGAATTTCCCTCCTGTCACAGGCCATCGAGCCAGTGAATTTTGTGGAATACGGTTACTGGGCAGGGTCGTAGGCATGCCCAATAGCCAAACAAAACCACCTTGTAATTGTGGCGATTCAAAATTTACATTTTCCACGAAAATTTTACAACCATAGAATCTATCTCCACAAATTGATGAACTGCACTGCAAAGCAGACCCGGGAGTTCATTTGTGTTCTGAGTGAAGTGTATAATGCTAAACATGAATTTGCAGTCAGCACGAGGGCTAGATGTGTATGTTGTAGATACGGTGATAGTACTCAACAGAAAGAAGTGCAACGCTACAAACTAGTCGGCAGGCTGAAGTGCAACGGGCGTCGACGAGATTGATCTACCTCCCTGTGGATTTACGACAAAGTAATGCGGCTTGACCCAATTCCTCCTCACTTAGTATGCGCGCCGAGGTGGCTCTTCCTGTATTAACACTTGCTTGATATTCAACGCATTCAGTATTGATCAGTCCATCTTACGTTTCCTCTCCTAAATGTGATTCAAATGTGATCGGAGTTGATGCATTTGCTGCAACAACAGGTGGCGATGCAACTGCATCAGGACACACCTGCAGTGCTAAGGGTGTGTGCGTCGTATGATGGCTAGAGATAACACAACGACAGTGCACAGGGACAGTTTATACTTGCATGGGCCCAAAGGCATCTCTAAATAAATGCACGTTTTAAAAAATGTTGGCCTATCAAGGTTGATAAGATACGATAGAAACTGTAATACCGATACGAATAATGACACGACGCTAGGAGACTGAGATGGGGCTGGGGCAGCAGTCAGCAATGCAGTTTAGGCGCGAAAATCGTAATCCTCATAACCAGACAATAATTAATGTTTGATTGAAACCCGACTGCGTGTAAATTATAGGCAGAATTTTACGATGCATCCCAGGCTAAATATTGGGCTAATTTGACTAATAGGCCTATCTGAATGAACATGATGTAGATACAGGTAGGGACTGCTGGTAAAGGTAGGGGCTACACAAAATGTGTCATACAATAAGTGTTTGCATTTTGACTTTCTCATAGTGCCCCGCCCCTCTGAAGATGTTTTACTAATTGTGAAGGAATGAAAAGGGAATGTCCCGGCGACTCCGGCCATGGTTGGTTGGCGGTACAGAGCTAGCACGGAACGATTGAGCAACATATTATATGTCTGCAACACAAATATGTAGACGCCGATATCAAGACGGTAGCTTAGTTCAGCAGTATTTACCTTCCACAGTTGAATGGGATCGAGTTATGGGCATTCCTTGACATGCCCATGCATAGTAGGCCTACATTGAGCGCAAAGAACCTGTCGGATTGAGCGTCTCTCTCTCTCTCTCTCTCTCTCTCTCTCTCTCTCTCGATTTCATATGTAACCATACTATGTACTATGTATGTATATTGTAGAGGTTGGCTACAATTAAAGGGGCTCCATAGCCCTATGTAGCAACGCCTTTAAGCCAATAAAGATCAAAATATCAAATAATATCGCTCTCTCAGGACGTTGCCGCACTTGCACTGTGACCTTGGCCAAGGGATGGTAGTGAATTTTGACCTATACACAGTTTGGATGATTTGTGTGTAGTTTTTTGTTCACACGTACGGGGCAAACGGCATTTTATTCACGGCATTTTTTTTTTTATATATAAAAACTGCGATATTTTAAAAGGTCAAAATTACAAAATGTCTCATAAAAATCACGCTTTTACGTATCAAGATTTTGAAAATGTTTCGGCAATGTTTAGCAAAAACTCTTGGAAGTAAGTACACTTTTCACAGATCAGTATTGTATACTATACAGGGCTTTCGAATATAGTATTACGTTCAAATCTCGTTGTAGGTGGAGGTGCCGAGTATCAACAGGAAAGAGATATAAAAATAAAATACGTTATGTTCGAACATTCGAATCTCGTTCGTTGGTGAAGGTTGAAGGTATGTTACGTTCAGCTGGTGACGCTTAGCCCCCCCCCCCCCTGCCCCCCAGGGTTCTGTATCATCCTTGTCGAAGGGCAATGCCAACAAGGATAGGATCGCATGCACATCAGCGTGACACACGCACAGACGGGCGCACGGATTCTCGGACAGAAAAGTGATGCATATAAGGAAGCTTCAAAGAAAATGTGTCACAAACAGTGGCGTAGGAACCGGCAGGGGGGGCAAACAAACGTGAGCTAAATATTAATCTCAGAATTTCCGTAGTAAATATGCACATACACTTATACAATTCGACAGTCACCTTGGTAAAACGAATATGTTTGCCTGTGTGCTTCGTCATTCGTGTGCTTCGTGTGTGCACATAAAAAATAGGCTGAAATTTACTAAAATGGGGCACTTCACGTTATTTTTTTAGTTTTTAAATCGCAGATAGTTGCTGTTAAACATCGTTTGCAGAGTCCGAGTGCAGTTAAATCATGACGAAATAACTATATAGTATGGTGAAATTGTTTTTCGACCTCGGCGAAAAGGGCCTCCAACTACCACCCACAAATTCTGCTAATAACTTTGCCCCCCCCCCCCCCTCTAACTTTCAAAACGTTCCTACGCGCCTGGTCACAATGACCAGTGGGGTACACTCAATTCCGAAACGTGGCCGTAAATAGCACTCACGAAGCGGCGTACATTTACTTTACCTGGAGTCATAAACGTGACATTATTTTCGATCTGTAAATTCATATTCCAAGCGTGCCCACTTGCACACACAGTCACTACGTGTGCAAGTTTGTCATCATCTCGCTTCACTTTTACGACCCATTCATTATTAACTTGCTGACATTTGGGCTCCGAGAAGGACGTTTATAGAAGCGTTCATTGGTCCCACCTTGCGTACGCTTTTACTTGATTACTTCAGTTTCATTCTGCCAGTGTTAACGTGGTTATCTAATATAGTTTAATATAGTTTGTTTTTTTAGTTTTACTACAATCTAGGTGCCCGTTAAGGCGGCGCAGCCAAGCCGCGGCGCGCTACACACTCAGGCACCTTATACAGCAAGCAGAGTTGGGGTGTTTTCGAGGTTGTTTTCGATGTGTCACCCAGCCATCATGCAAAGTGTCATGAACTTGAAAACTGTCATAATCGGGGTGATTTAGGTACATGACAACAGTACTTGCCAAATTTGATTGGGGTAGTTGAGGATGTCAGTTAGAAAAGTCGCTCAAGACATAAATTTATTAACTTCATATTTATACTCAAGTCCATCAGTTCTTGTCTTAAGAATTTACTCTTAAATACGAATTTTAAAAAATGTATTTATTTAAGCAATTCTTTGGGCCTCGAGATATTTAACATCCTAAGATCATGATTTTTTGGATGAGCGTAGCGAGCGTAGCGAGCGAAGCGAAGATTCCATTTCACTACACTGGAGAAAAAAATCCGGAATGTTTTTTTTTTTTCTTTCTTTCTTTCTGTATTTTTGTCTGTCTGTTAACACGATTCCGGCTAAACCGATACTCCGATTGCGATGAAATTTTATGGAGGCCTTCGAAATCTCTGAACTAAGAACTGCCACGTTTTTGAGCGCAATCGAAAAATTATTTCTCATGAAAATCGCAATTTTGATGCTTTTTTCGATTTTAAAAAAAATTTCTTCGACTTATAACACCTACATGCTTTATCCGATTATAATGATTTTTTCACAGAACCTTAATTTTAAAAATTAATATATTCGTGTAAAATTTGTGCGAATCGAATAATTATTTCTTATGAAAATTTCAATATTACGATTTTTTCCTTTTTTAAAATTACGATTAATTAAAAAAAAAAAAGTTAATTTTTTATTTAATTTGATTTAATTTTTAAAAAAATTCAACAAAGTTCTGATTTTTTCACAGAACAACAGAAAATCCGCAAAACACATGGCAGCTCAATTCACCAATTACGCTCATCCAACAACGCGGCGGGACTTAAGCGTTTTCCTAGTAGGACTATACATTACTAAAAATAAATCAAAGATTACGATATTTCAAAGGTTTATCAACCTCCTTCATCAGGTTTTTAATGACAGTTAAAAAAAACATGACAACAGAATGGGCTTTAAAACAAACAACAATGCCTTCTAAGCAAAACAAAGTGCACCAAAGAAACATAATGTGTGTGGTTGTAGTTGTTATTAAAAACCAGTAAAAGAAATTATAAAAAAAAACATTTTGGCAGACTAGTTACAAAAACTTTCCAAATTCCAGAAAAATCAATGCAAGGTGCACTCATTACATTGTTTTTGTGTTTGTTTTTTAATATTTGCATTTATTTGTACAACATTTGAACATTAATATAAAATATAAATGCGAGAGTGACAGAAAGAGCATGTCCCATAGTACGTGAGTACCCGTCACCCTCTTTATTTTTATTTTTTATGTATTTATTTTTATTTTATTATTATTTATTTATTATTAGTAATAGACATCAATACAGCCTATTTAAGTTTACGTTTATGTGGATTGGCTTCATGAATGATGATGGAAGAGTTGTTCAAATCACAAAATGGTGATTCTCATAACATGCTCAATCTAGAGGAACATACTTTATGCTGCGTAACGTTGCTCTTATGCTCCTTCAACCTAACCTCATGAGGTCTCTTGGTGTCTCCAATGTATGCGGCACCTAACTGACAAGGTATTGAGTAAACAGCATTCTTGGACAATTGAGATTTGTTGTATGGGTTTAGTAAGTTAATATACTTTTTAGGGTATTACGTATTAGGTGATGATTGAAAAACAGTAGGAATCCCAAAAGGAGATAGAAGACGTCTGATATCGTAATCTTTGATTTATTTTGACTCATTTTTTTGTAGTGTATAGTTGGATGAGCGTAGCGAGCGAAGCGAAGATTCCATTCTACTTCACTGGAGAAATAAATCCGAAATGTTTTTTTTTTCTTTTTTTTTATTTTTTGTGTTGTGACGAAATGTTTTTTTTTTCTTTTTTTGATTGCGATGAAATTTTATGGGAGACCTTCGAAATCTCTGAACTTAGAATTGCACCGTACGAAAAATCGATCAAAAAATTATTTCTCTTGAAAATCGCAATTTTACGATTTTTTTTGTTTTTCTTTTTTGTTCTTGTTTGTATTTTTGTGTGTTTGTTAACACGATTCCGGCTAAACCGATACTCCAATTGCGATGAAATTTTCTGGAGACCTTTGAAATCTTTGAACTTAGAACTGACACCTTTTTGAGCGCAATCGAAAAATTATTTCTCATGAAAATCGCAATTTTACGATTTTTTTTCGTTTTTCTTGTTTTTTCTGTTTGTATTTTTGTGTGTTTGTTAACACGATTCCGGCTAAACCGATACTCCAATTGCGATGAAATTTTCTGGAGACCTTCGAAATCTTTGAACTTAGACCTGCCACGTTTTTGGGTACAATCAAAGAAATATTTCTCATGAATATCGTACTTTTACGATTTTTTTCGATTTTTAGTGCGGTATTTTCGTGACATTTGGGCCGATTCTGACCAAACGGGTGGGGCTACAACGTTCATATTTCACATGGACATTAAGGTAATGGTGATGTATTGCTTTTTGAAAGAAAAAGTTGAAAAAGTTAGCCAGAATCCATAGAAATAAAGGTTTTAATATGAGTTTTTTTTAGGTTTATAATAACAATTAACAAGTAACAATAGAAAATTGACAACAATCACCTACAATGCATTCAAAAAGCACTTGCAAAGGAAAATTGGTCCTACGCAAACTAAAAACTTACAAAAAAGCTCATCCATCAACGCGACGGGACTTTAGCGTTTTCCTAGTCTTAAAAATCATGATCTTAAACCTGACCTACTCGAAAATTGTTTCATCATTGTAATATTTAACATCCTATTTTTAATTGGTTTTATCATAGCAATTAATACTACAGGTACTTTATTAAAATTATTCTAAATTTTAACAAAAATAATTTTGCAATGGAAACTGAAAAAGTAATGAGATCCCACAAATACAAAAAACTTGTAAAAATATAGCCAAATCTTACACACTCAAAAGTCAAGTGAAGTGTCAAGATCATGTACCCTTCTACATTTATGCATTCTTAATTCATAAACGTACACTGCCCGTAACTACATCCTTGAATTGAAAAGCTTGGCAAAATAGAATTTGCATGAACTATTACTAGTACTGCTAATTGTAAACGGCGAGGAAAGAGACATCAGTTGGTAAGTAGGGGAGTATATTATACTCCCTGAACTAGAGGCGAACTATGACGGTTGTCGTTGGGGAACTCTCCTCCAACTCTTGCTGACGATCTTATTGACAACGATCATGGCAACACGAACGATGACTAAGACGATGACCCTTTTTTAAGAACTTTTGAAGGAAAGCGTTCTTTTCTAGTTAGATGAACTTGAAATACAAAAGTTACCAAATCAGGGAACTTCTAAAAAAAGGTTCTAACCCACCTTGCCTCTACCTTTGAAAAGGGATCAAACCGATATTAAAATCAGTTGTAAAAAACAGTGGCATGTCATTTTTAGGTATATCTATAGGTTGATTAACCAGTCTTCTTCATGATGAGGCAACCTAAATCCTTAATACCATAATGTTTTTGCAAAAGGAACTTCAAGGAACTGTAACTTTTTTAAGGCTTTTTTAAAGCACGAATAACTTAACTTTTAAAAGTTTCTTTTTGCGGTAATTTTCCACCTCTGTATATTATATAAATATTTAGAGTAATTGAACGAGTGAGCGTAGCGAACGTATGTGATCTCCATTCGACTTAAACGGCCCTTATGGTTTTTCTGCGTGCGTGTGTGTGTGTGTGTGTACGTTGAAAATCAGCCGAATCGCTGAACAGATTGCGCTGAAATTTTAAACGGACATCCGGTACGAGTTTATTGAGAACTGCTAACAAAATCAGCAAGATTCATTGCGATTTAAACCTACAAGTAATAATAAACTGAAAAATAGACTTCCAATGTTATGAAATTATTTTAACGACAATGTTTTAGATTTTGAAAAGATATTTTTTGTTTGTTATTCGCCTGGCCGTGAAATGCCGTGCCCATGCAAGGTCTGTCGAATGTTGCAAGTCAAGGTACCCCCAAATTCGTTCGTAGATTGAGTAAACCTTGCAATATTTTCACGTATTTCGTACTGGCTATGTTTACCATAGTAGGCCCTATTGCCACAGATGATGGACTACACTGCGTTATATGCATTTCAAAACATGTTTAATTATTTTTGAAATACAATCTAGAAATTACAAAATCTTTCCCGACCAGGGGATTGAACCCACTTCTTTCACATTTCGGCTACAAGGGCGCCTTAGCCAACTAGACTAGGGAAACGCCAAAGTCGTAGTTAGACGAGTGAGCGATTCATGTGTTGAGTACCCGGGAACATTTGCATTTAAGTTTGATAATTATATTCGTATAAATAATAGTTTTTTTAAAGTTGAGTTGGCATACGGGGACGGGCGCGTCAACTGTAAGGTCATAATGCGCCTCTCTAGCCTATGATAGGCTAAGTAGGCCTAAGGTAGGGGAAGAAAAGTAATGTAATCGGGTACTCAACACATGGCTCACTCACTCGTTTAACAACGACTTTGGCGTTTCCCTAGTCTTTATTCAAATATCAACATTGAAAGGCATATGTCTATACGCGTAACCTCCTAGGAATCCATGTATCATAATATGCTACGTGACTTTACAATGCATAGTAAGGAACAACGATTATAAGTTGGACTCAAATCAAATACCCGGTGTATGACTACTAGAGTTGCCCTCTGTGAATACCAATCCAACATTGCAATATTATGTGTTCACTAGCGACCATTATGAGCACTTGACCTTTATTTGCCAACATGACATCCATGATAAGTATCAGTATCAGAAGATATAGGCATATTAAATAATAATATATTTTAGATTGGAGAAGGGTTGACAGGTTGGGAAAGCATAGAGAACATAAAGCCCAGCCTGAAGGGCTGGGGGCGACAAAACTTTTCACCTGCTGATGACAACTGTAGCTAATTTAAAGTTGTTACCTTAATCCACGACGCGTTTCGTCCTTCTGGGACTCTTCAGGCGGATGGTGGCCACTAAAAATCAGCTAACTACATGCAACCAAAACTCACAACACATAACCAAACCTGTGGTAGGGCCATGCAAGAAGTAAATTCTGCAAGCATGTTGTCATCATCAGCAAGGTTACTTCACACACCATTCATACTGGGGCACACAGTCAGCACAGACAGTAAGGGGGCTTCCCTCCCAACTCTGGTGCTCGGGAGACAAGAAATCCATGACTTACCCTGGATTCGAACCAGGACCCTTGGCAACAAGAGAAAAGCTGCCCTCCTGCTGTTGCTGGGCAAGGGTGCCTCTTCATTCATACAAAGAGAAAAGGTTAGAGATAGGAAGGGTGGAAAGTCACAACACAGCACAACCAGTGAGGGGGCTTCCCTCCTAGACTCTGGTGCTTGGGCGACAAAGAACCATGTCTTACCCTGGATTATTTATTATATTTATTTATATATGTAATTTTTATTTATTTTATTGTGTATTCTTGTCATTACATTCAACAACAACAACAACAACAACCAGAAATGGCGTCGACGCTAGCAATAGCAAATATTTTGATAAAAGACAATGTATCATAAGGCTATTTGAATTTGCCGATCAACTCCTATCTCAAGTTGGCCTAGAGGTTATAAGGCGTTGTATGAAGGAGTTGGAATAAATGGCTGTCATGAATTGAACCAGTTTATAGTTCATACTTACCTTTATCCTCGATCATCGAAAACATCCTGAGATACAAGTGATAAAACAAATCCATGAAGAACTCTCGTGACGCGTATTCATGTTGTAAAACTCAATAATGAGAAAAAACATGAGTGAGTTACGTAACAACAGTAATAAATAAGATTGTATTGAATTATGAATAATATAATGAGGGGTGTGCGAAGAATGCTCTTGTTTTCGCTGCATTGATGTCGACGAGTTTTAAAAAACAGGTAGACCTAAGCTTGGATTGAGTTTTGAAAGTATAATGAATAGTATAAGTCGTTTTACACTCAAGCGTGCCAAAACAGATGAGGCTCTGTTTGACTGTAGCCTTTCGGTACCAATACAACACACACATACCCTGATAACAGCAAGGGGCACAAAAAGTATGACCTGTAGACAACGATGAATTTCTGGCGCTATAAGTTTGTCCCACAAGTGTTGTTTCAAAATTTGTTTTTTATTCCGTCCATATCCCAAAAACCAACGTCACAGTTGTACGAAGATTTTAAAAGTAGCAGCACTTTCAAAAATCACAACCACAGTAGATATACTAGCTGGATATATTTATTGAAATACAGTCTGGGATGTATTTATTAACTGCCTTATTGTTCCAAATATTTTTCCTTTTCCTCAAATAATGACAACATTTTGGGATATTTAAAACTTTTGGTGACTGGGTGTTGACTCACAGTAGGCCTATGGAAAACGCTGGCATAGAGGATGTTTTTACTTTTAAGTTAAATTTTTAAGATAACAGGATTACCATAGGTTAAGTCAAATATGATTTAACTGTAAGGTGACCATATTTTGAAAGTTACAAACCGGGACAATTACTAAAGTGTAAGCATAGACCCCGCAGACCATTTCAGGGTTTGGGGCAGAGTCCCCAGCCGCCAGAGACGATTTTAAAAATATATATTTGAGTCAAATGCCCAGAAAATAGCTTTCTGATATGAAAATGTGATTTAAATATAGTTGTAATGTGTACATTTTTTTAGTCATAAAATATTTATCTAGTGGTTCAAAAATGATAGTACAAAACAAAATACAAACATTCAGCAGATAATAATGTATTGATAAGGGCATCATACTAATGAAGGCCTAATCAATAAGAATAAAGATAATTTGAAAATGCATTTAATTTGTATATATAATATGGATGGTTAAACTTTTAATACACTTTATCTTTACAGCAAAATAATAATTGTAGGTATGTACGGGTAATTAATCAAAATTGTAGTTCAGTTGTGTGTGTGATTGATACATTTTGATTTTCCATTATCTATAAACAAAATCAATACAAAATAATGACTGAACAAATTAGTGGTGTGCGAGTCCTGGGTTTTGAGTCCGAAACGAGTACTTAAAATAACTCGAGTATCGAGTCCAATTCGAGTCCGAATACTTCCGTCTTATTTTTTAAATTTCACTATTTTTCTCTTTGATATTTATTATTTACAATATAAACAACATAAATTCTATTTATTGATCTTAGTCTAATGTAGGCTCCAAATGTGAAGACAAGAGTAACATCTAATTGATTTAAAAATCTAACCTCTCTCTAGATCATTTTAACTAGGGAAACGCCAAAGTCGTTGTAAGACGAGTGTGCAAGTCATGTGTTGAGTACCCGGGAACATTTGCATTTGAAATTGATAATTATATTGGTATAAATAATAGGGTTTTTAAGTTTAGTTGGTATAAGGGCGCGTCAACTGTAAGGCCATAATGCTCCACTCTAGCGGCTAGCCTATGATAGGCTAGGGAGGCCTAAGGTAGGGGGAAGAAAAGGAATGTCACCGGGTACTCAACAAACAGCTAACTCACTCGTTGAACAACGACTTTGGCGTTTCCCAAATTTAAAAACCCTATTATTTATACCAATATAATTATCAACTTAAATGCAAATGTTTCCGGGTACTCAACACATGAGTCGCTCACTCGTCTAACAACGACTTTGGCGTTTCCCTAGTCTAGTTGGCTAAGGTGTCCTTATAACCGAAATGTGGGAGACGTGGGTTCAATCCCCTGGTCGGGAAAGATTAAATGTAATTTCTGGAATGTATTTTAAAAATTATTAAACATGTTTTGAAATGCATATAACGCAGTGTAGTCCATCATCTGTGACAATACTATGGAAATCATAGCCAGTACAAAATACGTGTAAAGATTGCAAGGTTTACTCAATCTCCGAGCGGAATTTGGGGATACCTTGGGCGTGCAAAATTCGATTCAACGTGGGCTTGGCATTTCACCGCCAGACAGATAATAAACAATTTTTTTTTTCAAAACCAAAACCATTGTCGTTAAAATAATTCCTACGCATTGGCAGCCTATTTTTCAATTTATTATTTCTTGTAGGTTTAAATCGCAATGGATCTTGCTGACTTTGTTAGCAGTTCTCAGTAAACTCGTTCCGGATGTCTGTTTAAAATTTCAGCGCAATCTGTTCAGTGATTCGGCTGATTTTCGACGTACAGACCCACAGACTCACAGAATGAGTGCCGTTAAAGTTGAATGGAGATCACTTCGTTCGCTGCGCTCACTCGTTTAATGATCAAGCATCAAGCACAAATATTAGGGCAAGGCTATGACATTCAGGAAGTGATATTACATGAAAAGGTTGAACCCAACAATTACAGTGACATATTTTTATTATTTGTGCCCAAAAAATAATTTGAAAATTTGAATTTCCTGACAATTACCCACCGTTTTCCCGCGTGTTTTAGAAAGGGAGCAATTATGTCTTCACTTTAAACACGAATTAGGTCACGAAATTTCAAACAAAGCGTGTTTTTCAAAGTTTTGGTGGAGGTGCCGGGTAGGTAGTCAAAATTTAACTAATCCTGGACTACTGGCTGGTACATATGGTGGAGATGACGGGTCATAAAGCGCAATTAAGAGATCGTAAAAATCGTTTGTTGTACGCAAGTTAGCTCAAACACTTCATATCAAAATATTGATATAAGATAAGACAACACAAAAAATGCATAATTTCATAATTTTGGTGGAGGTGCCGGGTAGTCGAAATTAATCTTGTGGTAAAAACTGTCGGAAACTTAGAAAACTGCAGGCTGAAATTGAGCTTAAAATTAAAACTGATTCCCACTCTCCTAAATAATCATCAATATAAATAATAATATTAATACTGTAATATTAATAAAATAATCATAAATTGCCCTGGAATTTGTGATAGGCCCCTACTTATAATTTTAAACTACAGAAAACTTTTTTTTTTTTAAGTTGTGCATTATCAAATTGGTTTTTTGGTAAATAACGAAAGATTGTGAATTTTTATTTTTAAGACGAGAATTTTCAACTTGAAAAAAACATTTTTGCACATCTCTTCACGATGTCGATAGGCTACGCAAAATTCCATTGGAAAAGATTCGGATTCGCTTCGGATTCGCAAATCTTCGGAAAGATTCAATTCGGATTCGGAATGAAAAACATGAATTCGCTCACCCCTATATATGTCGATCTGTTACAGTATAATAATGGATTAGCAACAGTTTGGCTCGAGTTTGAAGTTCAAATTTTTTTGGTTCAAAAGTTCGAGATCGGCTCGAAAGTCAAAAACCTAGGTTGGCCCACCCCTACCTGCGGGGCAATTCTGGGGGCGTCCAGTTTCCCCCAAGACCCTGCCACCACCCGGCCGGATGTTACAGCTTTTATAGTTGGGCCGCCCTAAGTTTTTGGGGCTAGAACCACACCGAAATGACAGAAGTTTCATTCAATGGCTGTTCTATACATTCTTATCTAGGTGTCACCAATTTTGTTAAACATGCTAACAACCTTTGTGGAAAACCAAAAATTCAAATTTTTACCTTGCAAAAACTCATGTTTAGATTATTCAAGTGCGTATAATTGGATGAGCGTAGCGAGCGAAGCGAAGATTCCATTTCACTACACTGGAGAAAAAAATCCGGAATGTTTTTTTTTTCTTTCTGTATTTTTGTCTGTCTGTTAACACGATTCCGGCTAAACCGATACTCCGATTGCGATGAAATTTTATGGAGGCCTTCGAAATCTCTGAACTAAGAACTGCCAACGTTTTTGAGCGCAATCGAAAATTATTTCTCATGAAAATCGCAATTTTACGATTTTTAATTTTTTTTTTTAAATTTCTTCGACTTATAACACCTACAAGCTTTATCCGATTGTAATGATATTTTCACAGAAACTTAATTTTATGAATTGATCTATTCGTGTGAAATTTAAGCGTAATCGAAAAATTATTTCTCAAGAAAATCGCAATTTTATGAATTTTTTAATTTCTTTTGGCTTATAACACCAACATGCTTTATCCGATTATCATGATATTTTCACAGAACCTTAATTTTATGAATTCATATATTCGTGTTAAATTTGTGCGCAATCGAATAATTATTTCTTATGAAAATTTCAATATTACGATTTTTTCCTTTGTTTAAATTACGATTAATTAAAAAAATTGAAGTAAATTTTTAATTTAATTTAATTTAAAAAAAATCTTCAACAAAGTAATTATTTTTTCACCGAACAACAGAAAATCCGCATAACACATGGCAGCTCAATGCACCAATTACGCTCATCCAACAACGCGACGGGACTTAAGCGTTTTCCTATTTTGTATGTTAATTGCTCTTAGTCTTAACCAATTTAACTTGGGCATAGCTGATGTCTTTGCAGTTTCACAATCTTATTTTAATCAATAAATTCCATTTATCAGAAATACCAACCATAACCAAATCTATTATGGTGGTTAAGACTTCCATCAATAGAAGTGTAAAATATTGCAATGTTGCCTTACCCGAGTCATGCTGTAACTGCAACTGCCCTGCTTGGTTTAAGCTGAATATAACTCCGTTAGGTAGGCCGGATGTAGGAGCATAAACCATCCCCTGTGAGGTCTGGTACATTACTCCGGGATACGGTGGGTTCACCATGTTAGCTGTAACAAACACCTCAATCATTACATTTGAAATACAGGGGCAGAAAAGTTAAAAGTTTTATAATGATTTTCTCCTAAAACTAAGGCCGCCATATTTAATTTTAAAAATAGGGTGACGTGGGGTAAAAATGAGGCATGTCAAAAAGTGGGCTAAAAATGAGACATTGGTAAATTATATGTTAAATCATTCATTTAAACATATATGTTGCATTAACATAAAACTATGTGCATAGTCTATGTATTCATATATGTGGTGTAATGGTACTTGTTTTTTTTTCTTAAAATTATTTTCACTTTTCATATGCCCTTGTATTTTTTAATAAAAATCTTTTTTTATACTTTGTGAAACTTTTGACAAAATTCAGAAATTAATAGTTGTTACTAATGACGTTAATATAGGTGCATGTAGACATTTTTAATGAAACATTATATCTAGACCACAAAAATTTAGGTAGAAAACGGAAGACTGTGCACCCTAAAATGTATAGGGGGTAAAAATGAGACACCATAAAGGGAAAAATGAGACACCGTGATGGGGAAAAGTGAGACTGTTGGCTATACTTTAAATTGAATTTTATAATATATTGTAGGCTGTGCAAATGCACAGTTTGATACACTGATTAGTCTTCATATCGTCTGAATCCTACATTGTTAGAAAAATATAGGGCTAAGGTCTTTAGGCCTAAAGAAAATTGTTAAACTCTGGTTGAGAACAACGTTGAAGAAAATATGCCTATGATGAAGACCTGCAACAAGAGATTCCTAGTAGTGAGGACACCACTAGCTCTGTTAGGCCTAGGCCTACTCAAGATCTCCAATCTGAAATAAGTAGGCATACCCTTGAATATCCCATTGCCAGTACTTCGGGAGTTCAATTAGACCTAGCAGTGACGACGCCTACGTCTTTTGAAGACTTTTGCTTAAAAAGATTGGTCGTACACCAGCACAGCAAAAACCAAGTTAGGAAAATTGATATGAACGCAAAAGTAGTAACGACTGAAGAATTCCTAATTTCAATAGAAGAAAGGAATGCTAAAAAGACAAAAGTAAAGAAAAGAAAATAGTTGCTAAACCACCTCCTAAAAGTGAAAAAGGTCATCAAAGAAGCCATAAAAGAAAAATGTATTGGTTGATATTGATGAAACTGATGACGACTCTTCTTGGGTTCCAAGTGGAGATAGTTTTGGATGATTTCAAAGTTAAACTGACTGACGAGGAAAAACAAAACCCTCAGGAAGTTGAAATGATTGACGAGAAAGAAGAAAACTCGCAGACTACTCCACCGGTTAACACAGAAATTATGCTGGCAGTGGATGACTATTCTAGTCCGTTTTGCATCTAAAAAGACTATTTACTGCTATGTGTGTAGTGCAAGAAATTATGAATGATAACGAAGCCTCTGTTATGGCATTTCGTATGGTGACAGAAAAATATTTTGAACTGAAGAAAATGATACAGCTACAAACTGTACAATTCAAACAAATCACTACGATACAATAAAGAAATTGTCCACACCCAAAGTGGAGTTACGTGGAGCGAGAATTAAATACTACCAATTTAAGGATGAAGTAGATGTTTTATGAAAAGCCTTAGGCCTTTGCTTAATAACAGAATCCACTTTACTTATGTGTAAGACATATTTTTCATTTTGTTTTGCCATGTAGGCCGTAGTCCACGTAGGCCTAGGCCTACAAGCGGAATTTGATTTAAATAGTACACTGTTTGAAGAGATAGGCCCCCTAGCCATAATTTTTAATGTTCTGCCTATAACTTTATTTCTTTTGCGGCAACTTACTGCTGCCAGATGCACAGAATTCTGTATCAAAGTTATACTTAAATAGTAAGTGTTGGAAGATGTTATCAGTATTCAAAAAGTGATGTTGGATATTCTCACTTTTCTTTGTAAATGTTCACTATTTTTTTATTGAAAAAGTATAATAAAAACCTGGTTGAAACTAATGGCAGTGTATCATATTTGGACCCCCCTGTCTCATTTTTCGCCTCATAACACCACACCTTCATTTCCTATGGGAAATATATGTGCTGGAAGTCTGTGTCTCTTTTTTTCCCTATGGGTGTCTCATATTTCCCCGTTTCTGAGGTAAATTATGAGACACTCTGTGACAAGCACAGTTTGATATGGCTGATCATGTTTGAGTGTTTGCCCACTAAATTGAATTGATAAAGGTTACATTACCACCTAAAGTAGGAGCCCTACCTTTGTCCTAAATATTGTACCTCCTATAGTTCAATTATGCATTTTGTCTCTTTTTTCCCCACCTCCCCCTAACAGTTTTTTTTTGTAACTCCAACATATCACATCTAGAATGTACAATACTTATCGGTAAGGGAGGGTTCATCTCTGCACTCATTGACATTAGCTTACGTAAAAACACAATACATTTTCTAAAATTGTTTAATATTATATACAGCACAAAGATTAAAAAATGTAGTGACATAACAGGACGGCTGTTCTTGCTCCACCAAGGCATACAAAATTTTACCATTCTATAGCTACTTCCAAACATAAAAAAGTATTGAAAAACCTACAATCATTACATCGTATAAAGAAAAGTGCTTCATGCATGCTACATGTTGAGCGTGCTTTTTGTTTTTTATCACAGTAATGTGTGATGGCGGTGACCGGTGAGATTAGTAAATTTTAATAAATTGCAATTATTTCTAGAGATATTATGAATTGGGGTTAAAAATTTGAAAAATAAAATATTAATAAGATTCTATTTTTCCCAATAATAATGTGTGTGGACCCCTATTCATAGCAGGTCCACAACAGGGGTGTAAAATTACCGGCAGGGCGAATAAAAATTTTATTAGACCGCGTTTTTCTATTTTCCAAAATATGCTATAAAATCAAAATATAGGCCTAGTGAATGACTTTGAAACCTGGCTAATTTAGAAAATCTAAATTATTTTTTTTTTAAATTTTTTGAGGGGGGGCAAAAACCGGTAATATCGCCATTTTCAAAAAAATTTAAAACTTCAATTCCCCCAAGCACCCCATTAAACGTAGTAGTATGTTTTTGTGTAGTATTAATTTTAAACGGGTTTTCTAGGGGCTGACGAGGGGAAAAAAGATTTTTTTAAAAATTTCTTTCCAAAAATTTTTTTTGTTTGGCGTATTTTTGACTTTGTACCGGCTAAAAATCGATCCTCTGTTTTTTTCATAAAATTATGACCGGATGCTAAACGGATATTTCACCAAAAATGTTTTTTAAATTTTGTACAATTTTTTTCAATATAAGAATCTCAGGGGGCTCAGTCCCCCTGAGAATTTTCAAGGGTGGCTCTAGACCCCGAGCCCCCCGTAGTCGGCGCCTATGCTAATGATGCCTGATTAAATACCAAAATGTAGTGCTATTTTGTACTTGCACTTTGCAGCAACAATAAATACTCGTATGTCAATTATTTTAGAGACTGTATTTTTAATGATGAAAGTACATCTTAGTAAACCAAGCTGGACCAATGCATTGGACTAGTCTAGTAAGAAATAAAATACAGCACTAAAGTAGGATGAGCACGAAGAGGAACACAATCCTGTTTGTAGCATGAAAAACACACCCTATATGAATGGGGGTTTGGGTATGACTGCTGGGAAAGATTTCACATCCGGAGGCCCATCTGAATCATTACTGTCGTTCTCCATGTGAAGACCTGCCAACAACAAACAAAAGTTATGAAGGGGGTATTTTGTTTGCCAAAAAACAAAAATCATTTTTTTTAGAGGGGGTGCTAATAGTTTTTTGGGGTATTTGCACCCTGTACCGATGTCCCGGGTTTTAAAAACTTATAAACAAACACTCATCCTTTTAAATCACTTTTTTGGGAAAAATCAAAAGGGTGGGATAGTTTCCCCCAAATTACTGAATTTTAAAAAACGAAATTCCCTCCATACTTTTGACCAACAACCCCCCCCCCCCCCCCCCCAAAAAAAACACACAAAAATGCCTGTATGGTAACTTCTCAAAATCTCTCTAATATTCTTAAACCTTATTTTCTTCCCCTGATTTTGAAAAAACCCCAAAAAAACCCCTTTTTAAAAAAAAAAATTAAAAACCCCTAATTCCCTCCATACGATTTAAGACCAACCCAAAAAACCCCCCCCCCCCCCCCCAAAAAAAAAACACTTTTTTATGTTATTTTATTTATTTATTTGTAATTTTTGTAATTTTTTAATTTTAGTTAGGTAGTGTTGTTGTAGGCTTTTGATATGGTCGGGTGTGAAATGTGCCATGCCCGAGTTATCTCGGGCGTAGCACTGAGGGCTAGCATAGAAAAGGTTAATAGTCTGAATAAAATCAATGTTGGGTAAGTTCCCGCAAAAAAGGAACTTAATTAAAAGTTAAGTTACTTCACACAAAAAGGAACTTTTGAGTTCCTGAGATGATAAAAGTTCCTCTAGCAGATAAATTATGGTAAATACGACTTAGGTCGCGATTTTTTAGCCGCGTTGCCAAGAAAAATTTGACAGGTTTAACAATCGAGGATACGCTTCCTAACAGTGATGGTACTGTTTTTAACAACTAATTTACATAGTATCTGTATCAGCTAAATACGTTTTCAAATGTAGAGGCATGGTAGGTTTTCTCATCTCTAAGAGAGTGAAAGAAACGTGTAAAACTTTATAAAAGTTCCCAAAAATTTGTAAATTTTGTGTTGAAAGCTTCTCTAACTAACTATAAATGGAACGCGTTCCTTTAAAAAGTTCCTGAAAAGGGAACACGTTTCTAGGAACGCGTTCTTTTTTTAAAGTTCCTACCCAGCACTGAATAAAATAGATACAAGATAAGCTAAAATTTCAAGTAGGGTCTATTTAGAATCTGTCAAAAAGACAAAAAGTTTTTTTTTAACACACACAAATGAGTCTCCGATTTCTTTCAGATTTACAATAAATGTTTAAAATCTGCTATGAAATGATATGCCCCGTAATTGTATTGTAATTTTGTATATGATAGACGTTAAATAAATAAAATAAAATGTTACATAATAGAAATGCATGACATACCACATTCCCATTCAGGAGGCTTTGTAGTATGCGAACAACTAACAAAATCTCTGAAACTATTTGCGCAAAATAAATAATTTCAATCCAATCTCATTTCCAATTCCAATTCCAATTTTTCAATTTCAATTTTCAATTAATATTTTTTCATGGCTGGGCCAACATGCATATTCGGCAGTAGTCATTCTGCAAGCCGCTTTTTCACCGACCATCGCTAGCAATCCATTCATACTCGGAACTTGTCTCGAATCTCAACACAATCCCTTGTGCGGAGACATTCTTACCATAGTCCCATAAGAGCCATGCTTTAGATTTGAAAATACCTGGTTTTTTTAACGTGGTTCTAATAGCAAATGTTCTCACCAGCGTAGAGGTCTGAGGCAATCCGGCCGGGTAGCCTTTAACCAGCCATCGAAGGGAGGGGGTGGGGGTGGGGGGGTGGGGTGGAGGTCTGTCAGTCGCCAGCTTACATTCACAACGGTAACCTGTGTTTTCTTGTAATGTCGAGTGTTGTGTGTTGTCGTGTGTTGTGTTCATCAGTGCCGTGGTGGTGTATGGATTTTGTTTTAAAACAATGTAACCAGTGGTGAGCAGGGCGCGGGTTGATGGAGTGGAGATGGGAGAGAAAATCTTTGGGTTATGTAATTTTACAATTTTACATAGTATTATTTTACTTTAAAACTTGTTTTATCGGTAGAGGTAATTTTATCTGTGACCACCTGAATATTGTAGTATATTACTATAAAACATCATGTCGGTAAACATAAAAGGAATTTGGCGAAGTCTAAAGCCGTCAGAACACACGGACAGGGGATCGAACTCGCGTCTCATAAGGAGTTTTTCATTGTAACAATTGCGTTCTGGTTTACCATTTTGAGGGCAAGATACTCCCTGAAATCACGTTTCAGGCCATAAAAACATTATGCAGGTCCCAAAAAAATTTTCACCTTTGGCGAGAATGCTTCCGGCGGCTGGGGCTTCGCCCCAGACCCCAGCTATTCCGCGCCACACCATCGTTAAGCGGAATAGTATTTACATCTGTGCACCTCCACAATCTGACCCCACGAGCCGCCCTGGTCCCATGCCCTCTTTATTGAGATTTCTTAATAGTAGATTGTTCAACAACTGTATTAAAAAAATAATCTTCTTGGACAGCCTGTGATCCAGCCGCAACAAAATGTATTCTAAACGAAGATATTCTGTACCGCATTTCAATGAATCTCAGATACGTATCTGCTTGCTCTCTGCTGTCTACAATCTATACCAGTGTTTCAAAAACTACGGTTTGCGATCCAGTTCTTTAAACTAATATTAATAAATTAATTAATCAGGTTAGATTTCAATAATTCTTTGAAAATACTGTAAATATTTTTAAATAGAGCAGCTATTTGACCGGTCACATGTGAACACATACAAGCTTTTTATGCGGTAGTCAAATTATTGATGGTCACTTCATATGCTTTGTTCACTATGCTCATGCAGCAACCATACCATTCTAGATAATATTGAAACGACTTGATCGGATACTGTCAGTTGTCGTCTCTTAGCAGTATGAGCCGGTACAACATTTACAGCTATACAAACTTACAAAGGGATTGTTTTGAGAGACTCTTGAAACCTATGTTATGTTTGGAAATATTGCGTAGTTTGCATTCCTACTGTTTTAACAAAGGTAAATTTAATTGAAATTGTGTCCATTATTAACACAATTTATTGATTTGTATCGAGAAGTGAGATTTTTTTATTTTTTTACCCACTATTTTGTTTGTGTTACTGGGTTGTTGTCACTAGCTTGATTTTGGAAAAACTGCACTGCACAGCAACTGTGTTGATGGTCAAGTTGCCACAAAAGCAAAGGATTTGAAATTTAAACAACCCGATTTAAACAACTGTAGCAACATTTACAATTTAGATGCTTGTAATAATAAAGAACAAACCTCTGTGATCTGGACCCCCTTCTAAGTCTGGCGGACCAAGGGACTCATTACCACTCGAGTCCCCACTCATGTCGCCTCCAGGGTCTGATCGGGGAGACATTGTTCCCCCTTCCTGTAACAAAAAAACATATGGGTGAGCAAGACAGAAGAAGCAAGAGTGCGGTACATTCTGCAGCAGGGGCGGATCCAGGACCTTTGTATGGGGGGGGGGGGGGGCTTTTAATTTGGTGGTGGGATAGTGTAACAATTTACAGACGTTCCTACTAGACATTTTGAAAGAACACATGCACAGCACAGTCGTGTTGCCTTTTATTTTAGCTAGAGGTCAGTAGGCCTAATATTCTCAAAAAGATAGAAATGTGGCTCGTTGGTCTTGTGGTTAGCGTCTCTGCTTCCAATGCAGAAGGTCCAGGGTTCAATTCCCGCTCTAGGCAGAAGTTTTCTAAATTCTGATTTGGACTTAAGTCCATCAGTTCTTGACTTAGGAATGTGTAAATGGTGACTTTGGAGCCGTCCTAGTAACAAGGCACATAATAAATTCTAAGTTTGGTCCAAATCAGCCTTGTTGATTCTGGCGCTGTCCGCGGGTGGAATCGTGTTCAGCTTGATTGATCGGTGTTTCATACTTAATTAGCGGTTCTAGTTGGACATGGTTTGCTTGTTGATGGTGTTGGCGCCTGCAGGATTGGCTTGGTCTGCTTTAAATTTAATGTCCCCCATTAAAAATCAATTCTGTGACTGACTGGGTAGACTCTAAATAGGAATGTAGTTTTTTATAGGCTTGTAAGTCGTTTGCAAATTCGCTCTTTGTTCATTTGTTTATCTTCGCTCATCTTTATTCTCATCTAGATCTTCAAACTTCAAAGTGTTGAAAAAGTGGTGTTCATCAATTGCCACACTTTACAGGGGATCTGCATAAGGATGTGAAGTAAAAAACAATTTCGACATAAGACTCATCAATGACCATAAGTAAACATTTATGAATGATATAAATGATATAATATGTATACATGAACACAATATTGTTTGAAAATTAAACTTAACATGTCCGCCACGGACACTGAGGGATGAGGGCAAACGCCCAACCTCCAACTGAAAAGAGCTATTAACCCAAAAAAATATGTTTTATGAGATAGGCTAATCTACAGCATAATTCTGATTTCACACAGATATATATATGGTTTTTGATCCTGAAATTTTGAAAAATTAGCGTTTTGGAGAATTTCTTAAAGCCCCTTCAACAAGCTACACCAAGCAACACCTAAATACTTGAGCATCGTACCAATATAAAATGCCCCTTTCAAAAACTGTTACTGTGTACAATACAGTCAACCCCAAAAGATGATTTAAAAAATTACACCATTTCATGGTAATCAGCATCTTTGACCGAACCATCTTGCCCAAATTACAAAAACAAAACATAGCAAATATTTAGATAAGGTACTCAAGTTCATCAATAATAATTAGTGGACATTTTATTTTAAATAAATTCACCCAAGGTCATTGGACAAAAAGATCTTTGCTATTTATTGGAGATTTTTTTCATTGGAGATTTTCGTTGACCTAGCTTGCAAATTACATTGCAATTTTTTTTCCGATCATAGAGGACCCAACATTTTTTGTAAATTCTTAACGGGGTAATCACCCGCTAAACTCAAGAAAAATATTTCATTCAGGCTAACTAGTTATGAATTGAGAAATCAACAGAAAAATTATTGGGTCCACCTGGACCCAAAAACAAATGTTGAACTTGGTATTTTTTAGCTAGGTCCCACCGGCAAAAATCTCCCATAAGAAATAACATGGGGACGATCTTTATGCCCCGTGACCTTGGAGGCTTTTGATCAGAAAAAATATTGGCCATTATTGACGTACTCGACAGCTTTTTCTGTAAATCCTCTACTTATTTTGTTTTGTAATTTGGTCAAGTGGTTCAGTCAAAATATGCTGATTACCAAGAAGCAGTGACGAAGCGTCCTATGAGACAATGAGACAATGTCTACCCTGTACAAAAATTCCTTGTATGCCCTTGTATAGAAATAGAATGTCATAATTTATTTTCTAATACAAGTTGGTTTTCGTGTCCCTTGGAAGTTTGAATTGACGCGGTGACTGAGTGGAACAGCTCGCAACACCACTGTCGTGCCATCTATCGTTGCAATTTGAAACTGGTGGTAGGGGCGGTATTGGGAACTTATGATTTGACTGACATTCGGGAGACACAGGCAGAGACATTTCAAGCCTGCGCATGCTCAGAGCCCTATTTTCGTCGTTTTTCCAAGAATCTGAAGGGGAAGTAGGAGTCATGTCTCGGTGGTTCAAGACGCTTGAGGGTTGGCGGTTGGTGATGGTTGGAGGGTGTTGGGGTGGGTTGGGTTGGTTTCCCTCCCTCTCGCCCGCGTAAAAGGTTGAACACGTGCTGTTCTATTCATGCCATGTGCTCACAATTTTTAAGTGAAGTAATCGACAAATCATCAAGTTGACCGGTCGTTTGATAAGGGAAATTATGATATGTTATGTCCATGGCATAAATAATTTGATACTGTTACCAAAATGTACACTATTGATATTTTACTAAGAAATCGCGCTGCTGAAATAGCGACTTTAAAAACACATTACAAACGTTTAACTTTACGCCCGTCTTTCCACTCGGACTGAATGAGTTAGGCATAGACATATCATGCATTGTCCCCCCCCCCCGAACGTTTTTGATTATATTACGAAATATTAAAAACAATATTATCAAAGATTAAACTTTATATCATATTTGCTCTACTATTATTTTTGTCTACCCTAACTTCAAGACCACGCTTCGCCACTGCCAAGAAGGGGTGTGGGTGTGATTTTGGAATGCATATTTTGGTGTGTTTGAATGTATATTTGTGCACAGTTTCAAGGCACGATGTAATAAAGGGCCATTTTAGATTGGTATGATGCTCTAGTAGTATCTATGTGGAACAAAAAAGGAACAAGTTAAAGTCGATTTAAAAAATTTCCCAAAACGCAAATTTTCGCAAATTTCATGATCAAAAAAATTGAAAAATTCGTGTAAAATCACAGTTACAAGATATAATTTTATAAACTTTCATTTGAGTGTAGTATTATGCTATAGATTATGTGGTAAAAAATATTTTTGGGGTGCCCTTTTAACTTAGTTGGCATGTATGAAATATACTTTTAGTCACGAGTGTGGTACTGTGCGCGCAAGGGTAGCGGGCTACAGTCGACATTACCCGCTGTGATGTAGGATAGCCTATTACGGAAGCCAACTGGCCTCCGCGCACCTGTCCACATTCACAGGCATCTGCACACCTGAATAAGTAATTGCTAATTGTTGCTCAACATGAGACATGGGACAAGTCGACGCTCGGTTCCCGGGCTTTCGTGGTCGTGGTCGGAGGCTTGGATTACATATCAAGTCGGAGAAAGGGGATCTGTGAGGCCACGTGGCAACTAGGCTGGTCCGGCCGCTAAGGGCAGAGACAACAAGTCTGGTCGGGTTTCTATTCACATGAAGCAAGTCTAGGAATGCATGCGCGCGAGTCTGATAAGGGAATATCCCGCACAAATGGAAGTGAAGCGAGAAACCAGTCGGTTTGAGTTCACCGGCAGAAAAACAAGCATATCTACCTCAATCGCATTCGATAGTAGGCCTATTGCATTGGTGAACACAACCGAGGCTTCAAACGACTTTTTCAATGTACTAACTATATTATCAGATGTTGCAAATCGAAATTACGTAAACGGTTTAGGTTTACCTGAAGTTGCATCTAGTAATCTAGAATCGGCATATTTTGAAAATGCAGACTAATCTAATTCTAACATGCTATTTTAAAATGTAGGCTGCGTGTGTCGTACATATTATATTATATAGATAACTTTGGGACCGGGTTGGTTCCCTCCCAAGTCCCAAGCCATCACCCCATGCACTAGTGGGACTGTGGGTGAAAGCAGCATGTTCACATCAACCTAAAAAATTTAGCACTTGATTCTCAAATTTTAAATTTATGGTGTGTAAATTAGCACTTTTTAGCGAATTCCTAATAAATTATTGAACCGTTCTTCAAAAATCCTATGAAGAGCACCTGAAATAACAACGTAGCGGTAAACTGAAACCCAAAAGAATTAAGATTTTTTCTACACAAACACACCTTCTACTGTGAGTACAAAAAAAAATTTAAACTTTTTCCAAAATTGCAGTGCAAAACACTTAGCTGTGAAATCATCTTCAAATGAGAGTTAAAAAATATTTTTTAGGTTTAAAACTTTAGGGTAGGCCTGCTTGTTGGATCACTGGGAAGGACTCAATCCCAACAATCGCTTGTTGGATCACTGGACAGACCAGGTTTTAATGCAGAATGCAGAGGATTATTCTGGACCACTTTGAACTTTATCGATTGTCCTATGAAGTTAAAGTTTACTCTAATATGTTAGAATGTGAAATTGTCTCCATCACAGCACATGTTTTAGATATGGTTTACTTTTTTTTAGTAACTGAAACTGATCGTAGACCCTAATTTCCTAAGCTTGATTTCCTAAGCTTAAGTGGCAGACGTCACATCCGTGCCGTAGGGCCTATATCCTTTATAAACAACCTTCAAAAGTTTCAATTTTTAGGGTGAAAATTAGAGGTCAAAAGGTTGTCCAGAGTGTATGTGTATTTCTCTTGATTTGGCTCAAGCGATTTTTAAATGGCCATAGGCCTATAACAATTTTAAAAAGTTTGACCGAGCTCATCGGACCGTCTTAACGACTAAAGAAAAGCTCGGAAAACTTTCAGTAAGGATTGCCGATGACGAGATTCGACCGTGACCCTCCGAATCAGAGATTCACGCGTTGCGCATGCGCTGCGACACAACCGAAGCTGTCACACAATGAATCGACCGGATAAATGCACGAAGGATAACCGGATACGTAACGTCTTATCAACCGTGGTCAGCATTCAGCAATTTCCTACCATAACCATAAATTGACTCTATTGAAAATATCACAAATTTACGAGTTGACGTCAAACCAAAATATACACATAAATTTTAGTGACAAAACTTACATCAACTTTTTAGACAAAGTATTCGATTGTCAAGAAAACGATATCACAATCACCACTCACCAGTGGCGTCTCTAGGGGTGTTTTGGGAGTGCGTGCGCCCATCCAAACGCAATCCGCCCCCTCCCCCAATTAATAACCCAGTCACAGCACTTAACGCTTCTCACCACTTTCTTGATGGAACAATAATGACTAGTTTTCAAGACTGCTCTAAATCGCACTGATTTGCATCAAAATTACCTAGGAATTGAATAAAAAATAAGGGGCAGGCTTCTCAAGAGCCCCGCCCAAAATTCTATCATTCGAAAATGTATCTCACTACAGCCCCTTGCAAATTTCTGGAATTTGCCCCCCACCCCCCCATTCCCAATGTCAAAACTCTAGTGCGATGAATGAAAATTGGAGGGGACCTTCGAAATCTCTGAACTTAGACCTGCCACGTTTTTGGGTACAATCGAAGAAATATTTCTCATGAATATTGTACTTTTACGATTTTTTTCGATTTAATGCGATATTTTCGTGATATTTAGCTCGCGGCCGGGCAAACGGCTACTCTGATCTTGATGAAACTTTATGGGAACGTTTAAAATCACTGGATGTAGATGTTTTGTGATTTTGAGGACAATCAAAGAAATATTTCTCATAGAAATCGTCCTTTTACGATTTTTCCAGATTTTTAATGCAATATTTTTGTGATTTTTGGGCCGATTCTGACCAAATGGGTGGGGCTACAAATACAACGTTCATGTAATGGTGATGTAGTGCCTTTTGAAACAAAAAGTTGAAAAAGTTCGCCTGAATTCATAGAAATGAAGGTATTAATATAAGCCTTTTACAGGTGTTGTTAAGTAAACTATAGAAACTTGGCAACAATCACCTACAATGCGTACAAAAAGCATGTCTCCAGATATTTTACATTCCATTATTAATTGGTATTACCATAGCAATTAATACTACTTTATAAAAATTATCCTAATTTAACAAAAATGATTTTGTAATGGAACTTGAAAAAGTAATGAGATCCCATTTATACAAAAAACGTAGTAATCATTGGTCAGAAATATTCAAAAAAGCTCATCCATCAACGCGACTCGTTCGCGAAGCGGCCTGGCAATAATAATATGCTGTTCCAGTAATAAAAAATGATTTACAAAGGAGGACATTAAAAATAAATGTATGTCACAAACCACTTCTAATTACCGTAAATACGAAACATTTGTGATGATGATAATAAAAATAGTAATAGGGTCAATGGATATAAAAGTTCATATCACATTGGGATTTCTGTCTGGGCCTATTCGGGAAGCGAATTGAAGAGGTTTTGGGTTTGATTTTCGTCCCCTATAAATTACCAACGTTTCACTAAATTAATGTGTCCCAATAAGTAAGCATCTGCAAATTGATTTAATCGTCTGAAAATGGGGGCAACGTCCCTTTAGGGGGGATTCGACTCGACTTCAGCACCGTTTGCCCGGGTAGCGGGACAAAACAAAACACGACCACATCGCCTTGCCTCGTCCACGAATCTCGCTATAGCCTATTAGGGCATGATACAAAGTTGTAAATTAAACGAGCCGATCATCAGGGTATATGTAAACAAGTGTCAGTCCCTATCCGAGGGCCTAATTCGGACAACTACTGGACACCGACTTGGCTACTGTTGACCAGCCCAAGGCCGCGCCATAAAAGGCAGTCTCGGCTCTTCCCCTTGTATGGTGAGTCATCGTGTCGCGAGCGGCTCAGTCGGCTCGAGATCGCCGGCCAGTGCGGTGCAGACAGGTGACTGGCGACTGAACCACTGACAGCGCGCGCAAACGTTGCGTACGAGATTTTAATTACGCAAAGCAATTATTAAAGAAAATCAGTGACGTTTAATTTAATTTTCGTTGTATACATCAATTACGAAAACGGTTTAGGTATTGGAAAATAATCAGTGAGTCGGTGACAATTTCTATTTTGTGTAATACTATCGGTAACGAGAAATCAGTGCACATTCTGCGAGTATGATGCGGTAAGTAGGCCTAGACATAATAATTATACCAGATATATTATTCTACAGTATGTATAGTATGGGGAAATGTGTGATAATTGTCTTCGGGCCCACAGTTGAGGGTAGGTCTCGGTGATAATTAAATTTGTTCGAGATCGTTGTCCACGAGAAAATGTATTTAAACACTGACTACGCGCACACGTTGTTAAATTTATTTAAATTATTTAACTTTAACTTACATAATATTATGTATATTAATAAATATTCCATAAATCAGTTCGCCTCGAAATAAAAGTAGCTCTTTTTAAGTGATAAAAAGTAGAAACATTGTTGCAATTTGGATGTCCAATCCTTCGTAGACATGTTATCAATTCCGAAAATAATTCCGATTATTTATTTTAATAATGAATGCCAATGAATGAATTTTAACTGACCATAGGGCAGGAAGGCTAATGTAGGGCACGTTTGGTTGGCCCTCTGAAAGACAACAAGAACAAAATTTATAGCGATTGCATGTTATGTGTTTAAATATATAATTAATATTATTGTAATGTGGGTCGGGTGGGTAGCATCTGGTAGCATACCAGAATCAGAACAGATTAAAATAACGTAGCCCTACCCCTAATCATGAAAACAATAGCCACAACAAGATATCGGACTGGACAGCTATTTAGCAGGTACAATCCCAGTTGTCATCATTATAATAAGAGTAATTTAATTATGGTTATTGGTGACACTTTATGAGCATGATTTTGGATTTGTTGGAAAGTAGAAACCCGTGATTTTTGTGTGGCTAAAATCTACAAAATATATTGATATGATCATATTATGCATTCTAAGTGAAAGTGTCTCTGCATTCTGCACGTACTGTCAGGTAGATTGTACTCTCGGGGTACAGGAACAGGCCTTCGTATTGCCCCATGTGCACAACGTACTTATTTCTATGCAATAAACATTATCATCTTAAAATGAAAGAAATTAACAAACAATGTGATGAGCACAAGGTAATTATTCGGCGGTACTAGGGGGGGGGGGGGGGGCGGTCTCGGAGCAGAGCACAAGCACTCCCTCGGTTTGATCTTGCTTATCCTATTTTCCGGAGGGGGATGGGGGGGGGCGAGGACCAACCGACGAATGCAATTTACAATAGGATTGGTACTAGTGTGCATTCAGGAAGGCCAACCGGGCTGAATAAAGAGGCCAATGGTATACACAGTCTCAACCTCGATAGAATCGATTTAGATATAGAGACAGACACGAAGTGAACGCTTCATGATACGAGTACAACTTAAATAGACATTAGCGTCAGTCAAATATTTTAATGTACACAAGTGATTACGATATTATTATTAATAATATTAATTGTAAGTTTCGAATTATGAATCGGTCTGCAGACAAGCGCTCGAAATGTCAAGGAATGATGAAACTGATGAAAGTGCTCTCGCCCTGACGCCTAAGAGTGTTAAAATGCTCGCGCCAGCGAAAAACCCGAGGGGGCACTTCGACCAAACCCCTCCCGCGGACGTGCGCGCCGATTCCGACCAACACCCCTCAAACACCCTAGTTAGAGTGACGAGACGGTGAAACAGCCGGGGTGCAGGGGTGACGCGCTTGACTGTTCGGTAGAAAGTGCGCCAGTGTCGGACGGACTCCCGGGCTACAAGGACACACCTCCGGGTCGCCGACGGCCCAAGACTCGGTATTGTAGGCGCGCCGGCGCGGCAGGGCATACGGTCATCGCATAAATTGGGAAAAGTCTTCCTTGAATTCAGTAACGGGAAAACTCCGTCAGTGAGCCAGCCGGGGATAGTATTAACAGCGCGAGTCTAGCGGACAGGCCACAGGCGAGGGATAGACAAAAGTCACTGCAGTGACAATTTCCTCAGCCAAACACTCCTCCAGTCAGTTAAAACGAGCCAGGTTATCAGATAAACCCGTGTCAAGCGGGACAAGGACTACGCTATGAGTGCATAGACCAACGTCAGCCGATGGTCCCGGCACTCACAGTAAAGGGGACCTCCAAGTCAGTGAAGTGGACCTAGGCCATATTAGAGAAAACCCCTGAGCTAGCGAACGGACCGGCTATCTTTTCTTAGGGTCAAAGTCACTCCTTGACGGACTCCTCAGTCAAGACACTCCTCAGTCAGTGAGGCCCAGCACAGGTATTAGTATTACCCGTGTCTAGCAGGACAGGACATAGGCTATCGTGTCATAGACAAAGTCACTCCTTGACGACTCCTCAGTCAAGACACTCCTCAGTCAGTGAGGCCCAGCACAGGTATTAGTATTACACCCGTGTCTAGCAGGACAGGACATAGGCTATCGTGTCATAGACAAAGTCACTCCTTGACGACTCCTCAGTCAAGACACTCCTCAGTCAGTGAGACCCGCACAGGTATAGTGGTACTACTGTTCTAACCGGATGGGATCGTTCGCAGTCAAGTCAGTAATTCCTGTATCAAACCCCTTCATTAGTCATAACCCCCCCTAAGGAGGGGCCTAGCCAGTGGCAGTTTTTACAGTGTGCAAGGTGTGACAAACTGCACACTTGCCCCCTCATGCACAAAGTTTTGTCTTGTTAAAAATAGCGGACTTAGGCAAATCCATATTATTTAATCATAGGGCTTTAAAAACTTTATGCACAAAGATAGTTGCGTTAGCAGACTTGCGTCCGCAAGTCGCTAGATGCGTCGGTAAAGTTGCGGCTACTCTGGATGTGACGCAAATGTCGACCCTTGCTTTGTTTGTATCAGAAAATGAATATTTCAACTAAATATTTTGTACCAACTTACAGTAAAGCGGGCAAGAAACGTGAAATTTTGAGTAAAATATTGCAAATTATTTTATAAAAATTGTAGGGCTGTGCAAGTAGAGATATTTCACTTCAAATCGAATTTCGAATAATCAAACTAGAAAAGTTTGAATATCGAATAATGACGGAAATAACAAATGCGACCAAAACACTGAAAATCTGAAGTCAACGGAAATGGTCACGCAGCAGCTGTTGTTTTCGTAATAGTTGTATACATCACGAAAGTCAAAGAAATTTTTTGATTTGTCACTAGCGCATTCTGTAGATGAAAATGTGAACTTCTTGCTCTCTTTCGGCGAAAATTCAAACTACTTGCACTTAAAGCGGGCTTTATAATAGATGTACGTTAAGGCTATTCGACCGCGTTTTTTATTTGCCTAAATATGCTTTGAAACCTGGCTATTTTAGAAAATCAAAACTATTTTTTCCAAATTTTTCTGATCCGGTACATGTCCAATATAGCAATCTCAAAATAATTTCAAACTTCAATTCGCCAAGGCACACCGTTCAACGTAGGGTGTTGTGCTTTTGTGACATTAATTTTCAACTGGTTATTTAGAGGCTGACTGAGAGAAAAAAGATTTTTTTTCAACAATTGTCTTTCCTGCAAATTTTTTCGTTTTGCGGTATTTTTTACCGATTTGTACCGCCAAACGAAAAAATTTGCAGGAAAGACAATTGTTTAAAAAAATCTTTTTTCTCTCAGTCAGCCTCTAGACAACCAGTTGAAAATTAATGTCACAAAAGCACAACACCCTATGTTGAACGGTGTGTCTTGGCGAATTGAAGTTTGAAATTATTTTGAGGTGGCGATATTGGCTGTGCACCGGATCAGAAAATTTTTAAAAAAATAGTTTTGATTTTCTTAAATAGACAGGTTTCAAAGACATTCACTATATTTTGACTTGGTAGCATATTTTGGAAAATAGAAAAACGCGGTCGAATAGCCTTAATAACCGGGAGACTCACAAAAGCTAAAATAGTAAGAATTTCGAATAGTTACTATTCAAATTTTGAATTGAATATACGCCTAGGTAAAAAATTATTTGCAAATATTATTCGAAAGTTGAATATTCGCACAGACCTAAAAAAATTAGTTAAATTTGTACCCGCGACCCTTTGCATAGTAATGCCTCTCGATACCCACTACTCCAAAGTGGACAGTATATATTATGACTTTTGACTACTACATATTATGTTGCGGGTTGCCCAAAACACAGAATTTAATAAAAGAATGCTGTTATATTTAGAAATGCTCTTTAAGTACTAGAATAATTTATTCGTGTCATTTGGGACTGGTTATTGCTTGCATTTTGTTTCCATTGATCTCCAAACATTATCGCCGGAGACAATTCCGCCATCTTTGCCAATATTTGCGTCCGCAACTTTACCGATGCAAGTCTTTGTGCATGAGGGGGTTGATCAATCAGGAAAAAACTGAGAAGCACAAGTGTGAAGGGGCGCATAGTTCATGACATTACCAAAAATTATTTATTTTTAAGTGGATCATTACGGTGGTCATGTCGACTAACTACAATAGTATAACAACAATAACAACAGTTGTAACAATAGTTGGTTAAATCCTGCAAATCGTAATACGTATGTAGCATAATATGTAGTGTGTGGCGTAATGTAATGTAGCGTAATTTAAGTGAATATATGTCTCGGGTATATCTTATCTTAAAATGTGGATGTGTAAAAAGTGGGGTACGGAGATTATTCGTATTCAAAGCCAGTTATTAATAGTTTTTTATAACACATTTTCTAAAAGAAATGGTAAAAATAGGGGTGCGGCTATTACTCGATGGGGGCCTATAATCAAGTAAATCGAGTGTTATATTTGGAAACTATGAAGTGCAAGAATGCAAGATATAAAATATATTTCATAGATTTTAGAATACAGTGAGATAAAACAACAAAAACATCATCAAACCATAATATTGTTTGCGGGATTTGCCCAGTTATATTTATTAATGATCGATTAATAATTAATTATTAATTACTAAAACTATTGTAATATAAACTATACTAATTATGATATTGGAAATATTCTTATTGCAGTTTACAAACTTAGCAAAATCACATGGATCACTTTCCGACATTGAGTGGTGTTTTAGAGACATGAATTTTAAAATGCTCTTAAAATTGTGCAATTTTTTTATATTAAGATTACGGTACCCCCCTCTTGACCAATTATGTAACGATTTCTAAATTGTGGAAAGAAAATAATATTGTGTTATGGCTATGGTAGTCACCTCATTCTCATATATAAAAAGTCCACAAAAGTTGGCTGCTTGGAAGTGGAAGAGGGCTTGACTTTACTTGTTTGGACACAACTAACTTCACAATGAATCATCCATATGAATAAAATTTAAAACAGCTTTCCACATGCAAAATAAACTTTCATCAGTGGGTTTTTGTAGGCCTAAGCCTATATTTTTAGCCTTTCTTTTATAACCTAAATCTAAGAGACTAACAATGAGAATAACTTAGCAAGATTTTTATGCCCGATGGTATACAAATCGTAAAAAGCTCTTGTTCATTGGTACTGCCTGTCAAGAAAAAATGTGCATCAAATGTGAACATACTCTTAATATTTTCCCTTACATTACATTTCAACACACATAAATGTGCTGTATTTAACATTTATTTTTCATGTAGCCCTTGCTGTTCTCATAATTTTCACTATAATGGCTTTTTCTAAGGTAATTTTTTTTAATCAGCCATCTGGTGTGGACTTTTAAGAAATCAGACTGAAGCAGCTAACATGCTCTAACCCAGTACATAAATAAAAAATATGACAATGCAAATTCCGTATTTACTTCTTTGTACACCTAGCGTCAGAAGTAAATCAAGGGGTATCGTTTTATCTACAATACCCAGCACTTGATTTACTTCTGGACCCCAATTCTTGAGTTCGTGGGAGATGAGTTGAAAACGCAATTTGAAAACGAGGTCGTTTTCGTTTTCGAAGGAATTGGTATTCTTGGAACGGTATCGTGGAAAACGTCATGGGTTGTGAGTTGAAAGAGTATTGCTGTTATTCACGTGGGGTGAGGTTCACGAAATCCAGAAACTTTAAAAAGATTTGCCTAGCAATGAGCTCGAAAACGTACTATATTTATTCTAGATGGCCGTGCTGTAACAAACACGGACCAATCAAAAGTCGAGTATTGGGATTTGCAGCGATCGTAGCGGTATAATTATGAACAAAGAATGTCAACAAACGAAAAATTATTGTGAGGTTAAGTTAGTCGTCTATTGCTAGGGCCCAATAACTAGCGTATTTCATGTTGCTATATGTCGGCCTCGGGCCTATTTAATAAATATACCACGCAATTTAAGGTAGGCTAGAACTAGGGCCCAACTAGTGCCGATTCTTAATTTACATTATATTTAACTAAGGGCCTAGACCTACCACCTACCTTCGTTTTAATATCAAGAGTCGAATTTCGCGTACAAGGGGGAATAATTGATGTTTTTTGTTGCTTAACGTCTCCTAATAATGCACAAAGGTTATTCGAGATTATTAGTGGAAAAAAAATTATGACGATATAGGACGATTACAAAAAAAACGTGACTTGTGCGGGATACGAACCCACGTCCTCGTAGAACCACACGCCCTAATCGTAGGCTATGTGCCAAACATGAATACATTTTTGATTTGACAAATCAAAGGGGTACTTTCTTTCATGAAAACGATATTCCTTGATGCTCAGGCTCTACATTTAATTAACATCTATTTCAAACTGCTCGATATAATAGGTGAATTTAACCGTCCATTTTTAATGCTGAAAAGCGATCAATGTGGATGAAATCACGGCGAAACCACGAGATTTAGTTCGTGAGTAAAAACGAACGTTTTAAAACGTTGAAATATTTCGTTTTGGCACTCAAGACTACCAAACTGTCAAAACGCTCGTTTTCGAGCCCCAAAACGAACTGAAAACGAAGCCGATCTCACATTTCAAGAATTAAGGTCCAGACGCCGGGTGTCAATAGATCAAAATTCATAACGTCAGGGATGCTGGTAACTTTAAATTAGCTGCAGTCATCATCCTGTGTAATAGTCTTGGGTGTTATGCTACTGTTCCGCCTATGCCCTACTTCACTGATTCAAGCTATTTCATTCCATACTTGGTCAACAAGCCACAGTTAAAATTGGGGATGTTAATGTTAGTAATAAGTATGTAGGAAATGTAATTTATTTTCATCCCATGTCTTACTGTTATTGGATGAGCAAAGCAAAGACTTCAATTTCACTGAACCCCCAAAAAAATTAGCTCGGGTGTTTTTTTTTCTGTCGTTTATTTGCGCTCTACCGGGCAAACGGCACATGCGATCTTGATGAAAATTGGAGGGGACCTTCGAAATCTCTGAACTTAGACCTGCCACAGTTTTGAGTACAATCGAAGAAATATTTCTCATGAACATCATACTTTTTCAATTTTTAATGCGATATTATCGTGACATTTGGGCCGATTCTGACCAAACGGGTGGGGCTACAATGTCCATATTTTACATGGACATTAAGGTAATGGTGATGTAGTACCTTAACAAAGAAAAAGTTGAAAAAGTTATCCAGAATCCATAGAAATAAAGGTTTTACTATAAGTTTTTTGGGTGTATAATAATAATTAACAAGTAACTATAGAAACTTGACAACAATCACCTAGACGATGTGTACAATAAGCAAGTCTTCGGGCCTTCAGATATTTTACATTCTATTAATTGGGATTACCAAAGCAATTAGTACTAGGAAAAACTATCCTAATTTAACAAAAATGATTTTGCAATGGAACTTGAAAAAGTAAAGAGATCCTACGCATACTAAAAACTTACAAAAAAGCTCATCCATCAACACGACTAAAAAAAATGTTTGCCAAGCGGCCTAGTGTATGTACGTTGTTGTATGTACCATGAACTGTGCAATGAAACACACACTAGGAAAACGCTTAAGTATCGCCGCGTTGTTGGATGAGCTTAATTGGTGCATTGAGCTGCCATGTGTTATGCGGATTTTCTGTTGTTCTGTGGAAAAATCATTACTAAGTTGAATTTTTTAAAAATTAAATTAAATTAAATTAAAAATTAACTTTAATTTTTTAATTTTTTAAAATTACTTGTAATTGTTAAAAAAATAAAAAATCGTAAAATTGCGATTAAGAAATATTTTTTCGAATACGCTCAAATTTTACACAAATATCTTAATTCATAAAATTAAGGTTCAGTGAAAAAATCAATACAATCGGATAAAGCATGTAGGAGTTATAAGTCGAAGAAATTTTTTAAAATTCGAAAAAAATCGTAAAATTGCGTTTTTTATGAGAAATAATTTTCCGATTGCGCTCAAAAACGTGGCAGTACTAAGTTCAGAGATTTCGAAGGCCTCCAGAAAATTTCACCGCAATCGGAGTATCGGTTTAGCCGGAATCGTGTTAAAGGGGTATTTAACCGCTAAACTCAAAAAATATATTTCATTCAGGCTAACTAGTAATGAATTTAGCAATTAACAGAAAAATTATCGGGGCCACCATGACCTCCCAAAAAATTGTCAAACATGACATTTTTCGAGCTAGGTCCCATCGGCAAAAATCTCCCATAAGAAATAACATGGGAACGATCTTTATGCCCCGTGACCTTGGAGGTTTTTGATCCAAAAAAATATTGGCCATTATTGACGTACTCGACAGCCTTTTCTGTAAATTCTCTATATTTTGTTTTGTAATTTGGGCAAGTAGTTCGGTCAAAATATGCTGATTACCAAGATGGGGTGTGATTTTGGAATGCATATTTTTGCGTGTTTGAGGGTATATTTGGGCACAGTTTCAAGACACGATGTTATAAAGGGGCATTTTAGATTGGTACTATGCTCTAGTATCTATGTGGACCAAAAAAGAAGCAGGTTAAAGCCGATTTAGGAAATTTTTCCAAAACAGCAATTTTCGCCAATTTCTGGATCAAAAAAATTTAAAACTTCGTGTTAAATCACAGTTACAAGATATAATTTTTTAAACGGTCATTTAAGTGTAGTATTGTGCTATAGATCACGTGGTAAAAAATAATTTTTGGGGTTTTTAGCCCCTTTAACAGACACACAAAAATACAAACAGAAAAAAAAGACATTCTGGATTTTTTTCTCCAGTGTAGTGAAATGGAATCTTCGCTTCGCTCGCTACGCTCATCCAATTATAATGCTTATGCTGATCAAAAGTTGAGTATGTATGATTGCATGTACATATTTCTCAATAGACCATTTTCAGAATGAACTGTGCATGCGCGCTCCGTTGCAAAGCATTGTGGGAGAAAGGTGCATTTACATGCTAAATGCCATATGATTGGGATTGTGGCTGACTGCACTGCCATTGTTGGAAACGCAGTTCTCCACACACCCGAGCATATGGCATTTAGCATGTAAATCCCTTTCTCCCATAATGCTTTGCGCGCGCGATATAGAGGGCGCTGGTGATTTTGAAAATCGTCTATTAAGAATATTTATATACAATTTTTTGGTTGCACCACAAATATTTAATTTATTTTTAAATTAAATAATTAATAAATAGATAAATTATTATTTTTATTATTTTTATTCAATTTTAATATTAAATCTTTTGTAGGCCAATTTTTTTTTACACCATCTATTATGGATTGTCACATAGCAGAATGTCTAGCGACCAAGGAGGAACCTGACCATCAATGACCCCCATCACCGATAAAATATACGGTAAGATATGATTTGATTACTTGCAGAAAACAGGTAATTTGTAAATGACTTTGCCCCAGACATTCATTATTAGGCAAACTAGAATGTTTTTAAGTGCAGAATATAATTTTAATAATAGCTCAGAGACAATTTATTTTTTTAATCCATTCAGTTTTTGGTCGGGGACAATATTAGTATAGTCACATCAGTTTAACTGGAAATTCAATTTAAATACCGATTCAAACCGGTTCAAGTACAATCTTGTTTCCATGTACTAAATTTCAATCTAGCCAAAATAACAATAACAAAATCCCAAGAAGTTCAAATTGGCCATAAATTTAATAGACTGTATAGTACTGTTGCTATCTAGCTCTGTATAAGAAGGAAGGGGTTGAGATGTCAACCACTCCTTTTGTTTTGAGAATATATGTTGTGCATTCCGTAACCTATTTATTGTGCATGCATCTTATGTATGTATAGGCTACCCACGGTGGCATAACTAATGGGGGCGCAGGGGGCCCAGCAGAGACTCGACTTCATTATTATATTATTGTCCTCAATTTCGAAAATGGTGCAGTATTGTTGGCAAATAGAATAGTTGTCTTCAAAACGTTCCCGCTCCGCCTTTGTCCTTGTCCAAGCAAAAAGTAAGTTTTTGTTTTAGTTTGTACCCTCCCTCGCTTGTAAAAATTCTGTGGTATCCACCACACCATTATGCACAAAAGAGTTATTTCAGTTCAAGTCTTAATTCCTATTTCCTAGAATTTGCTAAAATGCTATGCGAAAATAAAACCCGTTGAAAACGCGTCTAGGCATATCTTTCCTATTTCATTGAGTTTGAGGAAGAGGGTTGCTCTCATGTGGACATACACGGCAGTGTCAGTGCGACTGTGCTGAGTGAACGAGTGTGAATTGTGATGCATTTATTTTACATTGCACGCACTTAAGTAAATATGAAATCTTTTAAAAGTACGGTGTTCAGTGGTTCTCAAAAACGGAAGAAACAAAAATAAATTGAACTTCAAGAAAAAAGCATAGAAAAATTAGTAATTTCTTTGTTTCTCAAGCATCTAGTTAGCCATTCAATCGAAAATTTGAATTTGACCGATTTGATTTTAGTGACACAGTTTGCTAAAAATGAAAAATGCTCGAAGACAATCCATGCAATCTTAAAACGCCGTGAATGAAGTGATTGATTACCAAATATCCCGTACAAATTATTCAGTGTGGTGTGTGTGTAGTGAATGTTTTATTATAAAATAACATCTTCCAGTTAGGTTTTATATTTGTCAAACATTAACGTTGGCCTAATTATAAAACTGCAAAGGTGGATGTACTTATGTGAATATAATAAACTAGGCAAGATCAAGCAACATCTGATACCAACATTGGGGAAAAAAGGTAAGTTTCTCTAAAATATTTTTTAGGAGGGGGTCGAGGAGGGGGCCCAGATATTTATATTGTGGGGGGGGGGCTTCAAGTTGAGTTCAGCCACTGGCTGGCTACCCACCACAAGTGAAGGGTGGGAACAAAGTTTGATGTATTGGATGTGAACACCCACCTAAAAATTGCATTGGTCCATTTTCTAATTGTTTATAACTTTTGAAAGATTTCAAGAAATTCATTTCACATAGCGTTACTCATATTTCTTTACTCGACTTATTATGGTAGGCAAATTATGGAACTAGCAATAGAATTTGAAAAAAAATTCATTGAAACTCATCTTAGATTTGATTTTTGGGGCGTTTCGATAGAAAAAAAAGTAACAAAAGTAGAAATTAAACCCCATGCATGTCGCGGAGCTGCTCTACACCGAGACAATTGAAGTAAATCGCAAACTCGGCTATCCGCCATATTGGTTTCGCTAATTCAGCAGCCAATTACGAAGGATCGACGTGCAACGAATGTAAAATCTTGTTACTCATTTTGAAATGGACCAATAGAATTCTTATGGGGTATTCCTGCCTGATGCACTGAACTAAGGTCGGACGAACCACTAGTGGTGTAGCCTATAGTTTTCATTCTCGGGGAAGTGCAATGCACCACTGAGATGATTCTTGGAATCTAACCCTAACGCTAACTGAATTAATTGTACAAATAATATTCACAAAAGATGTGCACAAAGTGAGATTTGGGTTCTTGTTTTAGAAGATATTGTTTGAAAATTCAGCAAATACTTGCGATACAAATCTCGGAACCTTGTTTTTGTTTGTTCATTTATTGTTCATTCCGTGAAGAACTTTTTCCAATTTCGATTTGAAGCCAGATAAACATTTAATTATTAAAGATCCATAAGTCCCCATTCAAATAACTTTGAAGCACTATATTTTGAATGTAGGCCTATGCAACAGTTGGCAGGTTTGTATAGCTACAAATCAAATGTTGCTTTGTTGAAATTAAATAAATATGCAAATAAAATATTTAATAATTTAAAGTATTGTGCCATGGTAACAGCTACTTTTATCCTTAACTTTTGCTAGTTATGAAAACTAGAAACTCCCCTTGTCCCCCGCGTCATCCCTTACGTCCCTCCCTTCGTCTCCATTAGCCAAGTTGCATAAATATGAGACGTAAAGCAATATCCAATCAATCAATCTACTTTACACGGTACTTAAATTTGTTTTACTATATGGCCAAGCACAACGAAAAGTGAGTTTTTGTGTAGGCCTTTATGTGATATTGTACAGGTATGCCAATAAGCAATTTAAAAGATTTAAAAAGATCTAGGGCCTACTAATATTTACATATTTAATAAATATTTTTTATTTTACTAAAATCTGTGCAAAATCTGTGCAAACATCATTAGGCTTGGCACAAAACAGTTTTGTGTTTTTGACCTAGATATCGGTGTGAAGAACACCACTCAACCTGACATTGTTGGAAATGAGTATAGATGATTTATATAACTGCACAAATTTTGCACAGATTTTAGGTAAACCAAAATGACAACGAAGTATGTAAACATTAGTAGATAACTGCATAAACCCCTATTTCTACAACAAAGTTAACATAACTTGCAAGCCAAACAGTTTAGTTTAAATTTTGTTCTTTTACCTACATAATGATTTATTAATTCTTTCATATCCATTACCCTCTTTGTATCTTTTTGGTTTATTATTGAAATTTCTTAGGCCTATATGTAAAATGAACAGTTTTTGAAAAAGTGGGGTGCAGTGCCCACGAAATGTCAAAATATTTTACAGCTTTATATCGCAAAACAGATCACTTTATTTTCTTCACCAAAAATTACTAGAAAATTATCAAACTCGGGTGATTACAAATCTTCAATGATTGCAAGAAAAAGTGATTTGTATTTCCAAAAACTGCAGTTCACCAATTTAAAAAAGATGTTTTAAAAGATAAAATAACATTTTACATCTGCAGATGTCACATTTTTTAGGTTTCTCAACTCTCGGATTTTTCCAGGCTATAAGTTTGACCAATTGGAAAAATAAGAGAAGTGATTATTATTTACATTGACTGATATAATAGGCAGCACATTGATATAGGGCTCCGGGAGTAAGCCCCTAATTTTTTATTTTTTTATTTTATAGATTTGATTTGGTGCGTATGAGATTTTTTTGGGGGAAATAAAGAAAATTCCAGAAAAAAAGAAATGTGCCCAGCATTTCCCTGACATTTTTAGTTTTATTTATTTCCCTGACTTTTCCAGGCACCCTGATCTGTACGGTACCTCACAAAAGTTCAAGTTCCTCAAAAATTCCTTCTTAAATTTAAAGACAAAATTTAACTTGGTGAAAATCATGTGCCCATTGTGTATTGACCTAATCAGAGTCCACCTAAGGTAAAAATAATATGTAGGCCTACGTCCTCTTGTAATATAATATGTATTGTATTGTAATACCCTACATGTATGTTTGTACATGTGTCTTTGTTTTTATTGTACGTTACTGGTGGGGCTCTGCCCTGTTAACGGTATATTGATAAATAAATAGAACAGCCAATCCAATCAATTACCTGGATCCCATCAACTTGCTACCAATATCATCTTTCTTTTGCCTACTTCCCTCCCTCTTTAATGAGAAAATATCCATGGGAGCAACAATCCGCTCAATATTAATGTAAATCGTGTTTACGCTTTACGTACATTTGTATATTAACCTGAGACTAGCATTTCACAAGCATATTTCTCCAAGAACATTTTTTAAAAGCTTTAGTAAATATTTTTACAGTAGGTATGATATACCTTAAAATGAGACAGTATTTTATTACCCCCAAATTTATACTACATACTAGTATGACCAGGTTTTTTTACCTAGAGTTTGGCTGAATGAAGGTTAACAAAATCGTAATTTTTTTAATCATTACAGTCCGAAGTGTCAAAAGTCAACCTTTTGCTAGTTGATAATGATATCAAAAAGGAATTGTGTTTTTAAGCTATAATTCACTTACATGCTAGGTTATAAATACAACCTAAAGATTGTTGGCCAATATTTTTGATGAAATTAAGTAGTATTGGTAAAAATAAAAATAAATCCGTTGAAGATTTTTATCAAATGAAATAGAATAATGAACTTGCTTTCAGGATTCAACAGGTAAGTGAGAACAAAATGTCAACTTTTTCTGACACTGGTTTGATATTGACTGATATCGAATGTTTAAAGTTTTAACATGCAATTTTCATTTGTGTCACTCTGAGCTGTAATAAAAACTGTGTCTGAAGGATGCTACACATTGTCTTACTTGCTGGATCATTTGTTTATGTACCCATCCATCTCAAAATTCCTTTTACTTGAACAGAAAATATCCCCCATATATTAGGTTATCCCAGTTAAGAAGTACATAGCGAGAGATTGCAACAACGTTGTGACCCTATGACCACGGATTCGCAATAAAATAGCACAAGACTTTGAAAATGGATACTACTTGTGGTTAGCCAAGGTTTCAAATTCCCAATGGATACAAGCCATTTGGTTCTGCTTCCATTGGATTTCTAAACTAGATAGACGTACATAACATTGTACTGAAAAGTTTGCCGCAACCAGTGATTGTAATGAGCTACTTGAAATCATATCTGAATTATAAGCAAACTATAATTTTTTAATATTTATATTACATTCGAGCATGAAATCGAAATAAAGCTGGGGCAACCTGCAAGATGCAAGACCTGCCTGGCCTTCAATTCATCAAGTGTAAGTATTGGATGTATAAATGGTAAGTAGATAATATATCCGAGAGAACAGCTGGCAGTGTGATTGAATGCTCAACTCCAGTGGGTTCAAACCCATGGCATTTTGCAGAGCCTTACCTACAGCATGATAGGTCATATAACAGAGCAAATAACTATATGTCCGGCTAGGAAGCATCCGACATATATGAAACTTCGCATAGTTGTCAATAAAGCATACATGGACAGCCCTACATTCATAGATTATAAACATTTTGTGTGAATCAGCCAAAAAAATCATTAATCTTTGGACTTTTTAACAAAACGCAAAATCATTCAAATCAATTTATTTTCTTACAATTATTTAAAAATAACTTTTAGAAGTGTGACTGTAGAGCCCTTCATTTCCGCTTCCATGACAACTGTCCAAAATTTCAAATGTGGGCGACAGTCAGCCGATCGACCAGGAATTTGCCTAAAAACGCACGTCCTGTATGCTCTTAACTAAGCTCTAGGCAATTGGATAGCGTTTTAATGCAAATGAGTTGAAATATTCCTCGAACCTAATGTTAGCAAAGCCTACATTATTCTGTTGAGTAGCATAAATTCTTTTCTTTTTTAAGTACTGTTCCAGTGTTTAGGTATGACTTTGGGTACCGTAACTGGGTTACCCAAATATTATCCTGATCTGTTTGATTATGCTTTTGTTCAACTGAACAGCATCTACAAAGTAAAACATTGCAAATTTATATCAATAAACACGTCATAGCCATGGGAACAGCAGTTCAAATTTGTGACTCCCAAATTGAAATGTTGGGAAGTTTCCATGTGTGAAGAACTTGACCACATGACTGCGACAAACTTAATAAATTTATCATTCAAATGGCAAAGTATAATTTGTTTTAACAAATTTAAATGGATATCAAAGATATTTAATGTACACATTATATTTAAATGCATTGGTGTCCCATGGCATTGTTCTTTGATGATGTGTGTTCATACAGCCTGTGGCTTTGTTGGTTTGTCCTTTGAACAGTTTAATTTTACTTATGCCATTATTGAAGTAAAGTGATGCTAGTAGATAGGCCCAGGTCCTAGCACCCATCTTATGCCATCCTTACTACTGTCAATAGACTAATTATGTTAATGCCTAAATGATCAATGATGATCTAAATAAAATATTTAAAGGTCATCTTGTGACTTTTTATCTCAATAAATACTGAACAGAATATATTTTCTAAATCAAATATAGGCCTATAGACTGTAATAACTAATTTTTAGCCAGTAAGGCAATAATTGTCTGTTTATGCTAATTACGATAAAAGAAAACAATTTCAGCAGCCATAATTTGGCAAGTTTTTGGATGAGCGTAGCGAGCGAAGCGAAGATTCCATTTCACTACACTGGAGAAAAAAATCCGGAATGTTTTTTTTTTCTTTTTGTATTTTTGTGTGTCTGTTAACACGATTCCGGCTAAACCAATACTCTGATTGCGATGAAATTTTATGGAGGCCTTCGAAATCTCTGAACTTAGAACTGCCACGTTTTTGAGCGCAATCGGGAAATTTTTTCTTATAAAAAAGGCAATTTTACGATTTTTTTGATTTTTAAAAAATTTCTTAGACTTTTAACACCTACATGCTTTATCCGATTGTAATGATTTTTTCACAGAACCTTAATTTTATGAATTAAGATATTCGTGCGAAATTTGAGCGTAATCGAAAAATTATTTCTCTTGAAATTCAAAATTTTACGGGTTTTTTCTTTTTTAAATAATTCTTTGACTTATAGCACCTACATGTTTCATCCTATTGTAATGATTTTTTCACAGAACCTTAATTTCATGAATTAATATACTCGTGTTAAATTTGAGCGCAATCGAATAATTATTTCTCATGAAAATTGCAATTTTACGTTTATTTTTTAAAAATTACGATGAATTAAAAAAATTAAGTTAATTTTTTATTTAATTTAATTTAATTTAAAAAAATCTTCGACTAAGTAATGATTTTTTCACAGAACAACAGAAAATCCGCGTAACATATGGCAGCTCAATGCACCAATTACGCTCATCCAACAACGCGGCGGGACTTAAGCGTTTTCCTAGTCATAAAATATGTACCTAGGCTATGTAAAGACCCCATTTGAATTTGACAAAATAGAAAATAAACTTTAAAACCAATTTCCCGCAAACTTTGCCGGCATTGTGGTAAAATAAAAATAGTTCAATCTATGAGATTTATGAGACCCCTAACAAGTGCTTAGTAACTGTATTAACTTTTGTTGAAATAATGTACATTACAGATGTATTTTTCATAAACCTGCCATTCGATCAAAACTGTCAGTATTGTGCAAAGATAAGATACGTAGATCCTGAATTGGATAAAAGACATAGTGAGTTTGATATCATATTTGTTTCTGAGTGACTGATGTTTCTATCTAGTCAGTTTTCAGTGTGCTTTCAATTCAAATTTTCAATTTTGCTTTTTGTATTTTGATGTGCATGGTAATTATTTGTTATGCCATCTCAGTCTTCTTGCATCCATTATTATTACAATAATTATAGCATATCTCGTAATTTAACAGGCAGGCGTAACTAGCCTATATTATGACGAATCAAAGGAATATTGGCCAGAGTCTGTTTTTATAATAGCATGGAATCCAGGTATTTTGGAGTTGTAGTGACTTATGTATACCTAACATTGGTGTTTATGTGTTGTACATTCATTGGAATACGTGACTATTTCCTGTACCGCTGAACAGTCTGCTAAAGGTTGCACCATTGAAGATGATATTAGTTGGTTTGGTCGTTACGTTCCTCACATTCACCAGCTTCTGGTTTGTTTCGGTTCACGGATGACTGACTACAACGATATATCACATACACTGCACATAATACTTCATCTATTACTAGAGTAGAGTTTATTTGGGTCCTAGCATTCTGCAAGATACATGCAGCTTTTCCAACTACCTAATGTCGCATTGTAGTACAGCTATGATATAGACCTAGAGTCTAGTAACAACGCAAAGTTAGATGGTACATTTGGTATCTTTGCAATTCTTGACCAAAACATTGAGTACAACATGCTATATTGTACCTCATAAAGCTAGAAAGCAAGGTACTTGTCCAATAAAAACGAGCATTTTCATTATTCCTTTTTTAACTTTGAGTCTAAGACTATTATTAACATAGTGTCACTGTTGTAAATAATTCTACAATCTGCTCACTGTATTGAAATGAAACGGACCTGGTGCTAGGCGCACAGCAAATATATTTAATGGATATTGAATATGATTTCATATCTCCAGTAGATTTATCGACTTTGTACGCAGGTGAAGTGTAGCATGTGCAAAAAAGACCTCAAAAAAGAACTAATAATAAAATAATAATAATAATAATAATAATAATAATAATAATAAAATAAAATTATCAATAATCCAAAAAGAGTGATCATTTTCAATCAATAATAAATTAATAATGTCAAGAAAATTGCAATTTTCAACATACAGCGGCAGATTTGTTGTCTAAAGATATCGGTAGGGGTCCAGGAAAGATATTTTTTTAATAGAAAAATTATGCTCAATGAAATTCAAATTATGCTTTATTTTGATTTTTCATAATTTTTTTCTTCACCAAATGCGCCTTTTCTGTGCGATTAAAATTGCTGAATGTAACAATCAATTCAGGCATGATTGATTAGACATAGTTAGTTTGGACCAATAGCAAAAGATGCGCAAAGATTCGATTTAGTTTATCAATTTTGACTTGATTGTCGACAAGTCGAAATCATTTAGTTTTTCATTTGTCAGGTTAAGACACTACAAAACACTGACAAAATGGTTGTATTAGTGGAAAACCATCATTCAATGAATTTTTTGGCGTGTTTTTTCCGCAATTAATACTAATAAAATGGTTCATTTTGCTGATTGGGCGGTAAAAATAATAAAAAGCTTTATTTCAAGTATTCATGCAAAAATGGACAATTTTACCTTTTGGAACAAATTCAAATTGCATTTTTTTAATATCATGTCATAAAATCTTATGAAAAACCTGTTTCAGGTATTTTTAAGAAATTTCATTTCTTTTGCTAGTTGCAAAATCCCTGGATCCCTAGATATCGGTCAGGTAGAATGTGAAGTATCTTCAAAAATCAAGATAAATAAAAGCTACCATAACGGCATTTACATTTACGGTTTAAGGAGTCAGCCTTGTCAAAATCCTGTTCAGTTATTTTTCCAGGTAGGCCTACTGTCGAGATAAATATGAGCGACAAGGTGGCCATTTTGAAGCGGCCTACGGTGTGCATGCTGGGAACTGCGTGGGCATCACATCGATGACGCCACGCTCACCGCACATCAGCGAGCGTTGGCGCGGGAATTTAAAATCCTATAACGTTGTACCCCCGTAGTTACCACGGATTTTATTTCAATTTCAATTGTGAAGATTATTTGTGTTATATAAAAATGTACATCACAAAACTTAGAAAAGTAAAATTAAAATACAAGTAGAAATTTCAGATCAGATTTTATCACTTAGGCCTTTAATATCTTATTTTGTCAAAATTATGCCATTTTAAGGTTGTAAATTTGTTAAATTTTCAGCAACTTTACTAGATGAGTCATATAAGTTTGTTTAAAAATATATAATACTTCAGGGCACTGCAAGTGCAACTATGTAAGAATTAGATTTCATTCAAAGGAGTACCTAACGGTAGTTCAATAAGGGTTTCTTGAAATTTAAGTACCCTAGTTAGTAAGGGTTTCTTGAAATTCAAAGTACCCCAAGTCCAAATGGTATACTATCCAATTAGCAGTAATAAATTAATAAGGTATAGAGGAAGTGAGTTTGTTGCATGTTAGTGCAATGGTCACATGGAGGTGTATAATATGATGAGTAGGGAATAGTGATATTGATGGATGACTTATGAAGAATCAAACAAAGGTGGGATCCGTCCGTACCCAGGGATCTGCGTCCCAGTTGTACGAACCACCGTGGATAGCTAGCAGGCTACACAAGCCTGCAACTATAAGTACCGGTATACACGGAGACCATCGATCATACAGCAGCCAAAACATCAGCATTGGAATTACAAAGAATCTTGTCCGTTCTACATCACAATTTGTACTGTATGTAGTGGTAGGCCCTTGCTACTGACAAGCAGCTGGCAATGCAATCGGTGTTGCCAATATGACGTATTTCAATAAATAGCCTTGTTCTGCAAACAGCGGACGTAATCGATCGCCTTTTTAGGAAAAACCAGCGTACCTGTGATATGCAGAGGGCAGTCAAATTGACGTAGCAACAATAGATTTAGAATAAAATAGTTTTAAAAGCTTAAAAAATACAACCAAATTGCCTCCAGGTTTGCTTACAAAATGCTTCTGCTGCATCTAGCCCCAGCAAGCCCACAGCTCACACAACTTAAACATCTCGGTAGATTGTCAATTACTTATTGAATGCACCTGTTTTACCTCAGGTGTAATTTTGAGACTCCCGTGTGTAGGATATTACGGTACTGTAAATGAGCAGAGCATGCCTAGAGGGCATCCATGGAGAGAAAAAAAAATATGGGAATTATACCGCTTGGGCAACTGTTGATGTATTCCACCAGCGTTCTTCACTGCGTCTCGATACACTGAGGTCTTGGTGCATCTTGGTAGGTAGGTACAATGGAGACAAAGTACAATTACTACCCGTCTTCACAACTAGTTCCATTATAAGGCTGAAGTGTAGTACAACAGGCACAAAAACACATGCAATGCAAATAGGCAAAGCAGACTACAACCCAATTATGAAACTCAAGAGCTAGAAGATACTAAAGGGATTGGTGTCTAGAATTTAGAAGTGTGTATTCATAAAATATTATGTAGTAGTTTTGACATCTCCAACATAGACCCTATTATGCATGGTTTAGATAACAATCCTCCAAGTGTTATCTGCTGACGTCAGTCATCAGAAATTGCAGCAAACGTACTTAGAGCATGGGTTTGTACTTGGTACTGTATCAAGTTAAATGTACGTAGTATGTAAATCCTTTTATAAACATCAAACTATGAGAGAGGTGGAATTTAGGTTGGTCCGTAATATTGAAACATAATATTATTGATAATAGATATATCCATTTCATTTTTTCTACTATATAACATCTTTATTCCTACCTAGTAGTAGTATATAACATTTACTCAAAAACAATCTTGTTTCATTTCGAGCTGCCATTTAAAAGGAAGTCTGCACACTAACGCATGCAGCAGGATGTCACAAACACACATGTGATGGTGCAAGCAAGCACGTCGCCATTAGAAGCCCTGAGTTTGTCTGCATGGAAAGTAACGAGCACTTGGCAGTTGATATTCGTCTGGTCCAGAGTGTTTGGATTCATATTTCAATGTCTATGCAATTTGTAGCTTGATAGATCACAGTTGTCCTAATCTTATCACACACAAGGTTTATAAATAACTACACATCTAAATATTAATTACGTACCTCAAACAAAAAACATTAAACTTATGCATTTGTGAGTAGGCTACCTACTGCCTTATCTTTTAGATATTAAAAACACAAAACAATAGTCATAAATTAAATTGACTAACATCACATTATTAAACAACAAAACTATAACTAGTAAGTGTGAAACATGACTAAGAGGTACATGATACAAACAAATCAAGCAACACACACAACAAAACTACTGTATGTAGGTAGTTACTAAAATCATGTAGGTCTAGGCTACATATCACTCATTGTGCAGATCTGACTACCATGCATGTGATTAGCATCCTTGCATAGCTGTCTAAAAAATAGATTGGGCAGATTGGGAGCATGACGTTTTAGGCAAAATACTAAAACTTTATTGTTGTCAACATGTCAGCAACTAATTTCAACTAACCATGTTAATGTAAAAAAAATAGCACACAAATTAAAGGGGGGGGGAGATATGGGTAATAAATAGATTTGACGTCAACATAATAAAATGTCAATGTCGTTACAGAAATTTTTACCAGTATTAATTTTGTAAGTATGGCTTACCTACAGAAAGCTCGTCATCTAACACCAAGTTTCATTTGTTTTCCAAAATTGGGAACAGGTGAGCCTACCAGTAAGAGGCCTAGCTACTCTTATAACAAAACTATAACTCCACTATATTGTACGTAGTTTATGGTTTGACTATTCAAGTGTCCTACATAAAATGACAGTTAATAATTGTTCAGAAAAAATGATGAAGAGTTAATAAGTGGTCAAGTAATGAATTTTCTTATTAAGCAATTGGTTTCAATAATTAGTACCGTAGTAGGGCCTACCGGTATGTAACAATACTGACATGAGTTCCAAAGTTATTAGTTGTTTCACAACACAGTAGGCCTACGTAGCAAGAAAGAGAAATGTAGGCACATAACTTATAGTTAATACCCATCTCAAAAGAAATGAAAATAGACTTGAAATTTGAATTGAATATTTTAAAATTACTTACACAGTTCTACACTTACCTATTCCTAATAATCTCACTAATAACGGAAACTAAAGAGTCTTACAGCTACATACTGTACATAGCTATTAGGCCCAGTAGTTCCAAAGAAACCTTTATGTTGCTGGTGTAATGGATCAATAAGAAGGTAATGGCCAACTAGTGAGCGTTTGTTTTTATTAGGGCCCAATTCTTGGCCTTGATTGACCCATCGAAGAATCCAGCACCAATAAGATAACTTCAGAACAACTAGACCTATAACTCGGGATGTCTAATATCTTGTTTGACCTCTAGGCACAAGGAAATTGCACTTCATTTTAGAATTGGGTAGAATTAAGCGCCAGGCCTCTAGTTTCACATAATATCTTAGAAATTCAGGCGGGGCCAGGTTAGCATTGAATGACGTAAATCACAAGCCCCAGTATATTGCATCCAATCTGCCCAACTGTTTGAATGACAGGGATCGCATGCACACACCACTACAGTGGACGGAAGTAGGCGCGGGGGGGGGAGAACAGTACACTACCGCTGGGGGTGGGAATGTGACATGTGCGGGTGGGGAGGAGGGTAGCCCGTGTGTGGTGGGAGTGGGGACGGACACGACTGTTGATACAGGGGCCCAGGACTCGAGCACGGAATCAGGTGGGAGGGTGGGGACTGTGCGTGGGGGTGCAACGGAGTCATCATATGGTGCTGGTGGGGTGATCCGGGATGCTGTTGGAAGTGCTGCGAGTGGGCATGCGGATGTTGTTGGAGCCCACCCCCCATGTGCTGGGAATGGGAATGAGGAGACCCGCCATACACAAGTTGTCTTACTTTCTGCTCCTCGTCACCGATGTTGTACGTCAGTTCGGTCTCCTCGAAACCTGTGGCGGACATTCGTTGGTCTCCACCGGAACCAGACGGGGCAGGATCGGGCGAGTTGAGACATGTCTGGATGAGAGCCTTCCCCGCCTCCGAAGTTATCATTGGCTGAAGTTTACGCGTTGCAAAAGTGTAGACATGACCCGTTTCGGAAGCCACCAGCAGCATGACTTGCGTTCCTGTTAACGTTGATAGTTCGTATGCCTGAAAGAAACACGGGGGCAATAAATAAAAAATTCCTTGGATTACTGAGTAACAGTAGGCCCTAACACTATTGGGTTTTATGAGTGTCTCATAACTTATGGGATGGATTGATAGTTATGTCATAGGGGATGCAGTAGATTACCTTCGATTAGGCTTACTATGCTCAGGCACACAATTAAAAGAGTGTAAGCTGACGCATATGTGGTTCAAACCGGCACGCAAGAAAATATGTAGATGGCTACTATTTGTGAAAATAACTACATTATTAACAATGTTACTATGGTGTCTTTAATCGTCCAGTGATAACAAATAGTTCTTGTTGTTCTTTAAAACATTGTAGGGTAACTATCTATCATAAAGTTATCACCAAGCATAAACATCAACACAACAGAAGATGAGTCTAATATTAGCAAAGTCTTTCTCACTGGTGGCTATGTCCGTGACACATCGAATTCGCCGAGGTACCGTATATTGCAGCTGATCGATAGTCGAATATTATCAGCCTCGCGATTGGAGGATTTTCTTGCGTTGCTACAGCAACAAGTTTAAAAGAATCGGTACACAAAAATTTGCTGCAAGAATTGGATCGGCGATTCTACCTATTCCATGAAGAATCGGCATTGGAACTGGTAGGCCCTAAAGCTCTAAAAATAAAACAAAAATGCATTTAAACTGAAAACCAAAGTTGGATGATAGTGTAGGCAGAGGCCTATAAGCTATTTTTGGTTTAGATAAAAAAAAAATAATGTAAATGTAATCTTTATCATTCAAATCTTCATTTTGTTCTTTCATGATGGCAACAATACAAAGCAATAAAAATTGTAAAAATCAATCATTGTATCTTCTTCCACCTAACCAGTAACCACTGGAGCAATATAAATAATATAGGGCCTATGGCCTAATAAAATCTTAACTAGTAGTAGAAAATTAGACAAAGGAGCTAAGTGACATGGTCTTGTACTAAGACGGGACCCGATTTGTTTCTGTGTGTCTGTCTATCCATCAAACACAGGTCAATTAACCACTAAACCGATTGTGCTAAAGTTTTAAATCAACCATCAAAACCAGTTTTGTAGGTGTTGTTAACATTTTCGCATACCGGTAGGGTCCAACGAAGTGACTAAATTAAATTCCTACTAGCCCAGGCTTACAGGGAAGTGTGAGCAATTTCAGTTGCAGCCTGAAGTTTTCAGTCAATCCGCCTGTTAACCATTTTAGGATTGAAAATATTGACTACAGGGCTTATTTCGACCAGTAATATCCACATTTCGCGGATAGAGCTGAAGTAGGCCTACTAGGGCCTAAGTAGCCAACAAAAATTGAGAACAACAATTATCTGGAAGTAGTGAAAATTTATATAGGCCTAGAGAAAGAATTTATTTGAGCACAGGAAAGACTTCAATGTACCGGGTAACTACCTTTAAATAGCTCAGGAGTTTTTCTTTTTAAATGTATTTTGTGTGAATATAACGTAGGCATTGTAAGTAAAGACACTGTGACTGGGCTTCATGGGCCTTTTCTATAAACTAGTCCGCTTCGCGAACGCTTTTTGGCCTAGTTGCGTTGATGGATGAGCTTTTTTGTAAGTTTTTAGTAGGCCTATGCGTGGGATCTCTTTACTTTTTCAAGTCCCATTGCAAAATCATTTTTGTTAAATTAGGATATTTGTTATAAAGTAGTAGGCTAGGCCTGTTAATTGCTATGGTAATACCAATTAATAGAATGTAAAATATCTGGAGGGCCAAAGATTTGCTTTTTGAATGCATTGTAGGGGATTGTTGTCAAGTTTCTATAGTTAATTACTGTACCGGTACAAAGTTAATTATCATACACCTCAAAAAATTCATATTAAAACCATTATTTCTATGGATTCTGGCTAACTTTTTCAACTTTTTCTTTCAAAAGGGAATACAAAACCATTACCTTAAAGTCCATGTGAACAAATATGAACGTTGTAGCCGGTGGGGCGTTTGGTCAGAATCGGCCCAATCGCATTAAAAATCGATAAATGGTAAAAGTACCTATACCTATTTCTGGGTTTGATCCCCAGTTGAGCCAGATTTTTACCAAAAGTAAGTGTACGTAAAAATGGAATAATGGACAAGCGGCTCCAATCTTGATGAAATTTATAGAGGACCTTCAAAACCTTTGAACTTATATTTTATGAATGTGGGTTCATTAAAGAAATTTTTGGAGAAAATCATACTTCTACAATTTGTTTTTAAATAGTTTTGTATGTAAAACTCCATTCAGGACTATCCGCCAAACACACCGATATCAATCACCTTCAAAACATTTGAACTTGGATAATATGCTGGGAATGTAAGTAGGCCTACCTAACGTAGGCTACAAATCCAGTTGTGTATCCATTGCTCACTGGAGCTCCTTTTGATGAACTTTATCTTACTCTCGGCAGCCCCCCACCCCCCTAAAAATATATTCCTGCATACATGTCACTGGTGCATTCAAAGACATTTTTCTCATAAAAATTGCACTATTAACACTTTTCTAGTAATGGCCACGTCTGGTAATGCAGCCACATGCTCATCCATCAATACGACTTTAAGAAGCGTTTGCAAAGCGGCCAAGTAGGCCTACCAGAGGCTTGGTATTTAAACTTTTGCAAAGTTGGCTAAGTACTAGCATGTTATTTTTGTGATTTCTTTGTGGGGGAGTGGGTATACCCTATGCTATGCCGGGCAACAAACAATATCCTACCATATTGCAGTCCTGTTGGGGTCTGGGTGGCCTGCTTAGGCCTACTCACGACCTTTCAAGAATAATATAAAACGTTTTTGATCGTAACTTTACAAGAATTTCATGAAAATCTTAGCCCAAACAACGCCTACCTATGGTAGACCCACTTCGTTACAAGATGTTTTTGATTTCAATCAGATTAGGCCTAGTAAATCAAATTATAAATTTTATAAAAACCATTGATTTCAATCAAGTGCATATTTTCTTCATTTGAAGCTAGCCTACAAAGAGAGAGACAACGGTCTAAGTTCCAGTGGGGGTTAGGAGGCAATGTCCCTCAGTCATGAGTCATGACAGTCGTGCAATATTTCCATTTTCCAGTAGCCTATGTGTGCATTTGGTATGGTTGGTTGGTGGCAGTTGGGTGCGCAGTTATTGTTAGCTGGGCTTGGTACTGTATCTTAAAACAATGTAGGGTGTATGAGTAGAGTAGGTAGGCACGTGGTAGTATATTACCGTGATAAGCCCAATTTCAGTTTAATTACTATTAGTGCATTTTACCGTTTTGAATATATCGTGATGACATTATATTATGAAGTTATGGCACTCGAAAATTTAACCGTTGTCCTTGAAAATACTATGAAAATTTTACATGAGCCAAATCAGGATTTTAATTTTTTTAACGCACATCTAGTTTTACAAAATAAAACATGGTAATGAAGAATCTGCATAACTAGGCTAGTAGAAATGTTCTATTATAAGTTTTTACTGGTAGGTCAGACGTTGATAAAAAAGCCACGGGTTGGGGGGCAAGGCCCCATTGCTGTGGCAGGTTTCTTGGAATGACGTGGGTTCTTGCAGATGGTTCCTTCTTCTAAGTTCGTGTAGTGATGGGCGTTACCGTATTGTTGTATTATTGGATCAATAGTGAATCTGAGTAAAATTCATATCCCATCTGGCTAGTTTGAGCCTTAGGTCATTAACAGACGTGTAAGCGGTGTGGGTTTTTGTCAACATCAGGGCTTTAATTACCGAGTAGTGCCTATTAAAAGGACAACCAACTGCTTAAAGTCAAAAATAACTAAACTCAAACACACGAACAATAACCACGGTCAGAAAAATAAAACACTACCAAAAAGTGCGAATAAGAATGTTATTTTTCTGACCGTGGTATGTTCGTGTGTTTGTGTTTAATTATATCTTCCCGGTCTAAGAGTCTTGGTTTTATAATTATCAAAATATAACGTTGAGTTCATTTGTTTTTAGGGTTGATGAAATAAGTTTGGAATTTTAATTATGTACAATAATATTCCTTATTTAATTTCGACACGAATTTTCTACATATTTGACATATTCTACACATATTTTCGACACGGACACGTCGAATATTATTTGCGACGCGTCGTTACCCAACCCTGAAGTAGGACTAGGGCCTACCTAGTAGTATATTCAGCTGTGATAAGCCCACTTTCAGTTTAAAAGTGTTTATTTTGGCTATGTTTTTCTTTTTATTCTTGTGTGCACAGTAAATATGAAGGGTTATGGCCTACTCAGCAATGTTTTTAACCATTTTTCCATTGAAAAAACACTATAAAATTCTTAATGCAGTGAGGTAGGCCTAATTGGCGCACACAAGTGTTTATTAACATAAAAATATAAACAAATTCTTCACATTTACCTATGTAATATAAAAAAATAAAACATAGGTAAATGTGAAGAATCACTCAGCGATAGCGGATTGATGCTTTGGTTCTGGTTTGGTGTGTTTTGTTGTTGGAGTCCAGGGGCAAAGCCCCGGTGGGGGTTGGGGGGCAAGGCCCCATATTTAACTGTGCAGAGTATTTCATTTTGGAATCCTGGTAGTTCGTTGCACGGATTTGCGTTCTACTTCTAAGATCCGAGTGCGGAGGTGATGGTGGTTGTTTGTTTTGTGTTGTATTTGGTGAAAACTTGTGTATGCCTGATTAAAAATCATTATTACTGTGTGTGTGGTGTAATTCAAACAGACTGTGTTAAGGGTTTGTGTTTTTTCAACAAAAAAATTGTTTGAAATATCGCTGAGTAGGTAGGCCTAACTTTTACCAATACACAAACGCTAACAACACGTAGGTAACAAACAACCATGAACCATCATCACCTACACACTCGGATCTTCAAACGCAAATCCGTGCGACTAACTACGCCTACCCGGATTCCACAATGAAATATACTGCACAACTAAATGAGGGAGCGTTGCCCTTGCCCCCAACACTTTGAACCTGGACCCTAACAACAAGATGCACCCAAAGCACAACAATTTAAGCACTAAGCTATCGCTGACTGGTTCTGCACAATTAGGCCTGCCGTGTGCATCCCTTCAGCGCTTGTGAGTAATTGATCATAGAATTAAGTGATCAGGGCTTTTTGGGGCAAAATGTAAAGAAAAACAGTTTAATGGCCTGCTGAGTGATTCTGTTGTTTTACCAAAAGCTGTAGCCATAGGCCTAAGCCTAATGATATCACAAGATCAAACTTCCAATTATTGTTAGGCCTTTATAATATAGGTACTGTAGGCGTAAACATTGTCCAGTCTTTGTGTATCCAATCCCTTTCAATGGTCCAGTCTTATTAGTGCCAGACCTAGTAGGCCTACCGCCTACCCTAGGCGAAGGCCCTACCATTTCTCGAGTCTAGAAATATCAGACCGATAGGTCCAAGCATAGGCCTAGCCCTAGGCTAACACAAGCCAGAAGTAGGCAATGGGCCAGGCTTACTAAAATCAACATTTTGCCTTTGGAGCCCCTACCAGTGGCTAGGCCTAGGTAGATTAATTTTGATAAGATCTTATCAAAATGAATCAAGATACATTAGGCCTAGGCCTACCGGCATAACCTAGCGTAGGCTAGGCCTATATCAACTCATTTTATGGAAATCAACCCAGAAATTAAAAAATCCATTTCAGCGGGATCAACTCCCTTTTAGAAATCATAATCTGACAGTTATAGTAGCCTAGTAGGCCTATCTAATCTATGGTTAAGGGCATAGGGGGTGCAAGGGGTGCAGTTGCACCGGGGCCCTGAGAGATTGAGAGCCCCTGGGTCCCTTAGGGGTGCCCACGGCAAGAGGGGGCCAAGGGGGCAAGGCGATAAGCTTTGCACCCAGACCTATGAATTCCTAACTAGCCTACGCCACTGGTTAAGGGATCTATAAATTGGCTAGGGGTAGTAGGCCCTGGCCAGCTTAGACCCTGGGGCTGGCCTAGGGTCCCTAGGCTTAGTGATGTTTGTGTGGTAGGCCTAGACTAGGCCTATGCCTCCTAGGCCCACACAAAGCCTAGCCTAGGGCTAGGCCTAGGCCCTTAGCATTTGGGAATGTTTGGCCTAGGACTAGGGCCAAGGTCCCAATCTAAAATAAATAGGCCCTAGGCCTAGGCCTACCCAAGCCTAAACCCTAGTGTTGACAGCCACGCCCCCATAATAGGCCACAATTGGCCCGATAATTGTTTTGAACTTAGTTTACAGAGCAATATTCATAAAACAAAATGTAAATCGGTGTACATTGCTTCATTGTTCCAAAATATCAAGTTTGAAAAACAGGTGTGATTGTTGACAAGTCTCCATTTTTTTTTCGAACACATTCCACCACGTGACATGCCTAGGGCCTAACGCCTCCTACTACCTACCTTTTTCATAATGCCAGTCTTTCGTTTCGAAAACGTGGTGTATCTTCTGAGTTTGTTGTCGATATATTCCATTTTTATTTTCACACGTCCTTTGGTTTTTTTCCCGTTCGGTGGTGGAGTCTTTTTTTGTGTTTGTGAGAAACCGTCATCTCCAATTTCCGAACCACAGTCCGTCGTTAAGCCCATCCCACTTTGAGAGGACATGCTCGCTCTACCACCTGACACTTCGGCATCAAAACACACATCGGATGATGTCCGTTTAATTCCACGCTGCATCCCCGCCCCACATGTACTTGGCAAAGACATTGACGATCTTGATACACCAGAAGTTAGTGAGGTCGAAGGTCTACTGTGGCCGGTATTGCCGTACATATCCGGCGACGTTTCACCACTTAAAAGCGACATATTATAACCCATATTAAATCGGGAATCTCTCCCCCCTCCAGTAGGGGAATCCATCACAACACAGCATTAATTCTTGAAACACACCACAATAATAATATCAATAACAACGTGCGAAAACTTGATCAAGAAGAAACACTCACTAACACGACATACTACCTGCGACTGTCGCGCAGCGACTGAGCGTAATTTGACCTACGTACAGCACAACCGCGCCACCAGCAAGATGAATTACGGAGGAAAAGTAGTTCTACTGTTCCGAAATATTAGTAATGTGCGATTACCTGAATTTGTGGCTTGTGCAAAGAAAACCTTAATTAATGGTTGGGAATTAAAAAATGAATTATTTCAGTTTTCTGCCTATTACCTGGTAAAATAATAGTTAATGAAAATGGCGGAAGGATTTATAATGAAATCTAAGGACGTCCCCACTTCCATATTTAGAAGTAGCTGTTACCAAATTAGGTAAACTTCTCCTAATATGGCGAACAAAGATCCACCCTTTCGGGAGTATAGTAGACAGATACGGGCTTCATTTCCTACTGAAATTCTGAACTAGAACCACAGAACGTGTTGATGGGAAATTATTAACATAACAACAGCGTCAATAATCAGAAGATGATACGTAAATAACGGAATAGTTCAATAACATTGCAGCGTGTTTCTAACGTAATTATTTCGCCGAGATACATCTGTTTACATAAACTTTTTTTAATATTTGCTGGTGACTTCTGTTTATGTTGGTATTTTGCTGTCGTTACTTTAATATTGAAAATTATAAATTGCAATATTAATTATTAGTAATTCTCATGAAAATATGCCCCGGCTGGGGATCGAACCCAAAACCATTACCCTAAAACCTTCGACAATGTCACAATTTTCTATCAAATGCAAAAAGCCAAGCAATCAAATTGCAATATTTGACGCATTGACATTGACATGGTTTCGGTTCGGCATTCTTTGTTGATTTGAAAAATAAAATGCAAATTTTGCATTTTTTGACGAAAAACAGCGTTCCACATTTTTGCACAGTGAGTCGAAATTCGAATGCATACCTACGTATTTATTCACGCATTAGCATGCAAATATTCATATTTCACTAGATTGCCAGCGTGAATGAATACCTGTATGCCTCAACATGATGGGACAGTCAACGGCACGCACGCACGCACGCACGCGCGTTCCGTGTCGCCGGATGCCCCGATTTGGGCAGAACTGGCGCGCGCCGTGCCTAGCGGCATGTCTTTGCATGGAGCCTCGTCGTCTAGCGTAGCGATAGAAATGATACGACCTCATCAACTCCTTACTTGGCCTTGTCAGTCTATATCCCAGTGATACCAGGTGATGGTTCATGTTTTTCCACTTTTTCTCCAGAGAGGGTCAAGATCCTGAGCAGAACCCATATATCCATTTTTGAGCGTATAGTGCATTGTTCGTGCCTCCGCCGCAGACAGGCCGTCTGGCCACTATCTGTAACCCCATATAGAGACGAGGCGAGACGAGCTCCCGGTGCAGCCCCCATCAACACTGCAAACACTCATGAGCATGCGTTCTAAAAGCTCCATATTCAAATGTAGGTTATTTATATATTGCATGGAAAAGCTACTCTATACCTCCCAGAGTGGCCCATGCAGGCACGGCCAACCACAACGAGACCTCCCCCAACGACGCAAGCAGTGGTGTCATCCAAAAATGGATATACGCTAGTCAAGTTCATGATTTTTTTCAGATTCAGATTCAGATTCATATTGGTTTTATTCTTATTACATACATACATGTACAATAGAGATCTGAGAAGAGGCCTTCGATTTAATGTGGGTCTGGAACACACAGCCGAGGATTATTTTTCGATTGTCAGAGTTGATTGGAGTATTTTATTTTATCGAGTTTTAGGCATGATTGTATTAGTGTGGTTACTTACTGGTCATGTTTATTGGTGATTGCAAAAGAATGTTATGTTTTCTAACTTCACATTGGATTTCCTCATTTGTACCAAGAGATAAACACCGCGTATACAGGTACAGGTACAGGGTTGCAGGCGTTGTTCAGGATATACAGAGGTGTAAATATTTATTTTGTGGAATACGCCGTATACCCGGGTATAACCCCATGACACCACTGAACGCACGCAAGTATGTAATGCTGCAAGCATGCACCGACTACATCAAGCACCATGTCAGAGGCCCTGCAGGGTTGTAGCTCGCCGCCCCACATCTTATAGATTTATTTTACTTAGTATTTAAAATAAATAATATTGCTTTGATAAGCAGGCATGTACACTCTTTTGTACTTGTACACCCAGGCGCGTAGGAACGTTTTGAAAGTTGAGGTGGGCAAATCCATTAGCAGATTTTGTTGTTGGAAGCTAGAGTCTGGGGCAAAGCCCCAGCCGCCGGAGACCCTTTTGCCAAAGGCGAAAATATTTCACCATACTACAGTTATTTTGTCATGTTTTAACTGCACTCGGACTCTGTAAACGATCGTTTACAGCAACTATCTGCGATCTAAAAACTCAAAAAATGAACGTGAAGTGGCCCATTTCAGTAAATTTCATCCTAAATTTTTATGTAAAATGACGAAGCATACAGGCAAACATATTCGTTTTACCAAGGTGACTGTCAAATTGTATAAGTTTATGTGCATATTATTTACTACGTAAATTCTGGGATCAATATTTAACTCACATAAGTTTTGACCCACCTGTCCCACCTGGGCCAAACTTGGGGGGGCATTGCCCCCTGTACCCCCCGGTTCCTACGCCACTGTGTACACACACCATCTCGGAGGTGGTCGTCTATACAGTCGATCGACAGCGACAGGTTGTATAACTCGAACGAATGCAGAGTTGCAATACTAGCCACCCGTAGCCACCGGCAATCCTATCTGATGGTTTTACAAGATTTTCCAGTCATTAAAAAAAAAAAAATGCTTTTTTTGCGTCTGCACAACTAAACAGCCACAAGTCAACACACACCCCATGTATACTGACTGTAACTATTTTTCAGTTGTGGGGGTGTCAAGCCAACAAGTGGGGGAAATTCCCCCCCCCTCCCTCCCTGTTCGGGAGGATGCCCGCTGAGGGTACACTAAGTTTTACACGATGTGACAATCTGCAGGTTCCTAAATAGGTTATTAGGGTTTAGGTAAGGTAGGTTACTAAATAGGTTATTAGGGTTTAGGTAAGGTAGGTTACTAAATAGGTTATTAGGGTTTAGGTAAGGTAGGTTACTAAATAGGTTATTAGGGTTTAGGTAAGGTAGGTTAGTGGTGAAGGGAATGTCCAAGGCGGCTTAAGCAGACTCAATCTGATCATTCGCCGTAACAGACTGAATAAAGAAACCGCGGGAAAAACTTTCAGCTAGGATTGCCGGTGGCGGGATTCGAATGCGTGACCTCCCGAATCAGGGTTTCACACGTACGCCGCGTGCGTCAGCGTCATATTCGTCAGTCGTCACCACCAACCCAAGCAATGTCAGGGTGACCAAACAAACATTCCGTTTTATTCTGAGATATCTTAGTTTTTTCCCTAGGTCCTGGGTTTCTCCTAGGTTAATGTCCATCTCCATGGTATTTCGACTAAGTATGGTCTATTTAGTTTATTTTTCAGTGTAATCGGCTCAGTCACTGGCGTAGCGGAGGGCACAGCAAAACTGATGCGTGGAGATCAAATCATAACCATGCAAGAAAAACCTGAGTTTATATGAAGCAAGCAAAGAAAAAGCAAGTATCAACAATTTAAAACTACCACTTCGCGATAAACGACCGTTTTGAAGGAATCACAAAATCCATCCCGACCGGGGCTCGAACCCGGAACTCCCACATTCCAGGTATAGGCGCCTCAACCAACTACACCACCGAGACGGTAACCTTTTGACTTCCGAATAATTTGTAGTTGCGTTATAGATCTGAATGGATGGAACAGTACTGCAACGAATATCTGTTGCCTTTGAACTGAGTACTGACCACAAGGCGCAGATAATGAGCGAGGGTTTATTTGTCGATTTGTTAGTCGGGAAACACTCCCGTATGTGGAATTGTTAATATTTTTATTTACTACAATTCAGATCACTAACCCAGTTGGAAGATCTACGTTTAGAAATTTCCTCCATTCCCCGAGATCGAGAATTGCAACAAAGTAGAGAGAGTAGAGTTGCCCCTATTCAAAATCCAGTTGCGGAGCTTGCCCTGACTTTCTAATAGTGCGATCAAGGTGTCTTCTAAAACACAACTATAGTGCAAAATGTGATACCAGCATAAAAATTTGCAATTATGTAGATTTTGTAATGAGAAATTTGAAAATAACTGGCTCCACGATGGTGTCTTATTATTTAACTATTAATTAATTAATTAATTAATTAATATTAATTGGTTAATTATGAGACACGAAATTTCAAAGTGGCAAGAAATAAGTCATGTTTGGTATTAATTAATAGCATTTTTTTTACCTATATAAAGAAAAAAAATACATTGAAAAAATATATTGAAATATACATAAGTTATAGTTAAATATGTTGATTTTGCTGATTTTTTAGTTTTTGAACCAAAAGATCAACGTTAAAGTAAAATTTCTTCTAACCAATGATATCTCAGTGTTCACAAAAGATTTTTAGAGCTGGCGTAAAGATGTCTAACAATGGCACAAAATATGATACCAACTAAAAAATTTAGCTTAAAAATTTAATCTTAAAGCTTTTCTAATGAGAAATTCGAAAATAACTGGCTCCAAGCTGAGTGTTTAGTATTTAAGTATTAATTGATTAATTAACTTTAATTAGTTAATTTAGTCCTAAATTTTCAAAGTGAAGACAAATTTGTAGTGTTTGGTATCATTTGAAAGCATGTTTTACCAACATTAAGAAAATTCATACTTTGAAAAAATATATTGAAATATATACATGTTATAGTTAAATATGTTGATTTTGTGATTTTTTTAGTTTTTGAACCAAAAGATCAACTTTAAAGTAAAATTTCTTCTAACCAATGATAACACAGTGTTCACAAAAGAACTGGTTACTATAACTATTGTATCATTTTTTAATTTTCAATAATAGTAATTAAAATATATTTTACACAAATTAACAAATTTTCTTAAATTGAAAAGTTACAGAAACATGTTGTGTGCCGTAGCAAAATGCATCATTTGACTTGTTTATATCAATCTTAAAGATTTTTTAATAAGAATTTCGAAAATTACTGGCTCCAGACTGAGTTTTGAGTATTTAACTCTGAATTGAATAGTTAAATCAATTACTTAATTGTGTACAAAAATATTAAAGTGGAGATAAATTTGTCATGTTTGGTATCAAATGAAAGTATTTGTCACCAACATTAAGAAAAAAATACAATGAAAAAATGTATTGAAATATATATTTATGTTATAGTTAAATATGTTGATTTTGTGATTTTTAGTTTTTAAACCATAAGATCAACTTTAAAGTAAAATTTCTTCTAACCAATGATAACACAGTGTTAACAAAAGAGCTGGTAACTATAATTAATAATTATCAATTTTCAATTTTCAAGAACAAAATGTTCTTAATTGAAAAGTTACAGAAACACGTTATTGTTGTGTGACGTAGAAAAATGCTTCATTTGACTTGTTGATATCAATCTTAAAGATTTTGTTATAAGAATTTCGAAAATCACTGGCTCCAGACTGAGTTTTGAGTATTTAACTATGAATTGATTAATTAAATTAATTACTTATTTGTGTACAAAAATATTAAAGTGAAGATAAATTTGTCATGTTTGGTATCAAATGAAAGTATTTGTCACCAACAAGCACCAAAAACCAACAAGCACCAGAACTATTTTTCTCTGAGTGAAGCGAAATTTAAATATTCGTTTGGCACATGCAACTACCCCCCGCGTGATGATAGTGCTAGATACCACTATATAACAGCGAATGTTGACGCTTAATACTCAAAACTCAGCCTGGAGCCAGCGATTTTCGAAATTCTTATTACAAAATCTTTAAGATTGATATAAACAAGTCAAATGATGCATTTTGCTACGGCACACAACATGTTTCTGTAACTTTTCAATTTAAGAAAATTTGTTAATTTGTGTAAAATATATTGTAATTACTATTATTGAAAATTGAAAAATGATACAATAATTATAGTAACCAATTCTTTTGTTAACTCTGTGTTATCATTGGTTGGAAGAAATTTTACCTTTAAAGTTGATCTTTTCGTTCAAAAACTAAAAAATCACAAAATCAACATATTTAACTATAATATGTATATATATTTCAATATATTTTTTCAAAGTATTTATTTTCTTATATTCAATAATATTTTCATTTACTGGAAATATTAACCGACAGTGCTCGCGCGCTACTCTGGATTGAAGGTCTCAAATCCCGTCGAGAGAGGCAATCCTGACTGAAGGTTTTCCGGGGCATGCATTGCACCCTATGACAGGTTTCCTACGAGAAATATTTTAAACTTAAAATATCCTTCTAAAACATTTTGCTGCTGCTTTATTATCCCAACATAACAAATTATTATATACAGTCAGCCTGTGGATACTCCCCACGAATCGATTTGACAACAAATGAAGAAATATATTATCCACTTATCCCACTGTAAAAAAATGGACTTCAAGATTCAACAATCTTGAAAGAACAATTCAAATATAAAACATTCATGTTGCAAAAAAGTGCGACGCCCGGGAATCGAACCCGGATCAACTGCTTGGAAGGCAACTATGCTGACCATTACACCAGCATCGCAGATGAGTTAACCTCCTCAGACCCACCGTTTCCTATTAACTATACTGCACCGCGTATGTCTCTCATAGGAGACGGTGGGTCTGAGGACATTAAATATGCTCTGACGCAAAGTTTGAGGGAATTGGAAATTATGAAATCGAATGTACGACAATGAAGCAACAAGCAAGCAGGCGCGTCGAGCGGATGGGTTCTGCATGGGGCAAAGCCCCAGCCGGCGAACGGGACCATTTTTGGACGACTGTGTGGGCACAAAATTATGATTTCTAAAATAACAATACTATATAACAGTAGTTTTGGAGTAAAAACATAGTCTAGCTAGACTAAAACTATTTTTGAACAATTATTTCGTCCACGTCGTTCTTTCATCCATTATATTGCGGCTTTTTTAAGCATTTTTGTGGACCGTTTTATCCAAAATTATACTAGTTGGATGGCTGATATTTTTACCCGTGACTAGAACATGTGATATTTTGAAATCAGTACCTATGTTTAATATCTCAATTATTTTTTTGTGTTTTCCGGTAGGTACGCTTAGAGTATTAAATTGTACCGGAAAACACAACAATTTGTACAGTGCAAGATATTAAAGATACCAGCCTTAAAATAAAGACCTCAATCTGACCTCAATCAATCAATCATTCAATCAATGTCATAGTCACGGGAAAAGTAGCCCTAACTGCATGTAAACTATGGTAAAAATATCAGCCATCCAACTCGTATACTTTTTGATAAAACGATCCACAAAAATGCTTTAAAAAATTACTATTTATGATGTTCTCACTCCAAAGCTACCTAGAAAACATATTTTCGTGCCCACACAGTAGCTTGACGCATTTTAGAGTAATTATTTCTTCTCTAATTTAATTAAACACCATTTTACATACAAATTCTAGGTTATTTTCGGGATTCCTGACATTTCCACTACTTTTGCTAAATTCATGTAGTAGGCCTAGGACTTATTTTTATGTTTAGGTGACTTTAGCCGGGACAGTCCCGTATCTAAACACTCTGTCCTAGCGTCCCGAATTTATTTTAAAATTCACTTAAATGTCACAGAATATTTATGCACGCGTCCGAATTGTCCCTGATTTAACTGACAAATCATTAATCAATGAAGAGCAATTATGTATATTATATTATTATGATGGTACGGCAGCTATGTGTATGCTATTAATAAATTTTAAAGAAGGAATGGAAAACATTTGGGATTTTGCACATATACCTATAGTTTAGGGCTTATAGGGTGACAGACGTCCCGGTTTTCCCAGGACAGTCCTGGTTCTCAGAAACCTGTCCCACTGTCCCGCCGAGAGGTACCTCCCGTGACATCCAAGTGACCCGGTTTTCATTTAAGGACGTTTTTTTTAATTGCAATTATTGACTCCAATAAATCTCCATTTATTTTGATTATCCACGTAATACGTCACATTGAAGTTTAAACATCATTGCTTCTGCTTACATCGTGATTTTAGTGAAACGTGTTTTAGTAGGGTAGGGCCTACTTACTTGATAAAATGAGCATAGCCTACAAGCAGGACGTGCAGGACGAGACGAGCGTAAAATGTATGTCTATATTAATAATGTTGCTTATAATTTAATAATGAATGTATTAATATATGTACCCTATGTGTATGTATTCGTATGTATTATGAAAAATTGAAAATAGCAAATCTGTTAAAATAAATAAATAAATAAATTGTATTTATAGTCTACCCACTCAGTTATATCTTTGAGTATGAAATGGTTATATACTCAATGGTTATATAACTGATTTTCAGTGGGGGACAGTAAATCAAAGCGACCAAGCCAACCCTGTAGGCCCCGAGAGAGCGATAACCAACCAAAGATTGACATTTTTAATAGGAAATATAATATATATATAAAAAAAATTAAAATAAAGACTGCTACTACCACTCTCTAAATACGAAAAACACTCATATTCTACCAATCACTCAAAGGCGAGAAAATTCACAAGTATTTTTCGCCGTAAAAAGTGATGCCTGTAGAGACGAGGTCAAATTAACGGTTTACGAAGAAACTTTTGCATACCATTCAATCTTCATTTCCTCTTTAAAAATGCATGCTCAAATTCATGTTTAAAACAGCCGCGCGAATAAAGCGTCGCCGTCCGCGGTGGCACATATACGAGCGCCCTGATTCTCGCTTGTATAATATTATATTAGTCGCTGGTCCGATGCGTGTGGCTCTCTTCGAGGATGTGGGTTGGAGTCCTGTTCACCCTCATTTATCGTCACCAGTCACCACTCATAGTCTCGAATAGCATTTACTAGGCCGCTTCGCGAACGCTTTTTCCAGTCGCGTTGATGGATATTTTTAATATTTCTGTCCAATGAGTACGTTTTTAAGTGGGATCTCATTACTTTTTCTATAGTTACGGTACTTGATATTATTTGTTAATTAAACACCTGTGAAAGGCTTATATTAAAACCTTAATTTCAATGCATTTTGACCATACTTATTTGGTCAGAATCGGCCCAAATTTCAAGAAAATATAGTATTAAAAACCGAAAAAAATCGTAAAACTACGATTTCTACGAGAAATATTTCTTCAAATGTCTCTAAAATCATGACATATTATGCAATTTCAGTGATTTTAAACGTTCTAATAAAGTTTCGTCACGATCGGAGTAGCCGTTTGCCAAATATCACGAAAATATCTCATTAAAAATCGAAAAATCGTAAAAGTGCGATAATCATAAGAAATATTTGATCGACTGTACCCATAAACGAGGCAAGTCTAAGTTCAGAGATTTCGAAAGTCTCCTAAAATTTTCATCAAGATCGCATATTATGCCGTTTGCCCGGTAGAGATCGAGCGAACTAACAGAAAAAAAGAAAAAAAACACCGGAGCTAATATTTTGGGGGGTCAGTGAAATTGAAGTCTTCGCTTCGCTCATCCAATTAGTGCATTAAATATTCATCTCATCTCTCAATGTCAATCCCATTCAGCAAACCCAGTAAACGAATAACGGGCAATAAATACAACCACGCGTTGTACAAATTAGAATTAACACCACTTGTTGTATTATGTACAGGTCTATTTGCCAACGAAAATGATAAGACAGGCGAAGGCAAACTTTGTCCCCCCCCCCCCCCCCCCAGAGAAAAAACATTTGGATGTATTTTGGTATTTTTCTCAACTCCGATCGTAATGTAATTTTCGGAAAACTTTAAAAAATCTCTAAAAAGTACCTTGCCAACACTTTCAGTCCTAAACCCGACCTAAACCATAGAGAGATAGTTATAATGTATTTTCGTCTGCGATTGCACGTCAGCATCAGCCACCGGAAGTTATATGAACTTCAAATGCCAGTCAATTCAAACAATAATTACAAAGACAATAATATACCTACTATAACACAAACGCGGGTATGCGGTATGCCTACCCGAAATAGGAACGAAGAAGAATTCAAAATAAAAGTTCCTCCGCATTCAACTTCAAGTGTCCTTGGTGCAGGTGGTTGACCCAAGGGTCACCTAAGACATCCTATCATCCTTGCAGAAGGGTAATGTTGAGGCACAGATAATAGAGTACACTACTCTGTTATCTGTGGTTGAGGGGACTATTTTACCTCGAACAATAATATTGCCTATTTTACCTAGACACATAATGTGTGAAAATGCAACAAATCGGATACACAGTGGATTTGGTAGAGGGGGGTCCCATACGCGAGTTGATTTGAAACCCCCTTTTACAAACAAATGAGCGCTCGTTCTGGTGAGAACAGTTAAAATTAAACCATTGGTTCATTTATCAGCTGTGTTGTGAAAGATGTCGGCAACAGCTGAGGATGAACCGGGTGACATGAATGTCAAAAATCACAATCCCATTCACTTGGAAATAAAAGTTTATTTTGTCAAGGGGACAAGTCCGAGCTAGACAAAGTATTTTTTTAATTATCCAAGTTTTAGATAATAGAAGTAAAAGGTAAAGCAACTAAGTTGAAAACAATATATTCTGCCATGTTGTGTTATACTTAAAAATTAAATCACACTCACAGTCCTATTCACATGATGCTAAAACCGTAAATTTTGAAAAGAGGACAAGTCAGAGACAAACTATTTTTTTTAAAACTATATAGATCGTAAATTAAATGTAATTGCAATTTGTAAATACTACAATTATTTATACTTGTTTAAAGTAAGTAGAGTTTGAAGCATGTAATTGGATGAGCGAAGCGAAGATTCCATTTCACTACACTGGAGAAAAAAATCCGGATTTTTTTTTCTGTTTGTATTTTTGTGTGTTTGTTAACACGATTCAGGCTAAACCGATACTCCAATTGCGATGAAATTTTCTGGAGGCCTTCGAAATCTCTGAACTTAGAACTGCCACGTTTTTTAGCGCAATCGGAAATTATTTCTCATGAAAATCGCAATTTTACAATTTTTTTCGATTTAAAAAAAATTTCTTCGACTAAGTAACAAATACACTTTAAAAAATGATAAATATGAAAAAAGCTAAATTCAAGCCAACAAAACATAAGAAACGACTACATGCTTTGTCCGATTTTAATGATTTTTCACACAACCTTAATTTTATGAATTAAGATATTCGTGTGAAATTTGACCGCAATCGAAAAATTATTTCTCATGAAAATCGAAATTTTACGTTTTTTTTTCTTTTTTAAACAATTCTTTGAATTATAACCCAGACATGCCTTATCCTTTTGTGATGATTTTTTCACAGAACCTTAATTTTATGAATAAATATATTCGTGGAAATTTGTGTGCAATCGAATAATTATTTCTTACGAAAATCGCAATCTTACGATTTTTTTCTTTTTTTTAAAATTACAATTAATAAAAAAAATAAAAAATTTAAGTTAATTTTTTAATTAAATTTAAAAAAATCTTCAACTATAAGTAATGATTTTTTCACAGAACAACAGAAAATCCGCATAACACATGGCAGCTCAATGCACCAATTACGCCCATCCAACAACGCGCCTCAAAAAGCGTTTGCGAAGCTAATCCTGTCAAATAAGAATTTTTGGAGGAAAAATTGCGATGTCGCTGAATTGTTGCAGAGACCTTCCTTATATAATACTTATTAACATACTAAAACTCCCCTACAATCGGAATGGAGCTTCGACCGCCATATTGGAAAATGGCGACCAAAAGGTGTTTGTTATCGAATATCTCCAAATTGGTTTGAGATAGACAAAATATCTCAATGCAAAAATATTCCCCATTTAATTCCCTACAAAACGGTGTCTTCTATAGTTTTGGTATGGGCAAAGGTTACGTCACAAAGTCGTGGTTTATATGTTGCTCATTGGAGTACCAGCTTATTTCCAAATTTTCACGCCCAGCATCAAACAATGCCTGGTAAATCCGTAAGAAATCGATTTAAATACAAAAGGACTTTTGTACGGGGTTCATGAAAGCTTCCATTAGTATTTTAAAAAATCAGGTCTGCGAAATCGAAGTTTGCATTTACCCGGAATTTGGGTTTTTCCATTGTTGGCATTTCCTCAAAAATGCCCTTTTTGACTGTCCATTATTAAGCACTAAATAGCATTGGAGGAAAAAATTCTTCCTACGCACATTGAAATGACTCAAATAATGACCCGATTACAACCAAAGTTTAAATCCATATGGTTGCTAATTCCTAATATCCACAACATCAAAGTGAATTATGTAACAAAAAGAGTGTAAAAACAGCACGAAAACAGTATTCATATTGTGAATATTAGGAATTAGCTGTCATATTGGATTTAAACTTTAGTTGTAATCGGCTCATTATTTATGTCATTTCAATGTGCATAGAAAGAATTTTTCCTACAATTCTATTTAGTGCTTCATTGAGGAAATGTTAATGATGGAAAAACCCAAATTCCGGGTAAATGCAAAATTCAATTTCGCAGACCTGATTTTTTTAAATACTAAAAGAAGCTTTCATGAACCCCGTACAAAAGTCCTTTTGTATTTAAATCGATTTCTTGCGGATTTACCGGGCATTGTTTGATGCTGGGCGTGAAAATTTGGAAATAAGCTGGTACTCCAATGAGCAACATATAAACTACGATTTTGTGACCTAACCTTTGCCCCTACCAAAACTATAGAAGACACCTGTTTTGTAGGGAATTGAATAGGGAATATTTTTGTAATTGAAATATTTTGTCTTTCTCAAACAAATTTGGAGATATTCGATAACAAACACCTTTTGGTCGCCATTTTCCAATATGGCGGCCGAAGCTCCAGTCCGATTGTAGGGGAGTTTTAGTATGTTAATAAGTATGATAATATAAGGAAGGTCTCTGCAAAAATTCAGCGACATCGCAATTTTTCCTCCAAACGTCAATATACGATCTTATTTGACAGGATTATTCCTAGTTATTTAATATTGAGAAAAGTTTTTCTCGTTTATCTTAGAAGTATGTTTTAGTGACTTCCCCTTTTCAAAATAAGTGATTCAATTATTTTCTGCCTCATATTCTATAGCTTAATACTATGGTTTTATACTCCATGATATAATACTAAGCTATTCTGAGAATGAATGACCATTTTATAAAATGATATCGAATATCATATGTGATTTGAGACAAATAAAAACTTTTAAAAATGATCCCGAAATTTGTGAATAGAGGGCTCAATTTGATTAAAAGTGATTATAACAATCCTGCACCGTGATTATAACATACCGGTACCAAACTGTATGGTAAATCTAATAAAACATATTGAACTACCCTCTCACAAGACATTTAAATTTTAAGCAGTTTTTGACAAAACTCCCTTTACCCCTTAAACCTTACAATATGCTCTGGAATCGACTCCTGACTACAACATAGCATCTGTTTAAAGTAGCATTTAGAAAATTTGATGACAGAAGTTTTTGATCGACATTTTATCATCATGCGTTTGTACAGATGTATTTCAATTAGTGAATTCTTGTTTCCCTGAAGAGACAAAATCTACTTTCTACCACCAATACCATGCAATAAAGTCCAGAGCAGTTATTAATTTTCTCAAATATGAATCTAAGTAAAATTATTGGGGATGGAAGCAAATATATTGCAAAGTCTATGGTAGGGTGGAAGAGAAACCTGGCAAACATAATTTTTTCTGATCTTCCCACTTAAAAATACGTAAACGGTTCTGTCAGATGAATGTTCAAATGTTATTCTTGAGTTATTTTTTTCAAACGTAGTATTTTCTGTAAATTTTTACGTTTAGCGGTACAAATTGGTAAAAAAAATATTGATTGAGAGGAAGCAGGCGTGATTTGATGTTCGGCACGATGCTTGTCTTGTAGCTATAACTTAAATCATTACATCTCAAAACTTGGCATACTTGATAATGAAGTGCATAGACCTACGCCCCTATAATATCAGCTTTTCAATATTTATCATCGATCAATCAGAAAATGCGTAGCTATTTGGGTGTTTTTTAACCACCTTGACAAATTCTAAATTCTAGAAAATTGTATTTATTTTGTTTATTTTGATTTTCTATAACTAGGAAAACGCTTAAGTCCCGCCGCGTTGTTGGATGAGCGTAATTGGTGCATTGAGCTGCCATGTGTTATGCGGATTTTCTGTTGTTCTGTGAAAAAATCATATCTTAGTTGAATTTTTTTTAAATTAAATTAAATTAAATAAAAAATAACTTAATTTTTTAAATTTTTAATCAATCGTTATTTTTTTTTTAAAAGGAAAAAATCGTAAAATTGCAATTTTCATAAGAAATAATTATTTGATAGCGCTCAGATTTCACAAGAATATATAAATTCATTAAATTAAGGTTTTGTGAAAAAATCATTACGATCGGATAAAGCATGTATAGGGGCTATAATCCAAAGAAATTTAAAAAATCGCAAAAAGTCGTAAAATTGCGACTTTTTAAAGACATTTATCTTTCGATAACGCTCAAATTTCACACGAATATATCAATTTATAAAATAAAGGTTCTGTGAAAAAATTATTACAATCGGACAAAGCATGTAGGTCTTATAAATCGAAGAATTTTGTTAAAAATCGAAAAAAATCGTAAAATTGCGATTTTCATGAGAAATAATTTTTCGATTGCGCTCAAAAACGTGGCAGTTCTAATTTCAGAGATTTCGAAGGCCTCCATAAAATTTCATCGCACTCGGAGTATCGGTTTAGCCGGAATCGTGTGGACAAACAGACAAAAATACAAAAAGAAAGAAAGAAAGAAAAGAAAGAAAGAAAAAAAAACATTCCGGAATTTTCTCTCCAGTGTAGTAGAATGGAATCTTCGCTTCGCTCGCTACGCTCATCCAATCAATTAATGGAAAAGTCCCTTTATAATTAATTTGTATACGATTATATAAAATCACAAATAGAGGCGACTAAAATTAGTTGAGAAATTTGAAATGGCGTAATGAGCATGCCGGCCTCCTCTAAATACGACACAGAATTAAAGTTGGCATATAGCTATTCTCTCCGGCAGGAAGCAAAACAAATTTTGTTTAATCGGCCACAAAAAATGAGGGGAAAAGGTAATTTTTTTAACTTATTAACAAAATCAAAAATCATCAAATCAATCCATTTATTAAAAATTATTCTTGGCAAAGTGAGTGTAGAGCCCTCCATTTCCACTTTCGTGTTAACTGTGTAAAATTTGAAACAACTGTGGCGGGAGTCGGCCGAGCGATCAGAAATTTGTGTCAAAAACATATGTCCAATATGTTAAATTCATAGAAAAGACAATTGTAAAAAAAAATCTCATGACAAATATAAAATATAAGAAAATCAGTTACAATAATTGGATGAGCGTAGCGAGCGAAGCGAAGATTCCATTCTACTGCACTGGAGAAAAAATTCCGGAATGTTTTTTTTTTCTTTCTTTCTTTCTTTCTTTCTTTCTTTCTTTCTTTCTTTCTTTCTTTCTTTTTTTGTATTTTTGTCTGTTTGTCCACACGATTCCGGCTAAACCGATACTCCGATTGCGATGAAATTTATGGTGGCCTTCGAAATTTCTGAACTTAGAACTGCCACGTTTTGAGCGCAATCGGAAAATTACTTCTCATGAAAATCGCAATTTACGATTTTTTTCGATTTTTAAAACTTTTCTTCGACTTATAACACCTGCATCCTTTATCCGATTTTGATGATTTTTGCACAGAACCTTTATTTTATGAATTAAGATATTCTTGGGAAATTTGAGCGCAATTGAAAAATATTTATCATAAAAATCGAAATTTAACGTTTTTCTTTCTTTTTTTAAACAATTCTTTGACTTATAACACCTACATGCTTTATCTGATTCTATTATTTTTTCTTAGAACCTTAATTTTATGAATCATATATGTGTCAAATTTGAGCGCAATCGAGAAATTATTCTTATAAAAATCGCAAATTTACGATTTTTTTTAACAATTGCGATTAATAAATTTAAAAATTCAATTAAATTTTTATTTTATTTTATTTTATTTAATTTAAAAAAAAAATCAACTAAGTAATGATTTTTCCACAGAACAACAGAAAATTCACATAACACATGGCAGCTCAAAAGGCACCAATTACGCTCATCCAACAACGCGGCGGGGACTTAAGCGTTTTCCTAGTTTTACAGAAATACAAACCATCTACATTGAATGCTGTGCTATGTAAAGTTGCAGTTTAGAACTAGGAAGCTTCGCAAAAAGCTTTTTCAGGGCGCGTTGTTGGATGAGCGTAATAAAAAAAAACGAAAAAAAAAAGCGTAAAAATTGCGATTTCCATGAGAAATAATTTTTCGATTACGCTCAAATGTCGCACGAATATATTAATTCATGAAATTAGGTTTCTGTGAAAAAAATAATTACAATTGGATAAAGCATGTGGTTGTTATAAGTCGAAGAAATTTTTTTTTTTTTTTTGCTATAAAATTGCGATTATCGTGAGAAATAATTTTTCGATTACGCTCAAATTTCACACGAATATATCAATTTATAAAATTAATGTTCTGTAAAAAATATCATTACAATCGGATAAAGCATGTAGGTGTTATATGCCGAAGAAATTACAAAAATCGCAAAACTGCGATTTTCATGAGAAATAATTTTTTGATTAAGCTAAAATATCACACGAATATAAAAATTCACAAAATAGAGGTTCTTTGAAAAAATCATAACAATCGAATAAAGCATGTAGATGTTATAAGTCGAAGAAATTTTTTAAAAATCGAAAAAATCGTAAAATTGCGATTTTTATGAGAAATAATTTTTCGATTTCTAAGTTTAGAGATTTCGAAGGCCTCCAAAAAATTTCATCGCAATTGGAGTATCGGTTTAGCCGGAATCGTGTTAACAAACACACAAAAATACAGAAAAAAAAGAAAGAAAAAAAAAACATTCCTGATTTTTTTCTCCAGTGTAGTGAAATGGAATTCGCTTCGCTCGCTACGCTCATCCAATTAAGCTTGCCAACCCAAACATAAAAATGTGTGGTGTCACTTAACATGCTCATTAGTAATTTATTTGTCATTATGCCACATTAATTGGTTTGTTTTGGCCAATTTTGTTTGTGTAGTAACTACATTGATATTAAACCCCTATAGTAACAGTTAAATATCAATGAGTAACTACCTATAGTGAAATAGAAAAAATTAAAACAAGTTGACATGTACCGATTCGAAGGAGATTAAAAAAATCAAAATTATCGATTTAAACTAGGAAAACGCTTAAGTCCCGCCGCGTTGTTGGATGAGCGTAATTGGTGCATTGAGCTGCCATGTGTTATGCGGATTTTTTGTTGTTCTGTGAAAAAATCATTACTAAGTTGAAGATTTTTTTAAATTTAATTTAATTTAAATAAAAAATAAACTTTAATTTTTAATTTGTTTAATAATTCATATTTTTAAAAAGAAAAAATCGTAAAATTGCGATTTTCATAAAAAATAATTATTCGATTGCCCTCAAATTTCATATGATATATTAATTGGGTCATTATATTATAAGTGGAATATTCATGTCCCTTTAAGTTTTTCCATATCAAATTTTAAAATTCAAATCTGTCAATTTTTTCTAAAGTTTATGACATAATTTCACACGTTTATAAATAAATTTCAATAATTTTCACTTCAATTTACCCTTTCAACTAGGGTGTAATACTTTGTAATTCCTATCATATGTCATTCCCATGGCCTGTCCCCCATTACATTTCTTTATACATATATGTGTCTAAGACTGTACCCTCTATCACTAACAAATTGCATTTTGGCTCTATCTGTTAAGCAATATGATAACTATTATCGGAATTGTTGTTGTTGTAGCATATGAATTTACCCTAAGACACCACCCCTTCCAAAAGTCGTGTCCCTTAGTTTTTTGTCATTACCATGGCAACTACTGTTTGTGTTTTTTTTCACCCCTTTGTTGCAGAACTTTCTTTTGGTAATGATAAATAAAATGTAAAGGATAAAAAGTTAATTAAAGCTATGCCTAAGGGTAGCTTTCATGTTCCTTTATTACACTACAAAATGTAATAAAATGGCAATTTGTAGGTTAGTCTCTTTATCTTTGTCATTCCCATGGCACAAGTAATTAGGCTTAATAATGGGGGGAAAAAAAACAACAATTTCAGTAGTTTCAGGGTAGTTTTTTTAGTCTAATTTGCTAGGGAGTGCAGTATTTTTTCATTTGTACCCTATGAATAGGGGTGAATAACCTTAATTTTGTCATTCCCATGGACAAACAATTATGTCATTCCCATGGATATGGAAAAAATATGGTAATGCTAATCTTACAGGGAAATGATAAAATAATTATGCAAAACAAAATTTAAAAAAACGATCTCTGCTCGATTCATAAATGTGTTCAGTATCCGTTCCTTATACACCCATTTTTTTTTTTTTTTAATTTTGACAACATTTAATTTAAAAAATAACATAATGATAATATTCCATTTATAATATAATGACCCAATTCATAAAAATTAAGGTTCTGTGAAAAATTTATTACAATCGGATAAAGCATGTAGGTGTTACAAGTCAAAGAATTGTTTTAAAAAAGAAAAAACCCGTAAAATTTCGTTTTTCATAAGAAATAATTTTTCGATTGTGCTCAAATTTCACAAGAATATCTTAATTCATAAAATTATGGTTCTGTGAAAAAATCATTAAAATCGGATAAAGCATGTAGGTGTTATAAGTCGAAGAAATGTTTTAAAAATCGAAAAAATCGTAAAATTGCGATTTTCATGAGAAATAATTTTCCGATTGCGCTCAAAAACGTGGCAGTTCTAAGTTCAGAGATTAAAAAGGTCTCCATAAAATTTCATCGCAATTGGAGTATCGGTTTAGCCGGAATCGTGTTAACAAACAGACAAAAATACAAACAGAAAAAATAAGAAAAACGAAAAAAAATCGTGAAATTGCGATTTTAATGAGAAAAAATCTTTCAATTGCGCTTAAAAACGTGGCAGTTTAAAGTTAAGAGATTTCGAAGGCGTCCAGAAAGTGTATCGGTTTAGCCGGAATCGTGTTCACAAACACACAAAAATACAAACAGAAAAAAACAAGAAAATCGAAAAAAATCGTAAAATTGCAATTTTCATGAGAAATAATTTTTCGATTGATTTGTCGAATCGTGCAGTTCTAAGTTCAGAGATTTCAAAGGTCTCCAGAAAATTTCATCGCAATTGGAGTATCGGTTTAGCCGGAATCGTGTTCACAGACACACAAAAATACAAACAGGAAAAAAAAAGAAAAAAAAAACACTCCGGATTTTTTTCTCCAGTGTAGTAGAATGGAATCTTCGCTTCGCTCGCTACGCTCATCCAATTATTTTGAAGAGGTAATATATTTGCATGGACCCAATCAGATAAATTTGAACAAAATTAGTGTTGTTCGAATAGAGCCGCCAGGTTTAAATTCTATTCGCTATATTTTTACTAAGTTGTACATTTGGGAAAATTAAAAACGGGATGGAACCACAGAGGTCAGTGGGTGGAACACACTTAAAGGTTTGCTTTGGTCGAGTACATTTATAGCTGGTTTGTTGTTGTTGGATTATATAAATTGATAAGTAATTAAATCAGTTTCAATTACTGAATAGGATCGACATTCAATAATATGTATTATGTCCTAAACTAGGAAGCTTCGCAAACGCTTTTCCATGCGCGTTGTTGGATGAGCGTATGTTTTTTAAACGACAAAAAGCGTAAAATTGCGATTTTCATGAGAAATTATTTTTCGATTGCGCTCAAATTTCACACAAATATATAAATATATAAAATTAAGGTTTTGTGAAAATATCATTACAATCGGAGAAAGCATGTAGGTGTTATAAGTCGAACAAATTGTATTTTAAACGAAAAAAGCGTAAAATTGCGATTTTCATGAGAAATTATTTTTCGATCGCGCTCAAATTTCACAATATATTAATTCATGAAATTAAGGTTCTGTGAAAAAATCATTACAATAGAATAAAACATGTAGGTGTTATAAGTCGAAGAAACTTTTAAAAATTTTAAAAAAACGTAAAATTGCGATTTTCATAAGAAATAATTTTTCGATTGCGCTCAAATTTCACACGAATATATTAATTCATAAAATTAAGGTTCTGTAAAAAAATATTAAAATCGAATAAATAATGTAGGTGTTATAAGTCGAAGTTTTTTTTTTATCGAAAAAAAATCGTAAAATTGCAATTTTAATGAGAAATAATTTTTCGATTGCGCTCAAAAACGTGGCAGTTCTAAGTTTAGAGATTTCGAAGGCCTCCAGAAAATTTCATTGCAATTGGAGTATTGGTTTAGCCGGAATCGTGTTAACAAACAGACAAAAATACAAACAGAAAAAATAAGAAAACCGAAAAAAATCGTAAAATTGCGATTTTCATAAGAAATAATCTTTCGATTGAGCTCAAAAACGTGTCAGTTTTAAGTTCAGAGATTTCGAAGGCCCCTAGAAAATTTCATCTCAATTGGATTATCGGTTTAGCCGGAATCGTGTTAACAAACAAACAAAAATACAAACAGAAAATAACAAGAAAATCGAAAAAAATCGTAAAATTGCAATTTTCATGAAAAATAATTTTTCGATCGATTTTTTGAACCGTGCAGTTCTAAGTTCAGAGATTTCAAAGGTCTCCAGAAAATTTCATCGCAATTGGAGTATCGGTTTAGCCGGAATCGTGTTCACAAACACACAAAAATACAAAAAAAAAAAAAAAACATTCCGGATTTTTTTCTCCAGTGTAGTGAAATGGAATCTTCGCTTCGCTCGCTACGCTCATCCAATTAAAATTCAGTGGCAAAACAGCATGTTTAAAAAGGAATAGAATTTTTTGAAATTTTAAAGGCTATTTGGTTACCATACAACAAATATAAATTTCTTGAAATAAATAAACTATTTATGTAGTTGTCTATTGACATATATCTTTATTGACAAAGTCCAACATTGACTTAAAGTAAAACAAATTAACAAAACTAGTACATATTTTGCAAAATACCAACATCTAACTTTAGTTAAAATCTTCATAAGCAGGTATCAAAAAGAGACCAAATCTTATGAGGATCAAGTCTAAAATATGTCTAAAAACTAGTGAATAGTCTTCTATGTATTGCTAATGTACTTACTGCATATGAATTCAATATCACTGTAACTTATCAATCACACAGAGTTAATTGTGCACCCGTAGCAGTGTGTAGGCTACACTTATAATGATGTGCATTAAAATCATCTAATAAATTATTAAAATTAATAAAATCAACATTATTTTATCTAGATTTTTCTAGGTAGGTAACAAGCTTATGTTATTGTTGGATGAGCTGAGCCAAACCAGGCTTCAATTCAAGAGTTTGGTGTGGATTGGATCACTTTAACTCATTAAAGCTCTATAAAAAATGATGGTTTATGCTATGTCAATAACATAAATCTTTTCATCAGAGCATAGTACATTTTCATGTTATCGTTTGCTCATCATTTTTACTAATTGACTAAATATGTATTCCACCAAATAAAAGATTAATTTGTAGTAATTTACCATCTTATACAAGTCATTTATTTGAATTGTGGAAATTTATGACCCGATAGATATGTGCTCCAATTTTCTATAAATACCTCCAAATACAGGTTTAATTTTTTAAATTGGCAATTTGAGGTAAAAAAGTGACCCACATTGTATGTGAAATTAGATGGATTTCAAAATCAGGCAATTTTTTAAATCAACATTTAACATTGTAAAAATAAGTTGGTCCTAGCTCATCCAGTAGTCCTTAAATGAAAATGTTATTGCTTCTCACAGTATTGTATACATAATAATTAGTAACAATCTGTCACTCAGTTCAAACATCGTGGTCATGTCGGGGGGGGGGGGGGTTGACTCATCTACTTCCATTTATCACCAACACCACAAAAGCCCTGGACAAAACGGACGAGTTCAAGTTTAATTTAATGCAGGTGATGGGCGTACCGCGAGTGATCGGCGAACAGGAGAGGAAGGTGCGGGGTGGCGAGGTCATATTGCTACATCGGCCGCAAGCCGTAAGCTTAGGGTGATGTATTCCTCACAGCTGCCGACAAGAGCCGAGCCGTTCGGCACCCGTAGCTATAGAACTCCCCTAAAACAGAGAACAAACTTTGCCCGAAGGCGCTCGCACGTAATGGCGCATGCCAAAGTGGTGTTGGTACATTTATAGGGACTATGTAGATACAATATACATTATGCAGTATGCTTACCAACTTAGCATGTGTTACTATAGAATATAGAGCTTACAAAGGATTGCATTGATATTGCAAAGTAAGATAACAAACAACTTTTAAACCAGCTGCAGTTGTCATCAGCAGGTGAAAAGTTTTGTTGCCCTCAGCTCTTCAGGCTGGGCTTTATGTTTTCTATGCTTTCCCAACCTGTCAACTCATCTCCAATCTAAACTAAACTAGCCGGTTGGCCTTTTCCACACTTTGTATCTACTGTACATTGCATATGTAATTAAGTTGAGAGATTACATGTAGGACAAGAGTCAAACACAGATATCGGCACAGAACAGTTTTGGCTTGCTGAGAATGACATCAACAGTTCCAGTTTCAATATCTTAAAACAGCACAAGATTAAACTCAACTATGCAAGATAATTAACTTCACTAGAAATAACTAAACCTGCAGCAGGATAAAGCTGGAAGGATTGATCTAACAAATCAACAATATATAGCCAATAGCCCTATATGTATTACCGGTACATTATTAAACATTGTTTTTGACTCATAAATTATGATGATTTACCATTCAAACATCTACCACGAGTTATTAATCAAATAGGTTTTGTTAACGTCGTCTCTAAATATACCTTTACAAAAATCAGATTGCAGACTAACATACAAAAGTAATAAGTATTAAGAAAAATAATGCTATCAAAACAGGCGTCACGTATTTTATTACACCCTCTGATAGAATCATAATAAATTGCAATGTGGTTACCACTTTAAACCTGGAATCAATTTGACAACATCAAACTCAGTGGCATAACTAACTACTGTGTGCAATATGGGTGCAGCTGCACATGGGTTCGGGTTCCCAAGGGTCCCGGTCACAACAGTCATACTCATATCAGGAATATATACATTTGTCAGGTAGAGACTAGAGAGCAAGCAAAAAATAGTGATTGCAACTTACACGAGGAATATATTTTCTTCAATTTCATTCAAACCATAGCCAATGTTAAATTGAAATTATTTGGACGTACACTGTTCTTAACACTCATTTTAAGAACAGTGTATGTCCAAATAATTTCAATTTAACAATCAATTTACCTGTTCTACTACGTTTCAATTTATAATAGCCAATGTAGTACAGTGTAACTGTAAGTTTATAAAATTTATAAGGTTCCCTTAAAGTTGCAATCAAAGTAGTTATATCTATGTCTAGTAGAGAGCAAACAAAAAGTACAAAAAAAAATCTATCAGATTTTGCAGAGCGGTTGTAAAAGTGAAGGCTTTCAGCTTTGATTGCTATACGCTCACAATACTAATCGAAAAGGGGGCGTGCTTCTAGTTTGCACACGTACCCGTGAAAACATAGTTACACCACTGAACAAACCAATAAACTTAGTTCAACCAGTTTTGCAACAAGAATAAAAACAGGTGTACACCACATGTTACCACAGGAAAATTGTGTTGTTTGGTTGTTCCCACTTGGCGCCTACAGAGATATGGAACGGAATTTTGAGGGGCATTCTTAGGAAGCATAAAAATTGAGGGTGCCTACTATTTTTAGGGATTCACACGATCATCAATATTAAATAATTTTCCGATAATCGATAACGAGAATTTAAGAAAAATTATTAGACACATGAGGCTCAAAGATTGTGGCACTACTACCGACCAAAAAATAATTGTTACCTACTGCACCATTTTGAGACATTCAATCTCAATTATGCTGTTAGTAAAAGTATGTTAGTTCAAGAAAAAGTATGTAAGTAAAAGTGGCAACATTTTTACCAACAATCCTTCAAAATTATCGATCATAATTCATAATACATCCACCGTTTGGTTTATCGATTAATTTTACTTTATCATTGTGCACCCCTAGTAATCACAGTTAGTAACTTACTATTAAATTTGATTTGGTGGTGGGTTCACACTATGTGTCCAGCTTTAAAGGGATGTCAAACTTCTCAATTGAGCTAGTGACATTTACCTATTTTCTTTTGAACCCTCCAAATGTGTGGTTACTGGTTAAGTTAGCCTACAGTGGCTCCGAGCTAACACTAGTAACAAGTACAATGATGAAACACTTTTAGAGTAGGTCAGGTTGAAGATAATTATTTTTAGGACTATACACTACTCAAAATAAAATGAAGATTACAATATTTCAAAGGTTAGGCCTAATCAACCTCTTTCATCAGGTTTTTAATGACAGTTGAAAAAAATGACAACAGAATGGGCTTTAAAACAAACAATGCCATGAAACCAAAACAAAATGCAACAAAGAAACAAGAAATATCGTAGGGCCTAATCTTTGTTTTATTTTGAGTAGTGTATAGTCCTAAAAATCAAGATCTTAAACAAGTACATGTTTGGAACTAGAGCAATAGAAAACTGTTGATCATTTCATTATTTTGTGACTTGACACCACTTAGCAATTAGACTAGGTAGTACTAAGAAGTTACTATGGCAATAGGGCTATGGTACTAGACTGCACTGAAAATACCACAGTTCCGACACGTATATTAAAACATAAACACTTCAAGTCAAATGTTTGCACCCTACAAATAAATAGACTAGCCTAACAGTAGGCATACGTATTAGTGATGACATCGGGTAGTAAATATTACAGTCGACTCCGGAGCCTTGGGAACCGGGTAGGAGTCGACTCCCTAACCCGCAATTAAAAAAAAAAAAAAAAAATGTGCAAAAGTTATTTTTAGCCCACTACTCTAGTTAAATAAACAAATAAATTGTATGAGTCTACCCACTCAGTTATATAACTGATTTTTAGTGGGGTTGCACAACGCTGTCCAGCCATTCCCCCCCCCCCCCCACGTATCACTAGCTTGCTTGTCTCTTGGCCCGGCCAAGACTCTCGCTGATTTGTTATGTTTACGTTTTGAGATAAGATAACGACTAACGAGACAACAAGTGCAATCTCATTCAATTTATCATTTAAAAAAAAAAAAATTTTTTTTTTTTTTTTTACCCGACTCCTTGAAAATGGAGTCGACTCCGACAGCAGTCGGGTAGGAGTCGGTTACCCGAGTACCCGATGTCATCCCTAATACGTATATAGCGTAACAAATTTGTCATTCATAATTGTGTTTAAATTAAGTTTAAAGACTTCCTATATCATTAAATCTCTTCAGTTTTTCTGGGAAGGTATCTTTATAAAGAACAGGGTCAGCACGAAACTCAACTGTCTGGAGTGGCATTTTACCGTAAAGGGCAGCAAATCGATCAATGCAATGAGACCGTTCCATCATATGGTTAAGATCTGCAGAGAGCATCTCTGTATTTGTACATTCAGGACATTTGAATTTTTTCCTAGGGGTCACTTTAATTGGTGCCTTGTTTGTTATGTTTGCTACAAGAAAGTTCATTGCAATATCTTCACAGTTCATATGACTATCCACCCACTCCTTGATGTTTCCAGGCATTGAAGTTGTATATAAGTAACTCCAATATTTGTGGTGGAAAGCAGCTCCCGTCAATACCATGGAAATCTGGTTGGTCCATTCTGACTCATATTTCCATCGTTGAGTTGTGTTGTCCCAAACATGAGTTCGTGAAGGAAAACCGACAATTCGATCGGGGAATTCACGCCAAACTTCATAGCCAAACTCTAGTTCATCAGCAGTTAACATAACAATATCGTCATCAATAGTTAAGATAGCCTCCGTTTCTATTTCTTCATATGGGTAAAATCTGTTGGAAAGCTTATTCTCCTTTGTTTGTATGACCTTCAAAGGTTTATTTATTTTTGGCCACATTGAGGGATGTGGCGGCATTTTATGCTGATTGTTCCACACGACTAAAACCTTAGCAAGGCTAGGAGCTTTCACCAGCTTTTCAATAAGCATAAAAAGACTATCAACCCGATCGTATGTGAGGACAACTGCGGTAAAACCTTGCGTACGAGGAGCAGTCAACTGTAAAAATAGTGGTGACCTTGTGGCTAATGGATCAGGGGGCATGTTCCATTCCAGATATGACTTAGCATGTTGTGGAAATACGCGATCATTGAGAATGTCTAGAGTAGTGAGCGTTATTGCTTTTATAGAAGAGAAATATTTCTCATAAAGCCAAGCGACATGTCTTTGTAATTCGGCTATTCGATCATCGGATACGCTTGTGAGGACTTCCATTAAACCTTTGAGGTCATTTTCTCCAACAAATATTGCAGCTCTTTTCCAGTCAATAACATCCTGAAATGGCATCACGACTGAATCTGCACAGATAACCGGGATGCAGCCAGCGGCCATTGCTTCGAGCAAAGACGGTTGACCAAGCCTGGCACCTCGAACTACTAAGCAAAACTTGGCTCGTTGTAGTATCTGTGGGTACTCATAAACCTGCCCCTCCCAGCAGCGAATACTGTAATTTCCTGAAGGGCAAGACTCGAGCATCAAAAACTCCACATGATCTTCGGAGAGGTGCCATAGCTCACGTGCATATTCTGGGTGAAGATTGATTTGCGAAGATGCAACAAGCCAAGACTTGCGCCTGCGAGGTTGTTGACCTTCATTTGATGAAAGCCGGGATGAAAGGGGGCTGAAAGTAGGAAGCGAGACATCAAAGCCAAGACGGTACGTCCACGAAGAGAATCCAGACCCAGCGACTAGTGCACGCCCCAACAAGAGATCAACAACAGTGTTGTAGTCGGGTGCCGCACCAGGAACCATGTTGAAGATCAGGTGGTTTTCGCCATCACTCCAACTGAAAAGAGGAAAACAATCAATTACATTGTCATTGTGTTTTAAAAGCAATATGGACTACTGTAGAAAATTTTCTAAATGGTCACCAATCCAATCCATATGTTTGGTACCGGTACAAACAAACCTATAGGCCCAGACCTACTATGGGTGGTCTCATGCAGTTAAAGGCACATTGTCACATAAAACAAAGTAGGTAACTATTTTACTATTATCTTCAAGAAGACCCAGCTGACTGATAAAATAAGAAATGAACCGTCATATTTGGCATCCGTGGGTGATGCCTACTCCCTCTACAGTGGGCTGTTTTGACGCGAGCCCGGGGGCATGATGTTCGTGGTGGTCAACGGATCGAGTGGCAAGGCTTTTAGGCCTAGCTTTATTTCGACTACGGTAGGGCCTACCTAACATTAGAACTTCGTTATCTGACCAAAAACATTTGCCTAAACATTTAAAAAATAATTCAGAAACAAAATCATGTTTTTTTAACCTAGGGCCTAGGTACCTAGGCCTACTTGCTTTCAGCAAACATCTCAAATTGCAACATAACAAGCAATTTGGTTGCAGCCTAGTGTTGTCTGTTGACATGGCAGTTTTCAAAACTAGTTTTCAAGTTAGGTAACTCTACTACACTTCTGAAGCGCTAGTCCCTACTCCCTTCATACAGTTTTGAAAACTCAGGACGTTTTCAAATCGATTTCAAGCCTGCTTGTAAGACATAGTAGGCCTCCGCCTACATAAAGCATTTGATCAAATTTCACTTAGAATCAGCCACTGCGGCGTGCCTCGAGATTGCAAAAAGCAAAATGAGCTTGGGCTGCGCCCAGATGACTAGGCCCTACAATATCCCTGGATGTGACCAAACGTACGAATATAGGCCTACCTACCTACACATGTAAATATTTATGGTAGGCCAACCATCAGGTATTAATCTCTATGGGCCAACTTAGGTTGCCTAGGTATGCAGGCTATGACTGGAGCTGGCAGGCCTGCCAAGACACACATCACGAAGTTTTCCAGCTTCCTTTGTAGGGGGTTAGGGTCATGAAAAGTGCGCTTGTTTAATTTTTAATTTTCAATTTAAGGGAAACAGAATTGAATTATGCAAAACCACAGTGTTTCACGCGACCCTAACCACTTAGGCCTACAAAGTAACCTGGAAAATTTAGTATTGTGTACGTATGAGATTAGGTGTGGCCAAATAGGCTACTAGTTACGAGTTATTACTACTTTTAAATATTTAAAGCAATGCTATTTACAATGGTAATGAAGCCAAAGCCTGTGACGTCTCCTTGGTCCGAAAGCGATTTTGATTCAGTGTATCTATTGAGGGTATGAAGATACAAGCTTCGTCCGGATTTGCTGTGTAATATTTACTTTCCAATATTGTTCGAAGAATGAGGAAAAATTCCTGCGAGATTTGACTGCTTAGAGGAATGCCATTTTCATCTACATATTTTTTAAGCGGGTAGATGTACACCAATATTCTGTTGGTGCCTCTATGCCCACACCGATACACATTAAAGCAATCATAATAACTGCAACGGGGATTTCTTGATTCTGACACAAGGGAATCCGCTGCGATTGTAACTTCTGGAATTCTGCTTGTATAATCAAGTGTAATATGCTTGTAGATTTGGTTTCTTGCATCATATCTACCATTTGGTAGTATATGTAGGAATACAACAGTGAAAATTGATAATAAAAGAATACAGAATAGCACAATAAAGAAATGTCTGTAGTGGTTCAGGATGAGCCCCGGTTTGAGAACCATCTTTGTAGAAAGTATTGACATACTTGTAAGTTTGGTTACGCTTAAGCCTAGCTATAATTGAATACTAGGCTTAGCCCGGGTCATCATAACCTAGTCTAGGGCCTAGGCTAGATAATAATATTGGGTATGCCTAGGGCCTAACCCTAGGCCTACGCCCTAGCTTTTCATTTCCAATCGGCCAAGAGCCTAATCCCGGGGACAGAGCAAAGCCCTACACATGTTAGTAATCAAAGGAATTGTTGAAATAGGCTAGGTACTAGCCGAAATAAGTGTAACGAAATCCTAAGACCACTTTATATCACTTCAAAGTTAAATTTTCAATGAAACAACAAATGTCACTGAAATGAAAAAACTTCGATCTTCTTCTCTGGATTCTTCTGTCACGAGTGGTCCCACAGTAATGAGCAGCTCATACGGCCAGCCACTAAACTTTTGAGGCTAGCACGCTGCTAGCGCGGGAACTTTTCTCAGTCCTGTTGATGGATGAGTGTTTTTATTTTGTATCCTTTTACTCTGGTTTTATGTTTTGGTTTTGTACGTAGTGAACAAAGAACAATGAGATGAACGAGTGCGAGCCAACAGCCCTAACCCCGCGGCCGCGGGTCAGTGAGAGATTCTTAAGAGGGTTTATCGCATATTATTCAAAATCTAGAAATTATCCAAAGAAGGGAAGGTGCTAGGAAAATTTGGTCCAAGACACAACCCCTCAGAAATGATTTTGGAATAAGGACGGGTCTCACTGCAGGAAAGAAGGGAAATTCCAAAATGATGTGGCATATTTAAATGCAGCACATAAAGGGAGACACGATCACGGTCAAAAATTATTTTTACATTGGTATAACACGGATGTTGGGAAACACTTATTTGTGGGGTCGACATTCGACAATTAAAAGTTGGAACGACCTAGATAAAAGCAAAGATAATAGCGTACAGTACCGTAGTGTACAGTGTACTCTGTTATCTGTGATAAAAGTGTATTCAACCCTCTACCACAGATAACAGAGTACAAGTCTAGTATCTGTGCCTCTACCAACAAACGTTGCCGAGTTCAAACAGAGAATTATTTGTAATAATACGTTATAAACATATATGTATTGAATTTTAAAATAACTGTAATCAAGTAACTTTGTAGTAATTTGTTAAAATAAGTTTGTGTAGTCTACTGTTGAGAGTAATAATAATTAATAATAATGGGAAATACTGAACTCAATATTCGGTAACCGAGAAAAAGAGCTCTAAACATGAATAAAACAATACAATACAATACACTTACAACCCACTTACCACAGTGGCAAATAAACTAAATGTGTTTCTAGTAAAAAGTATTCAAGAACTTGAACAGTCGATCCCAGAAGTACCAAATTTTGATTTATACAAAAAAGTTAAAGAAATTACTCCAAATAGTTCATCACTTACGGAATATAAGCTCATGACAGCACAAGACTTAAAGAGAATTGTAATAAACCTTAAGATAGCTGGTACAGGTGATGAGATATCAGTTGAAACTTTCAAGAAAATACTGCTAAGCATTGGTGAAAATGTCCTTAAAATTACTAGGAAAACGCTTAAGTCCCACCGGTTGTTGGATGAGCGTAATTGGTGGGATTGAGCTGCCATGTGTTATGCGGATTTTCTGTTGTTCTGTGAAAAATCATTACTTAGTTGAAGATTTTTTTAAAATTAAATTAAATTAAATGGAAAATTAACTTAAATTTTAAATTTTTAAATTAATTGTAATTTAAAAAAGGAAAAAATCGTAATATTGAAATTTTCATAAGAAATAATTATTCAATTTCGCACAAATTTTACACAAATATATGAATTTATAAAATTAAGGTTCTGTGAAAAAAATTTTACAATAGGATAAAGCATATAGGTGTTATAAGTCAAAGAATTGTTTTAAAAAAGAAAAAAAACGTAAAATTTCGATTTTCATGAGAAATAGTTTTTTGATTGCGCTCAAATTTCACACGAATACATAAATTCATAAAATTAAGGTTCTGTGAAAAAATCATTAAAATCGGACAAAGCATGTAGGTGTTATAAGCTGAAGAAATTTTTTTTAAATCGAAAAAAATCGTAAAATTGTGATTTTCATGAGAAATAATTTTTCGATTGCGCTCAAAAACGTGGCAGTTCTTCGTTCAGAGATTTCAAAGGCCTCCATAAAATTTCATCGCAATTGGAGGATCGGTTTAGCCGGAATCGTGTTAACAGACACACAAAAATACAGAAAAAAAAAAGAAAAAAAAAACATTCCGGATTTTTTTCTCCAGTGTAGTGAAATGGAATCTTCGCTTCGCTCGCTACGCTCATCCAATTAATGCATCAATTAAAACAAGTACAGTTCCATCAAGCTGGAAAAAATCAACAATAATTGGAATACCAAAGATAGATAATCGAAAACTGCCTAAAGACATTAGACCTATCAATATTTTACCTCTTTACGAGAAGATTTTAGAAATTGGATACATGAACAGCTATCTGATTATTTGAAGAAAATCTTTTACTTTATGTGAAACAATTTGGTTTTCGAAGACATCGATCAACAGAAACTGCGTTGCAGTGGATTTTCTCTCAATGGAGAAATGCACTTAACGATAAGAAATTTGTTGTAGCCGTATCATTGGACTTACAACGTGCTTTTGAAACAGTATCTAGGCCAATCCTTATACAAAAACTCATGCACTACGGAGTTACGGTTACGGGAGATGCTCTGAAGTGGCTTGAAAACTATATGCAAGACAGAACACAAGTTGTAAATATTGATGGCGAATTATCAGACCCTATACAAAATAATATTGGTGTTCAGCAGGGTTCAGTACTTGCAGCTTTGCTCTATATCATTTATATAAATGATATAGGAAATTTCGTCACAAACTGTATAGTGGTGATGTATGCCGATGATACCCTTGTGTAATGTGTATATCATCTCTGACAAACTAAACGAAGCAATACAAATGTTAAATTATGATCTGCAAATCATCATGACATTTTTTAAAGCTAATAAATTGAAATGTCACCCAGATAAAACAAATTGCATACTGATAACTAGCTCAGCTGTAATGAGAGACCAACTACTGAAAAATAATATCGGCAAAGTAAACATCGAAGGAAAAAATTTTGTTTTTCAAGACCATTTTAAGTACTTAGGAGTCATGGTAGACTATTTACTTACTTTCAAAGAACATATCAGTTACATCTCCAAGAAACTTGCTACAACACTTGGGTTTATGCGAAGAAATTGTTGGAAATTGTCAAAGTGGGTGCGTCGACTAGTTTATAAACACCATTGTAGCTCCACATTTTCACTATTGTCTTACCATTCTTATGGACATGAATAAAAGTGATCTTTATATTCTCCAAAAACTTCAAAACAAAGGCATGAGGGCAACTCTTCAATGTCACAGACTAACACACAGAATGGACATGCTCGAGGAACTTCAGTGGCTTAGTGTTGAACAATTAATCAACTACAAAGTTTTGTTTCATTCATGAAGTGATGTGCAACCAAGAGTACTCATACTTCTCAGAATTCTACAAACACAATAATGATTTGCATGATCATCATACTAGATCTGCTCAAGATTTTTACATGCCTACTCAAAATAAGTGCTGTGGGCAAAAATCCCTGTTTGTAAATGGATTAAAAAAATTCAATGAGTTACCTAAAAATCTAAAAATGTTGGTGGGTAAAAAAACAAATTTCAAAAGTGCTATACAACAATGGGTGCAAATTAAGTTTCCACTTGTCTAAAGAAGAAATATCAAGTTATGTACAACCAGAAAAAAATAGCAGAGTCTAGCTGCTAAAAAGAAGATTTTACTACTACAATACAATACAAAAAAAAGAATATCAATGTATAAAAAATAATGTAAACCATCAGATGGTTTGAAAAAAATAAAAGACTGAGCAGACCGACAAGCGCCCTTACACGCGCCTCGTCGAGCCAGCCGAGGAGATTGTGCGGGCCGAAACGGCGAGGTCATATCAATCGATCGTTACCCTAAAAGTACGACTTTTATTTGAAATGGTCTTCGATTGTACTCAAAACCGTAGGTATCGAAGTTCAGTGATTTCGAACGTTCCCGGGAAGTCTAATCAAGATCAAGGAGAGCCAAAAATTACTGACAACCGTACTAAGAATCGAAAAAAATCGTGAAATTATGATAATATTCATGATAAATATTTCTTCGATTGTACCACAAAAGGAAGCAGTTCAAAGATCTCGAAGGACCACTAAAAATATCAGCACGAGATCCGATCGTCCAGTCAGTAGATCGCAAACAAACAAACCAATAAAGTTAAAGACCAGAACTATTTCTCTCAGGATTCCGAAATTTCGTTTCATTTACTTACTAGGCCGCTTCGCGAACGCTTTTTCAGTCGCGTTGATGGATGAGCTTTTTTGGTTGACTATTTTTGTCTAATGATTACTGTTTAGTGTCGTCATTGTTATAACGTATTTCATTACAGTACGCTTCATGTTAGGTAAAGACAAGAGCATGTGATGCGACCGACGGTGATCCTGCGAGTCCGAGTCCGAGTCCGAGAGTCCTCTCGTTGTGCCAGTCGCCGCCCGCGAAAAGGTGCGGGGCGGCGAGGTCATATTGACCAATAGGTGCCTTCAAAGTACGATTTTTATGAGAAATATTTCTTCGAGTATCCAAAATCATATCATGTCGAAGTTCAGAAATTTTGAACTTTCCCATAAAATTAACGGAGTAGCCGTTTGCCCGATCGCAAACCGAAATAAATTCGTAAAAGTACAATATTGATGAGATTCTAAATTCAGAGATTTCGAAGGTCCCCTCCATGCAATTTGCATCAAGATCGCAAATGCCCTTTGTCCGAAAAGATAGCCTTTAATGAACAAACTGACAAAATAAACATCACTCGAGCTTTTTTATCAGGGATAGTCAAAATTGAAGTCTTCACTACGCTCATCCAATCATCCTGTAGATACAATATTGTGTACATAAACATAGTCAAGTATTCTTAAATCTAGTAAAGTAGGCCAAGGAAGGACTTAATAAAAAATATGCAGAACGCTTTTTTAGTCAACGTTGATAGAACGTTTGTTTACTTTTTATATCCTTTATTGTGGTTTCATGTTTCGTTTGTGTACGTGGACTAGACAATTATATATTCAACCAGCCTATAACTAGGCAATACGAGTGTTCCCCAAAGCAAAATGAGTGCCTCCAAAAGAAAAGTCACCCCTTATGAGCCTACGCAGACGCCTTGGTATGGGGTGGTATGGGGATGGGTATAACCATTGATATTTAAATACTATTGGCTACTATAGGGGTTAAATATCAATGGGTATAACCACCTAACGCAACAGTTGGCGCGCTTTAGGAAGTCAGGCATGGTCAAGGCACGTCTAGCGGCGTTAGCGTAAGTTAGTTGATTGTTTGTGATGAATGAATTGCAGCTGTTGAATTATATTTTTATGATGTCGTAGTAAGCACGAGCATCGTAACATCGTACCCAGGTTATATACTACCAAACTACCATCTTTGATCGTACCACTGAGTGATCGTACAGTTGACGTTGCCGCGGCATTATCTCAACATTTCAAGTACTGTGGCTGTGGGCTGTGGCTTCGTAGCTTCGAAATGGCTTCGAGCAGCGAGCAATATTGGCGGCGGTGTTCACTTGCGACCACTCCACTACGGCACCTAGGCCTAGTCCATCCGCGGCCTCTACACTACGACTTTCTTTTGGGAAAACTCAGCTCTTTCAACAATACAATTAATTAAATTAGTATAAATTATGTACAATTCACGATTTATACACTACTTGTAAGTATTATTTCGTTGGGGCTAGACATAACGGCAAGGCAATCGTTTTACTGGACCTCGCATGCATGTCAGGACACGTGGCCTGAAAGTGGTCAAAAGCAAGTTCTTGCTCAGTTTAGGCATATTGGCATATTTAACTTGATTATAAAATGATCCATTGTGCCCAAGTGCATTATTGGCTTTAGCCCAGACTGAATCGGACACGTTAAATCGAGGTACCAGAGTAGGTTAGGCCTCCTAGGGGGTAGGGCTAGGGCCTAGTGCCTACTGTGAACTAAAGGGCAGGCTAGGCCTAGTCTAGCCTACCTAGATTATAGGTTAGGTAGGTCCTAGGCCTCTATCGTAGGCCTCCGCCTAGGCTAGGCCTAGCCTAGCTAGGCTTCCAGGAATAATGGAACACTCAGCTGGAATCGACGATGCCAGACTGTTGACTGTAACAGAAGTAAATAAATTGGAGCAACAAAATTCTAGACTTGTTCCACTCCATCAAGCAGAGAATTTAGAAAAAAATGCAAAAAAGCATTGGGATTTGTTTTATAAGAGAAACGAAACACGATTTTTTAAAGATCGACATTGGACAACTAGAGAATTTGAAGAATTGTTGGGCGGAATTGAAAATAGGTCAACTGAAGAGAACAAAAGAAAAGTTATGCTAGAAGTTGGTTGCGGTGTGGGAAACCTAATATATCCTTTAGTGGAGGAAGGTTTCAACATGTTTATTTATGCCTGTGATTTGTCCCACAAAGCTGTTGATCTAGTACAGTCTAATGTGCTGTACAATGAAAATAATATTAAGGCATTTCAATCCGATGTTACAACAGACTCCTTGTTAAGTCACATACCAGCTGCATCTGTTGATATTGCAACAATGATTTTTGTGTTGTCTGCAATTCATCCAGACAAATTTGTACAGACTCTAAAAAATATACTTGGCGTTCTTAAACCTGGAGGCATGTTACTATTCCGTGACTATGGCCTATATGACATGGCACAACTGCGCTTCAAACCAGGACATAAAATATCCGAAAACTTCTACATGAGACAAGATGGTACAAGGTACGCATTGGCTAGTCTTTTACTGTAAGCCCTACAGATAGTATTAGTGGTGACGATGATTAATTGTTAACCCGGTTTTAAATTTTTTTAACCAATTATTTAATCGCATTCTTATGTGGCTATTGTAGGGGCTAGTCATATTGCCGTGCTATGTCTCCCACCTGCAGCTCACTCCCCGGCCGGCAGGGCCACGAGTCCCCCGCTACTGGTCGTTTATGTTGCACGAGAGTGGAGCGGCGAGAGTACGGCGGGACGGTAGCTGTTTCTCAGCTGGCAACCACGAGACTTCAGTTGCTACTTGCCTGCCTGACCATGCACAGGCTGCACAGCGGAGCGCGTCGCTCTCTCTCTCTTGCTCCGGTGGAATGTTTTTATCGCTGTCACGCTGATTGCCTATTTACGAAATATTTATGAATAATTTACTGTCGCATAGAATACATTATTTGTTGGTCTTAGTAGTTTAGTCTTCACGAAAGTTATTAGTAACACTAGTACCTAATCGTTCATTCCGCAGCTCATATAATTCGCAAATTCAATTGTTTTTTTACATCACTTGTTTTATAATAAAGTGCACAACGACCTTGACTATCATCCGTCCGCTCACTGTGTAGCCTACTCATCGAAAAATAATGTTGGGTATCCTTATCGGTATTACTCTTTCGGTTGGGGTCAGGTCAGTCAACTGGGAAAAGCATATTCTTATGGGGGGGGGGGGGGGGGGGATTACAATAATGATAATAATAGTAATAAAATAATACGCGCTTTGCGCCCCCCCCCCCCCCTCCCCCCAACCTATGCTTTTCCAAATCGCAGTGTTAAAAAGTTGGCTGACCCCAACTGAAAGAGTAGGTACCTCCTTATCTAGCTTCTTTGTCTATGCACTAGGCCTAGAGTTTATTGCGAGAGCCTAAAAGGGGTATTACATATTGGGAGTTGGGACAGGAGTCAGTCCAGGATCGGTGCCAATTGCAATCTTGTTTCAAAGTCTGAGATGTTGGCCTATTACACGGAGATTGGAGAAAACATTCCCACCCAAATGACCACCGCTAGATAAAGTTGGATTCAAGTAGATAGTTGCCCATTTACGAGGCTATGACTCATTATTTCAATGGCTGCGTTAAAGAGGTGAACTCTTATTGGCTGTTTATTGAGTCACGTGGTACACTGTCAGTTGGAACAGACCAGGAATTGATCCAGAGAAAATAGAGACTTTTGGGTCGTTCCATGTCAAATCAACAAACTCATTTTCGGTCACTATCTCCGATTTGAATAATTTTTGGCACATGTACTTGTGGCAATGATATCATCATACCCTATTTTTTTTATTTTTTTCGGTCGAGTAGTTTCAGAGATACAGGGCTACCAATTTTTAAGTCCGCAGTCTTCCGAGCGCGGGAAAATTCCACGGTTTCTTAAATAAATGTTGACTCCATGAAGCTATAATGTTGAGTGATAGCTTGAATGAAAGGTAATTTAAATATCTATCCAACTACAATAAAATAATTGAGTAATTTTACATCAAACAAAATTTATTGTGAATAATGCATGTCTGAGGTCAAAGGTCAATATCATAAAAGCTCCATCTTGGATTTAGTTCAGATTTGGAATAAGTGTTGCTTAAACATACTTTCAAGTGCCCACAAAAATTCAGGTTGGGCCACTAACACATTTTTATGTTATAGTTGATTTAGGCCCGGTATTTCAATGTCCAGTTAAAGTGGCAAGTAAATTTAACTGACACATAACTTGTTTTCACTATGGCAACCACCAATCAGAAGCCTTGTAAATATTTACTGAGAGGACTAACTGGCAGATAAATTTTAACTAGACATTGAAATTCTGGGCCTTAACCATGACATGCACAAGCTTATTTAAAGTAGGTAGTACTATATTGTTTATGCACATTTTCATTAATTAGGTGTTGGCATAATTATAGGGGTGGGTAGGTATGTGTAGGATTTTTAATAGTATGAATTTTAAAAATTGTCTAGATATATCAATGGCATCTGATGCCCTCCTAAGTTTAAATCTGGCTACTAGAAACCCAAAATAGTGGGATTTCCGTGTGTGATATTCTAAGAAGTCTGGGATTTCCAATTCAAACTCTACAATGCCACTCTTATAATGCACTTCAGTTGAAAGTTGAATGTTGCAAGAGAAGGAAGTTCTGTGCTATGGGTTCAATGTTTTGATTGAAGTTTATGTACCAAATTGATTTAAGCAGTCTTATTAACAATGTAAGCAGTGTGGATATGGTACAAGCCTTGACATCTAAGAGAAGTGTTTTAGTGTTTCATGTTTCACAACATTTTCAATCATGTGTTCTATTGGAGTTCATAATCAAGAAGCTTGTGATGTCGAGACTCCTTTTAAATGTGCATCTGCCCTTGAAAAGGAGAGTTTATTGTTGCTTAATCAACGCACTAATTGTGACGATATATTAAGTGTTTGTATGCTTCACGAGTCAAAATTTTTAAAACATTTTTCTCTCAATCAAAAATCATGTTGTGACCCACTTTTAGTGCATCCACAAGAATCCAGACGAAAAAGTCTCAGAGAAATAGCTTCTGCTGATGTAGAAAAGTTCAAAGATATTATTAAACTTATACCCGGGAAAAAAATGTGTGTTTCATGTAGAAAAGCTCTATTAAAAAGATTGAGTGAATACCAGAACCATAAAGAATGTATTGTGTCTCCTGAGAAAAGTGACCACGGTAACATCACAGATGATGACTTTGTAGTAAAAGAGTTTGAATCAGAAATCATTAACAAGTCTCTTCATTTGCTTGGTGAGTCTCCAATTGATACAACTAAATTAAAAAGTACAGTGTATCCAAAGAGAAAATTCAACAAAATAAAGTCGCAAGTTAAGAAAAAGCTAAAGATGATTTCACCTGCCGGCTCGGGAATACTTTGTTCATCATCATCAGAAGAGGAACAGTGCACAGAAGATAAACACACGATGCTTTTACAACTGAAAGAAAAGTTTAATTCTGCCACAACCAAGAGTGAAAAGATAACTGTTCTTTCTGTACTTCCTAAAACCTGGAGTGTACGAAGAGTGCAAGAAGAATTTGGAGCATCTAACTATATGGTGAGGAAAACAAAGAAACTAGTAGAAGAGAAGGGCATCCTTGTTTCTCCAAATCCAAAACCCGGAAAAACTTTGTCAGTTGAAGTTGCCAAGGCCATTCAAGATTTTTATCAAGACGATGATGTGAGCAGACTAATGCCGGGAATGAAAGACTATGTATCGGTAAGAATAAACGGGAAAAAAGAACACTATACCAAAAAAGACTAATTTTAGCTAATTTAAAAGAAATATACTTGGCTTATAAAACTAAGTATCCAGAGTCGAAGATAGGATTCTCTAAATTTGCCGAGCTCAGGCCCAAACATTGCATCCTACCAGGAGCATCCGGTACACACGCCGTTTGTGTATGTACCGTACATCAAAATGTCAAGTTGATGATGTTGGGAGGTAAATTGGCATTTATGCCCATGCCGGAATCAGGAACAAACTTTCAAACATATCATCACGTCTTAGCTCAAATGATTTGTAATCCATCTACAACTAATTGTCATCTTGGCAATTGCTCGTTTGTCCAGGCACAGAAAAAATTAAACATGACCTAGAAAACCTCTTTGAAGAACACTTAATTGATGAAGTCACATACAAACAATGGCTGACAACGGACCGATGTGCTTTGGAAACAATTCAAAAGCCCGTAGAGGACTTTATCGACAGTTTTGTCGAAAAAGTTGAAGCTCTTCGAAACCATGATTTTATTGCAAAGCAGCAAGCTGCTTTTTTGAAAGACAAAAAAGCAACATTACTGCCTGGAGAAGTGATAGTTTCTGGAGACTTTGCTGAAAATTATTCCTTCGTAATCCAAAATGCTGCCCAGGGATTTCACTGGAATAATAGTCAGGCTACGCTGCACCCTTTCGTTTGTTATTACCTAGACGAACCCATCACGGACAGACCAACGTCTTCTTCCATCCAAGCTGAACCCACTCTTAAACATCTCAGTGTTGTGTTCATTTCTGATTCTCTCATACATGACACTGTCGCTGTGCACACATTCCAAAAACGCCTCATACCTCTACTTTGCGAGAAAATTGGAAATTTAAGTAAATTTTTTTACTTTTCTGATGGGGCTGCCTCCCAGTATAAGAATAAAAAGAATTTCCAAAACATTTGCCTCCATGAAATGGACTTCAAGATATCAGCAGAGTGGCATTTTTTTGCCACATCTCATGGCAAAGGTCCATGCGACGGAGTGGGTGGAGCAGTCAAACGCTTGGCAGCCAGAGCAAGTTTGCAAAGGCCTGATAATAATCAGATTTTGACACCCCAAGATCTGTTTGATTGGGCAAAAGAAAGTTTAACAAGTAGCATTTTTGTATTTGTTCCAAATGAAGAAATCGAAACTAACAGAGAAGCTCTGAATGCAAGGTTTCAGTTCCTCCAAGCTATTCCTGGAACACGCAGCCTACATGCATTTGTGCCAATCTCTGAGAACACATTACGCGTTAGGAAGTTTTCAACATCGGCTGACAGTACTGTCGAGGCAATATCATCGAAGACCACCATTTGCATTGAAGACATAAAAGAATTTGTTTCAGTTCATTATGGTCAGCAATGGTGGCTTGGTTTCATTTTAAACAAAAATCTCTGTACAAATGAAGTAAAAGTACGGTTTCTTCATCCACATGGACCTTCTCCATCGTTTACATTCCCATCTAAAGATGATGAATTAACCTTGCCTGTAAGTGAAGTCCTCACTTTGCCAAGTGTGGAACTGGGAGGATCAACTGGACGTACCTACAAGATACCCGATAATGAAAGTGAAGCAGCTACGAGAATGCTTAATGCAAGGTTCCTGAAGTAATTGGTAAGCTAGCCTAAGGAAAACATACCCAGTAGTATTGAAGAAGAATATTATGCATAATGCAAATAATATTGTAAAATAACAAAAATAAAGATCACAAAACATGTTTATACGTTTTATCATGTAACTTGAGTACAAAACTTCTAATGTGTAAAATAGACATACGAACTACAAAAATAGTCATATTAAATTGGATGTATCTTTTGTTTTATAAGTGGCCCAACCTGAATTTTTATGGGCACTTGAAAGTATGTTTAAGCAACACTTATACCAAATTTGAACTAAATCCAAGATGGAGCTTTTATGATATTGACCTTTGACCTCAGACATGTATTATTCACAATAAATTTTGTTTGATGTAAAATAACTCAATTGTTTTACTGTAGTTGGATAGATATTTAAATTACCTTTCATTCAAGCTATCACTCAACATTATAGCTTTATGGAGTCAACATTTATTTAGGAAACCGTGGAATTTTCCCGCGCTCGGAAGACTGCGGACTTAAAAATTGGTAGCCCTGTATCTCTGAAACTACTTGACCGAAAAAAAAAAAAAAATTGGGTATGATGATATCATTGTCACAAGTACATGTGCCAAAAATTATTCAAATCGGAGATGGTCACCAAATTTTTTTATTTATTTTTGGTTGATTTGACATGGAATGACCCTTTTGTAAACTGCTACTGCAGTCGGGTTGGATTTTATGGTAGGGTACTGCAATGTGCACACCGTTCTGCTCGCTTCGGATTGTAACCAAAAACTGTAGTCAGTGGGCGGCGACTCCAGTGTAATACCGTACCCCTTTAACTCGGCTGTTTGGAGTTCGGACGTGATGTCGACCTATCGACTGTCTGCTGATGCGCCGGTGACGCCTGCAGTGTGCGGAGCAGCACGTGACGAGGTTCTACTGCTGTGCTCCCAGTAGTTGGCCCACTAGAGCGCTTGCGATCGTAATTTATGATTTTGAGCGCTTTTTTAAATTAACCAATTAAAACCAGTTTTTACAACCGGTTAACTAAAACCTTAACCGTCGTCATCATAACCTAGAAGAATAGATAAATAATTGTTTACTTTGTTGTAGAAGGGTTGACAGGACACCCTTCTACAATGTCAACTAAACCAGTCTATAGGCCTTTTCCACACGTAGGCCTAGAATAGGTACAAAGTATATATTTCACTCTCTCTTCAGAGTAGCTAGTGCATACTGTAGGCTACTATGTATACAATCAAGATGAAATACAGGATTTTTAGTACGTAAGCTTGCTAGCTAGGACAAACTCATCTAATATTTTCCATTTCTTCTGTCTAGGAGCTATTATTTTACTCCAGAACATCTTGCCCAACTTTTCACATCTTGTGGTTACGAAGTTATAAACAATGGATACATTCATCGGCGAACGGTGAACAAGAAAGAAGATGTGGATGTGCCTCGTATTTTTGTTCAAGGGAGATTCAGCAAACCACCTTAAAAGACTCCACCACAAGATGTTCCCGTGTTTAACTTGCAACATCTGTAACAATGTGAGTATCTAATTGTAAATGATATTGAATTATTACTCTATGACGCAATGATGATATTATAGTTCAATTGAACTACTGTGATATGTTTCCTATAGCAATGTCTTTCGCTCCTATCTGATGCACGCAGGCTAATTAAGAAATATGATAATAAAATACTACCTGCGAAGCTACTAATGTTGTTTTGTTTTTCTTTCTAGTTGGTGTCTAATGTTCCCGTGTTTAACTTGCAACATCTGCAACCATGTGAGTGTCTAATTGTAAATGATATTGAATTATTACTCTTTAAGATACAATGATGATATTATAGTTCAATTGAACTACCGTGATATGTTTCCTATAGCAATGTCTTTCGCTCCTATCTGATGCACACGGGTCAATTATAATTATGAAATATGATATTAAAATACTACCTGCAAAGCTACTAATGTTGTTTTGTTTTTCTTTGTAGTTGGTGTCTGATGTTCCCGTGTTTAACTTACAACATCTGCAACCATGTGAGTGTCTAATTGTAAATGATATTGAATTATTACTCTAAGATACAATGATGATATTATAGTTCAATTGAACTACTGTGATATGTTTCCTATAGCAATGTCTTTCGCTCCTATCTGATGCACACAAGCTAATTATGAAATATGATATTAAAATACTACCTGCACTGCAAAGCTAATAATGTTGTTTTGTTTTTCTTTCTAGTTGGTGTCTGATGTTCCCGTGTTTAACTTGCAACATCTGCAACCATGTGAGTGTCTAATTGTAAATGATATTGAATTATTACTCTATGACACAATGATGATATTATAGTTCAATTGAACTACTGTGATATATTTCCTATAGCAATGTCTTTCGCTCCTATCTGATGCACACGGGTCAATTATAATTATGAAATATGATATTAAAATACTACCTGCGAAGCTACTAATGTTGTTTTGTTTTTCTTTGTAGTTGGTGTCTGATGTTCCCGTGTTTAACTTACAACATCTGCAACCATGTGAGTGTCTAATTGTAAATGATATTGAATTATTACTCTATAAGATACAATGATGATATTATAGTTCAATTGAACTACTGTGATATGTTTCCTATAGCAATGTCTTTCGCTCCTATCTGATGCACACAGGCTAATTATGAAATATGATATTAAAATACTACCTGCGAAGCTAATAATGTTGTTTTGTTTTTCTTTCTAGTTGGTGTCTTATGTTCCCGTGTTTAACTTGCAACATCTGCAACCATGTGAGTGTCTAATTGTAAATGATATTGAATTAGGGTGTCAACGATTACGATTAAATCGATTCGATTAATCGATTATTAATCGAAAAAAAATCGATTTTAAATTTTTGCACTTTTTTAAATTTAGTTTTTAAGACCCGCCGCCTATTACTTGCGAGAAACGTTCCCGTACGTTACGTTTTCCCGCCAAATACGCCGTGATAACCGCCGATTTAATGTCTTGCTCGCCCGTGAGATACGTTTCCATCAATTCTAGCACGCGAAATTTCCCGATCCACATTTGATTGAAGCGACGTCGCAAAATACATCGTTCGTACCAGCCTTGCCTTGTCATCATGTGCGCATGCGCTGGCCGTGCAAGGTCAGAAGGAGTGGGCGGAGTTAAAGCTGCATTCTGTTCAAGCGTTCCACGCGGCGTAGTTGGCGCGGCAGCCAATAAACACAGTAAACGCACTCAACGCGCCTGAAACGCCGAGCAGTAATTGCACCTTTACGTAACATGGCGTCTTGAGTGTGACAAAAGTGATTGCTCTGGTGTTGTGTTTCGGCCTAGGCCAAGAGTTTTCGCCAACATGGCATCAAACAATTGAATTTGATCACCGCATTGATGCCAATTTCATCTCGTATGCTTTATCTACCCCTCCACTTCCTCTTGATTATGCTCCCGAGACCCGAGTCCCGACTGTCTTCTTCGAGATTGTTGTGCGTGCTCAAGGGGAAGCGTTATCTGTACCGGTCGCGACGTATGCGTACTTTTCACAGCTTATTCTATGGTGTTTAACGTTTTTAACGGAAAGGATTTCGGATGCGCTCTTATCGATTATATCCTAGAACTAGCGCGGCGTACTACAATTAGGCGGAAAGTTCGACTAACCTAACGAAAGTACACAGAGAACTTTGGAGGAAATAGGCTGCGTACGTCGCGACCGGTACAAATAGCGCTTTCCGTGCTCAAGTCCCCGCCACGGCGCGATGCGAACTCGTGCCTTGCGCGGGCGATTCAAACTAACCGAAACCAGACCGAAGTTTGAAAGAAACTTGCTACTATACCGACATTGTACAAAACGATTAAAATCGATTAATAATCGATTATGGAGGTGAAAGTGAATTCGATTATCGATTATAATAATTTAATCGTTTGACACCCCTAATTATTACTCTATGACACAATGATGATATTATAGTTCAATTGAACTACCGTGATATGTTTCCTATAGCAATGTCTTTCGCTCCTATCTGATGCACACAGGCTAATTAAGAAATATGATATGAAAATACTACCTGCAAAGCTACTAATGTTGTTTTGTTTTTCTTTGTAGTTGGTGTCTGATGTTCCCGTGTTTAACTTGCAACATCTGCAACCATGTGAGTGTCTATTGTAAATGACATTGAATTATTACTCTATAAGATACAATGATGATATTATAGTTCAATTGAACTACCGTGATATGTTTCCTATAGCAATGTCTTTCGCTCCTATCTGATGCACACTGGCCAATTATAATTATGAAATATGATATGAAAATACTACCTGCAAAGCTACTAATGTTGTTTTGTTTTTCTTTCTAGTTGGTGTCTGATGTTCCCGTGTTTAACTTGCAACATCTGCAACCATGTGAGTGTCTAATTGTAAATGATATTGAATTATTAACTCTATGACACAATGATGATATTAAAATACTACCTGCGAAGCTAATAATGTTGTTTTGTTTTTCTTTCTAGTTGGTGTCTGATGTTCCCGTGTTTAACTTGCAACATCTGCAACCATGTGAGTATCTAATTGTAAATGATATTGAATTATTACTCTATGACACAATGATGATATTATAGTTCAATTGAACTACTGTGATATGTTTCCTATAGCAATGTCTTTCGCTCCTATCTGATGCACACAGGCTAATTAAGAAATATGATATTAAAATACTACCTGCAAAGCTACTAATGTTGTTTTGTTTTTCTTTCTAGTTGGTGTCTGATGTTCCCGTGTTTAACTTGCAACATCTGCAACCATGTGAGTGTCTAATTGTAAATGATATTGAATTATTACTCTATGACACAATGATGATATTATAGTTCAATTGAACTACCGTGATATGTTTCCTATAGCAATGTCTTTCGCTCCTATCTGATGCACACGGGTCAATTATAATTATGAAATATGATATTAAAATACTACCTGCAAAGCTAATAATGTTGTTTTGTTTTTCTTTCTAGTTGGTGTCTGATGTTCCCGTGTTTAACTTGCAACATCTGCAACCATGTGAGTGTCTAATTGTAAATGATATTGAATTATTAACTCTATGACACAATGATGATATTATAGTTCAATTGAACTACTGTGATATGTTTCCTATAGCAATGTCTTTCGCTCCTATCTGATGCACACAGGCTAATTAAGAAATATGATAATAAAATACTACCTGCGAAGCTACTAATGTTGTTTTGTTTTTCTTTCTAGTTGGTGTCTGATGTTCCCGTGTTTAACTTGCAACATCTGCAACCATGTGAGTGTCTAATTGTAAATGATATTGAATTATTAACTCTATGACACAATGATGATATTATAGTTCAATTGAACTACTGTGATATGTTTCCTATAGCAATGTCTTTCGCTCCTATCTGATGCACGCAGGCTAATTAAGAAATATGATAATAAAATACTACCTGCGAAGCTAATAATGTTGTTTTGTTTTTCTTTCTAGTTGGGGTCTGATGTTCCCGTGTTTAACTTGCAACATCTGCAACCATGTGAGTGTCTAATTGTAAATGATATTGAATTATTACTCTATAAGATACAATGATGATATTATAGTTCAATTGAACTACTGTGATATGTTTCCTATAGCAATGTCTTTCGCTCCTATCTGATGCACACAGGCTAGTTATGAAATATGATTAGAGTTACGGAAATATAGCAATAATTTTATGCATTTGTAGCAAAAATAAATTCAAAAACTGTGTTTTATAGCACCTATATAGCAAAAATTATTTTAAAGTTAATGCGCATGTAAATAGACAAGTTATAAAAAATCTTTAATTTAAATATAAAAGCTCAAAATAAAGGCTCCATTTCGTCATAAAAAATTCAATTATTTCAAACTATTTTTTCAAATTTTGCGTATTTTCAAATTTCCCGCCGTTAAGTTTCAATTGTTGGTACTTCGTAGATAAAGAAGCAAAATTTCTAGTTTGTGTTTGTTATGTTGCCAACCCTGCACGACGAGTGTGAATTGTGACGCGCACCGCCTTCTAACAGATAGCTTCGTCGTGACGTCATGGCGTGACAAAACGAGAACTTTTCAAGGCGCTGGAACTTGGAAAATCAGCTGTTAGAAATATCCAGTATGGCGATCGCTGCTTTGTTGTTTTATTACGCGAACGATGTATAAAATCAGTTTTTGGCGTGTTTTTGGCGTAATTTCAAGACAAAGTTCGTTTAAAGATCGAAGATTTGATAAAAACCGAACTCGATCCTAAAAAGTCTAGCCCGAGCCGAACTTCAAAAAAAGCTCGGCTCGGGCTCGAGTTTTCGAACGTTCGCCCACCTCTAGGCCTAGACTAGTTCCACGCAACAACACGAAGAAGACGCCTTCAGAAAACGTTGTGGTTATTTTTGGTTATTTTACCGTTGATTTTAACCACGCCTCCACTCACCGCCTGCTTGAATCTTGATGGCAAAGCGGTGCCTCCACTACATCAGTTTTCAGGCAGAATAACGAAGTTTCACGATCGGCTCCGAAGTTGTAATATGACGTCACTCGAAGGGAAGCGTCGCCCAGTAGCGGCATCTGTCGAGGTGTGGCAGAGTCAGTCAGTCTTTCTCGCGCATTGTAGGGAGAATGACTGGCGGTTTACTGTTTTTCGACGTATTTTCACGTAAAAAACGGCAAATCGATGGCGGAACGCTTAAAACAATGATAAATCGCACGAATTCGCATTTATTTCATTGCATCGCAAAATAGACTCCGTATCGCATTTATTCGCAAAAATAAAAATGCTATTTTCTTGATCGTGATGTCATGAAACGTGAAGAAAACGGAAAAAAAATGCTTTTGGAAGTCCATCGCACATATCGTTATTACGATTTTTCCGTATCTCTAAATATGATATTAAAATACTACCTGCAAAGCTAATAATGTTGTTTTGTTTTTCTTTCTAGTTGGTGTCTGATGTTCCCGTGTTTAACTTGCAACATCTGCAACCATGTGAGTGTCTAATTGTAAATGATATTGAATTATTACTCTTTAAGATACAATGATGATATTATAGTTCAATTGAACTACTGTGATATGTTTCCTATAGCAATGTCTTTCGCTCCTATCTGATGCACACAGGCTAATTAAGAAATATGATATTAAAATACTACCTGCAAAGCTACTAATGTTGTTTTGTTTTTCTTTCTAGTTGGTGTCTGATGTTCCCGTGTTTAACTTGCAACATCTGCAACCATGTGAGTGTCTAATTGTAAATGATATTGAATTATAACTCTACACAATGATGATATTATTGATCAATTGAACTCCTGTGATATGTTTCCTATAGCAATGTCTTTCGCTCCTATCTGATGCACACAGGCTAATTAAGAAATATGATATTAAAATACTACCTGCAAAGCTACTAAATGTTGTTTTTTTTTCTTTTTAGTTGGTGTCTGATGTTCCCGTGTTTAACTTGCAACATCTCGACTCATCAAAACAAAACTACCATAATGTTATTTATTACTCGGTGACTTTTTTTAGTCAAGTTTTTGTTTGTATAGTGTGGCTTAGATGTGCCCGAGGAACCAACTCTTCTTTGCATAATCAATAGAGTTTTCAGTATTGATATCGGCGCAATTTTGCCGATATCGTATTGCGATATCGAAATTTCAAAAGTAATAGCAATATCGAATTTTTTTTTAGTGCGAAAATGACTATTTTTCATACGTACCATGCAGCGCGCTACGTGAATCGAGAACGAGGTTGGAGGGGAAAGTGCTATCTCTCAGTGTAGGAGGTGCGCGCGCATCGGCTAGGCGCTGGTGGGGATTGTAGCGGAGAAGTGGGAGGAGTGTTCGGTTGAACTGCAGAATTGTGTAGTGCAGACCGCGGCGGGACATTTAACATTGAGAATAATAAAGCTACGATATCGTGATATTTCCGATATATATGACGGCGGGGTATCGATATCGAAAATAGGCTCAATTTTTCTGCGATATCGATATCGAATAATTGATATCGTTGAACATCTCTAATAATCAAACAACATATTAAATAGAGGTCATCACAGCAAATACTATTGAGTAACCGGTTGAAATTATATAGCAAAGTGTGTTGGTATTGTACATTTAAGCCATTCTTATACCACATTGACATTTGGGCATTGCATTGCAAATCGCCACACACGAGTATACTTGTTTAAGCACAGAGCTTGTAATAGTTCCACATAGCACCGAGAGATTGTGTACTATGTTCAAGGTGCTGATAGCTGGATAGGGCCTTGATGGTTGACAGTGGACGGTGTACTTCCTTACAGACTACTGCAGCGGCCACCTTCGATACCACCAAAGATGTTTATAGGCGGCTTAAGATCGCAATGCGATGTTGGCAGGATGGTAGCGAGTTGGACTTCTGTGCGAGGGTTCATTGGTTCAAATCTCCGCTGACGTGTTTCTTTTTACATTCTATTCTTTATGTTTTTCTATATCAGTATTGTAAGGATAACAATTAATGAAACTCCTCTTCTGGGGAAAGTTCTTTATATTTTAAATAGAAACTTGAAGGTTTTGTATTTTTTTTTCCACGTACACTATAATGTAGGCCCATATTTACATAATATTAATTCCTTATTGCATTGCACAGCAAACACAAGTTACTTTGCTAAACCATGCCAACTACCTTTATTGACCCCAAGTGTAAACTATCTAGGCCTAAGTCGACACTACAAAGTTCTCTTGCTCTAAAACAAGTAAACTCGTGTATGGCGATTTTGAGTGTGAATTTTTAAACTAGGAAAAGTGAAGGTGTTGAGGTAGGCAAAATTCATTTGTCTCTCATGAATTATTGATTTACAACTCTTTGGGATATGTGTGCAACAATGACTACGTATATCACGCACGTTCAAAGCGCCATGGTTGAAATCGCCTTGGTTCCAGCCGATTGCAGACTGTGATATATGCGTTGAATTTGCCTCGAAGCGCTTCCGTTCAACTCGCTTTTAGAATCGACTTGGAGGGAACCAATTCGCCTTGAGCTTACGTGGTATACACTTCAAAGCGACTTCGTGCGGGTTCGTGCTGCTTCGCGATATCTTCGTGTTGTAAATACTTAAATGCCACTGCCGTCTAAACTCTACGCCGTGAAAGTCACTGCCGTCTAGACTCTGCACTCTGCAATCGACTTGGAAGAATGCGTTTTGTAGTGGCGTGATATATGGGCGGATCCCAAATCGAATTCGTTGAAGGCGATTTCAACCAAGGCGCTTTGGCGTGCGTGATATACGTAGTCAATTATACTGTAATCAAACCAAAATGTATACTACTCACGGAAACAGAGAAGTTGTCTTGATACCGTATTGATTATACTAGGGAAACGCCAAAGTCGTTGTTAGACGAATGAGTGAGCCATGTGTTGAGTACCCGGTAACATTCCTTTTCTTCCCCCTACCTTAGGCCTCCCTAGCCTATCATAGGCTACAGTGGAGCATTATGGCCTAAACTATGACCTAAACTTAAATACCATATTATTTATACGAATATTATAATCAAACTTAAATGCAAATGTTCCCGCGTACTCAACACATGACTCTCTCACTCGTCTAACAACGACTTTGGCGTTTCCCTAGTCGAGTTGGCTGAAGCGCCCTCATAGCCAAAATGTGCGAGACGTGGGTTCAATGGTCGGGAAAGATTTTGTAATTTCTGGTTCTGGATTAGGGTTGCCAACCGTCCGGAATTTCTCCGGACAGTCCTGATTTTGATGCCTTTGTCCGGAAAGAGGAATTGCCTCATTCCGGACGGCACTTTGTCCGGAATTTGTGAAAAAGTCATATTTGTACTACATTTTATTGAATTTTAGAGTATTGCAGTGAATAAGTGTTTTTCTCTCTAATGTTGGTACATCAGTTGGTTTGGTAATTTGGAATAAAAGTTAGTTTCTTTCATGTAGCCGCCTTTCTGTAGTTCTACTCCTAGCTAGTCGTGCTCGTGACTGCCCTGTCCCACTACCCCTCCCCATCGTCGCCGGGGGGTCGTATTGGCCTCCCAAAAAGAAGAATTAAAACTTGGATATATCCAAGTCATTGAATCTTTAAATTACGTATCCGGCTGTTTTGGAAGGTTAAAAGGGTCCAAAAAAATTTCGCCCCAGGCCCCTTGTGTGCCCACTAAAATTCGAACTTTGTCCGGAATTCGAGTTGACTCAAGTTGGTAACCCTATTCTGGATTGTATTTTTAAATTATTTAACATGTTTTGAAATGCATATAACGCAGTGTAGTCCATCATCTGTGGCAATACTATGGAAAACATAGCCAGTACGAAATACGTGAAAATATTGCAAGGTTTACTCAATCTACGAGCGGAATTTGGGGGTGCCTTGACGTCCTACATTCGATTAACCTTGGACACGGCATTTCACAGCCAGGTAAATAAGAAACAAAAAATATTATTTCAAAATGAAACCATTGTCGTTAAAACAATTCCTATGCCTTTCAACGTATTTTTCAGTTTTTTATTTCTTGCAGGTTTAAATCGCAACAGATTGTACTCATTTTGTTAGCAGTTCTCAGTTACCTGGTCACGGATGTCTGTTTAAAATTTCAGCTAAGTCTATTTGGCCGTTCGGCCGTATGGGACTGGACAGACAGACATTTAACATTTAACATCATTTAACATTTAACATACAGAATTAATCACGACCAAGGACCAATCGAGTAGTGTTGTAGACTACGTTCGCTGCGCTCACTCGTCTAATACTTGGCATTGACTCGGAGATCATGACTAACATGGCTTGTTCACACCCTAAAAGACCGAGAAGTAGTGGAGTTAAATTATTGGTGCTAACAGAGTTTTATTGAAAGTGTGCCCATACTAAATGAATACAACGCCACCGGACGTTTTTGCTGTGAATAGTTAGTTATACTGAAGAATTGGCGCTCACTTCTTGCATACTTAATAAACAATTTTTTGAGGTAGTAAACAATGTTCAAAAAAATATTTTATTGGAAATTCATTTGGAGAAGGATACAGCACATTTCAAAATTACCATTTTACAAATGTCCAGTATTATATTCATTGCATATAAAAATGTAAACATGAAGCTTGTAAATAAAAAACTTCATTTTCCGTTGCAGGATGTTCTTTAATCTCCTCGGACCATATCAAATTCACAAAATGTACAGGTATGGATGGTATGAAATTGTCCGAAATGTTAATCAAATTGTGTATAAAATGTTAACATTTAAACCATCCGGCTTTTTCGATGTGAATAGTTGCACTAAAGAATAATTAACTTGGTTTGTTAGATACTTGATTAACAATAACAAGACGTTTATGCCCAGTTCACATAAAGTTGTAGTCGTAGTCATAGTCCTTGTCACAGTCACAAGCAATGGTTAAGTATAGAGAACTCGTCGTATGGTTTAGTCTTGGTCACAGTCGTAAGAAAGATGAAAATTTTTCATCTTTCTTACGACTAAACAACAAATTCTCATGACGAGCGAATCAGAGCTTGAAACGTCGCTTACAACAGACCAATGAGATGATACCTACTCGAGTCAGTTGCGCTACTATGTCGAGAGTCAATTGAGAGACTATTTCCGGATCCCGTTTCTATCAAGGTTTTACTTGGATGACGTCACATCCAAATGCCAAAGAGCTTCGACAAAAATGGCGCATCTTTACTCAAAGTTCTTTGTTAAAACCATTGCTTGTGACTACGACTACGACTAGGACTACGACTACGACTTTATGTGAACTGGGCATAAGTCTCTGCGTATGCATGAACTCCACAAGGAATTCTGGGTAGTGTGTTGCAAGCACAGCCAACTAAATCTTTAATTTTCAACAGAAGCCGGGAATCATTGTTTACATATGGCGTTTTCCATTGGCATGCACTCGGCGAGTGCAGAGATGTCATTGTTGTCAACCTCCATTTGAAATAACATTACAAAACTGAACAAATGAAAAGACAAGTGGCAATCCAGGGCGCACTAGTGCGACCTGAGTGCGGCCAATGGAAAACGCCAATAGAAGGAAACACAGCCTTCTGTTCCGAGATTTTTATAAAAGAAAAGTTCATCTAGGTGGCTGTAGGAGCAACACTAATCCCAAAACTGTTTCAACAAAATATTTTCCTGAAATGAAAGAATTTAGGCATGTACCAACATACCTCCATTTGGAAAAGGATAAAGCACATTTCAAAATTGTTTTTTTTTTTACAAATCTAGGTACACCCAGGGACATAATTAAATCAAGGGTAATCTTTTACCAACATCTTTAAAAGTCTCAGCACAGCTCAGCAAGTTAGCACTATAAATACATACACAAAGCTAGCCCAGCGACAAGGCAAGGCTTGCCCTATTTATGTCACTTTAAAAACTGGCCCAAATTGATTTCTACACTAGAAATAAGCCTGCCCTAAGGTTATGCAGTGTTTGGTGAATCCATTTATGTACACAAACCTTGTTCTAATATTGACTACGTCCTGGGACCAGTCCCAATAGGCCAAATGCTACGTAAAATAGGGTCGCCATGTTTTCTCATGGCTGGTTGAGCCCATGATCCAATGATATTCTTCCTTACCCAGGTCTGGCATTCCGGTGAACGCGTTTGCATCCAGTCCGCGCATGACGTAATCCCGATCATCTCCCTGAGCCGGCTGTCGCTCGGCGCGTGATAAAATCCCGCAATCGTAAACTAATTTCCAAATAACTATCCATTGTCCGAACTTAAAACTTTCTGGCTTTTTGTTACTATGTACATACTGTTCAGGAATTATGTGGGTAGATAGTTTATGGGCTTATTGTAGTTAATTACTTACATTAGCCGTAATATGATGCATAGGGCCTACTCACAAGTGTTACTGTGATACACTTTTGGGATAGTTATAGTGAATATTATAAATTATAACAAGTAAAGAAATCCGTGCGTGATTTTTTCGTTATTTATGTTTTAAACTATCCAACCCGAGATTTAACACAAGTTTTTAATTATTGTTGTAGTGCAGACGAATTATCTGATACTGAAATATAGGATTACAAATCTAATAAAACCTGTTACCACGCAATTATTTATTGCGTAAAAGATTACTCATTGTAGACTAATACAGACAATCGAAATAATAATCAAATAGTAATCGAAATAGCTAGATCAAATGGACAAATAATGCACAGCCGTTTTCACCAAAATTATATTAGAATGTAATTAGACGCAGGAATAAAAGGGTCCTTGATTGTAATTAATTTCTAAATCAACTTTACATCTCCCTCAGCTAAAACATTATGTAATAAATACGCGTACTTCGAAATAATTAAATCAAACATTTCAGCACTTACAAATGTGCGTTTCCTTCGGCATGTTCTTTGGGTAGACTATATCTTCACTATGAATTGTTTTATTTTATTCGGATGCATATTCGCGTGAGTGAAAATATGTTGATATTTTTCTGTCAATGTAAGGCTTTTGATTGACTTAAAAAAAAATTATTAGCCGACTTGCAAGCAAGGCCCAGTTCCTACAGCCGTGTTTTATTCTAGAAATTGTTTTAGTTTGATTGGTCGTCGTAAAAATTATAATCAATGGAATTATTAACGTCTGATTGGTCCGTCATAAGAATTATGTTTTTGTTATTTAACACGTATCGGTTTACGGTTAACGTATAAGATATCCGTGGAGAGATGTTAAACCCCCTAGGTCACACTATGTTTATGTTCGGTTAGTGTTTAGAACACGTAAGTCCTATCCCCTTATAAGAAAACTAATTAGTGGGAACAGGCCCAAATGTATCGTCGAGGGGCTATAACTTATACACAATAAAATTATCATTTGCGACACGCAAAACAAAAAAGTAGGCCTAATATCAAATACACTGACTGGCGTTGTACATCCATTAAACATCCATACGTCCGTACTAAACCCACTAACAATAATTGTCTAAAATGCTATTAAAACTGCGACATGAAGAGAATTTCATTCACGCAAATATATGTTTGACACAAAATTGAGCGAACTTTTCACGAGCAAGATAATATCTGGACCAGGGTCACGACACTGTTCCACCAAGACTACTGATTACACACTGCTCCGAGATATCTTGATGAGATGGGGCACTTGAATCTGTTATGATTTGGAAGTTGAATGTATATGCAAGTTGAGATATCGCTCTAATGAAAACCATTCCAGTTATTTGCTAATGGAAAAATGTCGTAAGCTGTCGCTACTCCCTAGTAGGCCTACTAGCACAGTATCAATAAACAATAATGTTCGTATACTGAAAACCCAGTCGCGATCCATCAAATAACTTGAGAAATACAGAGTGGAGCAATGAACACGTGTGGCGTTATACGGCCGGGCGCTATCTGATTCACATGAACGAGATCGGGCTGACGTCACACTCGCGGTGGAGATGCGCAGTGTCATACCTAGCCACACAGAGATATCCTTGTACCATGGGTTGAGCCGCTGTTAATATAGAGACGCCAGATCGAACCAAATATTCACGAGCAAGGATAACGGTAGGTATCTTCCAGACCACTTGATTGAATTATGTCCCCGGGTGTATATCATATTGCAAATAAAAATGTGAACATGAATGAACTTGCAAAAGTAAAAAATAAAAAACACTTCATTTTCTGTGCAGGATGTTCTCTAATCTCCTCAGGCCTGTAAATAAAAAAATCACAAAATGAACAGTATGAAACTGACAACTGTCCAAAATGTGAATTAGATTGAGGAAAAAATCTTATTAATATATAAAAAGTAATTCAAAACTCTGTGCCATAAATGAACATTTGTCTTGACAGAAAATTTTAGATTTTGAATTAATTTGCAAATTTTCATTATTGGGCCTTCTCACAATAATAATTATGCCAAAAATCATTGAAAAAAAAATTAAGTACCTAGGTATTTACTCGATTTTAAACCGCCATCGAGTAATGGCCCCACACTTTAAAGAATAGAAGATAAAACAAAATGACAAATGGCTTCACATAATGGCCACACCACATTTTTTGAACTTCATAATTTTAAATGCCTATATCTGATGCCTATATTGTGCAAAAGTAGGTACAGTAAATGTAGGCATACCTATGAAATCATTTCACAATATATTGGTTATTAATATTATTATTTTGCTGTGTTCAAATTATACACTGAGCAAAGTTGTCTTTAATTTTAATCACATCTTTAAACTAGGGGTGTGCAAACCTTAACCAAACCTCGTACGGTTCTCATACCAAACCTTTGAAGAAATGTTAGTTGTTGTAGTACACTGATCTTGCCCTCCACATCTGGCATGCTTTTGTTTAGAAAATTAATTGTAAGTTATGTTGTACAAATGAATTCTAAATAGGCGTAATAGAGACAACTTGTTATTACTTTTCACATACATATTAAATTTATTTATAGACCGTTGTCCGACATATTGGCAAAGTAATAACAACTGTATGGTTCATAATTAATTAAATCGGCCTAATAGCACTCAAAACTTCACGAAACCAGATTGCAAGTCAAACAAGGAAACGAAAACGGCAATCTTCCTCGGTCGCTGTAACTTAATACAAAGTAGTATTGAAGACTACGGAAATTTTGATATCGATCAGTTGGTGGACAACAACAACAGAACTTGAAAGTAGAATTCCAATTTCTGAACTTAGCCAAACGTTAACGAAATAATACTGAACACAGTCGAATGAAATAGGCAACTGCTAAGCCACTTTCTGTCGCAATACATATCACGTCGTGGTTAGGGTTACCGGGACCGACTTCACATGGCCGGGACGTTAAAAATCCCGGTTTTGAGAAAAAATTATCAAACTGTAAATATTAACAAACTACAAATTTTAAAAAGTTTAAATGTTTTGATAGCGCTGAATTTAATAAAACGTCTACAAACAAAACTATCTTGAGGTCTATAGTACATAGTAAATGCGAAACTAACGAGGTTTTGGGCCCGCGGGGTGGGAGGCCCGACAGGGTGATTGACCACTGGCCATTTCACGGGTTTGTCTGTCCATTCCACAGTTCTCTCACAGTTGTCAACGCACTCGCAAGTCAAAGTGACATTGTGTTGTGTTCTTCTTCGCATGTTTGTGTACCGTACCGTATAGGATGAGTTCCGACTCCAAAACCAGGGATTTGCCTACAACCCCTCCAAGGAAAAAAAAAGTACTGTGATCTTAAGAAAAAGTGTCTACAAGTAGATGATTTTAAAACATGGCTTTTAAAGGAAGTTTAAACTCATTAACATTCTGAAATGACGGTTAGATGGCTAGAGATTTATTATATTGGTATACAAAGTGAAACAAAATACTATGCATACATTACAATTTAAAATGAAATATATATATATATATATGTTTTTGAAGGTTTTCGTTGTCGATATGTATTAAAGTAATCGGTTTTTCGGTTTCAATGCCACGTATATTTTCGTTGGGCCCTGAAGATGATGGGTGAAATCTCATCGAAACGTCGGCCCAACGAAAATATACGTGGCATTAAAACCGAAAAACCGATTACTTTAATAAATATATATAATATATGTTTTTACGTAGATTTTCTCGGATGTAATGTAACATATTGATATTGATATTTATTGGTATTGTCATAGATATTTACATAATTCATGTAGATAATTAATTCTTTCGAGTTACCTTGATAATGGTCAGGGAGATCTGCCCGAAACGTTGGTAATTAAACTTATTATAACTCTGAAACTCAAAAGAATTCATTACCTATATGACATATATTTATAATATATTAGAAAAAATCCTATTTTTATTTATTTATTTTTTGTTATTTTGTTATATTATGATGGGGCGGACTTTTTTAATTTCTGAATTGTAGTAAATAATAACACTACGAGAGTATTTCCCGACTAACCAAATCGAGAAATGTTATTGAAATATATCATACATCATAATTATATCATTAACCATAATAATGTTTTGTAGAATACTGTTTGTTACTCAAGTCATTGATAATATCTAGCCATCCTTGTATCATCCCAAAATGTAGATTTGCAATATTATCGAAAAACACATAAATCACTATTTTCCAGATGCCCGTGATAAACACACCTAACATTAACATTATTATTATTTTAAAAAATATATATATTATATATATCCTATTAATTATAATAAGTATTTCCAGGGTTATACTTGATTTAAACAAAAAAGAATAGGAGTTTATAATTATCACTTGAAGTTCCGTATCTACAGTTACAATAGGTGTAAGTAACAACAACTCATTTGGCATTGGCTACAAGTAAACTTCATAATGAATTCATTTCCATAATGAATTCATAAATTACTAATTACAAAAATTAAAAATAACATCAAGGAACATCTTTTGGCAATGACACAAAATCAAGTGTACATGTACCAGAACAGTAGTAGGGCTACATATTTCTAAAGATACATTTACATCGTACCTTAGATGCACAACAATATAGTTTGTTTCAATATCGATATCCTTGTGGCATATTGGAAATATTGTGGCCTAGCGATATCATACTCAACATTAAATATACCACTGCATTTCTGCAGTTCAATGGAATGCTCCTCCCATTTCTCCGCCATGATAAAGATCACCTGCCAAGGCCTTTGTCAAAGAACCTAGTATGCCCATGATGACTGGGGGGTATGCATACACGGCACGACGTCTTAATGCAAAAGAACAAAACCAATGCGCACGTACATTCCCTCCAACCTAGTGCATTGCTCATGCAGGTGAATTGATTCATATGAACATCTGTTTATTTATGATTGAATAGTTGTACATTTAATAAGCTCTATGGATTGTAGGGCTGCCCAATGATCAAAACATTATTTCAATATCGCGAGAAGACGAGGCGATATCACGACTTTTTTTGTTTGTCATTACGTTCTGCGGGCCTGGCTAAGGCCAGAGATGATATGCCAGCCTCCTGTGTGCAATGCTAACACCACTACGTTGGTCCCGATCTAGAGAGGTAGGTCAAGATGTGGCCTAGACATTTTACTAGTACAGTCCAGCAGACCACTTTTTACGAACTCGAACTACACAAATTTTTTATTTTTTTGTACTTTTAAATCCTGTGTATATTTTGGTGACATTTTCTAAGCTTTTCATGTTAAATTATTTACTTTTTGAAAAGTAATTTTAATCAAATTTGGATTTACAAATTTTTTGTTCAGTTCATATAAAAATACAATATTTCATCAAAAGTCACAAGTAATTTGGTCAATAATTGTGATAAAAATTTGCCTTTTTATGTTTTTAAGGAGCCTTAATATTACTTAATTGCAAGCTCAAACACCACGCACGACATTACGCCCTACACCCGCTCTAATGATACTAATGATACATACTGAGCAAGTTATCGCACGCGGACGCCTGCAGATGACTTGAGTAATGAGTAGTGAGAGTGAGGTGTGCTCCTAGCAGTGGTAGAGGAAATGCGTCCAACAGCTGTTTAGACAAGATAACGTTCTCTCCGGAAACATTCGGTTTATAGGAACTCGTACGGAAATTAATTTTGTTACGAAATGTTACGTAATACTTAACACGTGTGCTACAAGAATGTTTTTCGGACCAATATTTTACAATTCAAAAACAAAATTTGCAATGTTGTTGTTAAGGATTTCAATATATTTTTTCTTATGTTGACATTGTTGAATCCTATGGATTGATAACCCATATTTATCAAGCACCAAAAATAAGATTAGATAACAATTTTGATCACATTGGTCCAGGGCCTACTACAAACACAGCTAAAAAAATGAAACATTGCCATTTATGAGACTGAACAAATTGCAATATTGCAATATCGATATTTATTTTGAAATGATGATATCGTGAAAATGGCACCATATTGATATTGAACTAAATATATTGATGGGCATCAAAACTATGTGACAATATTTCTGGGTTGTAAAATAACAAATACAATAGATAATAAACTTTCAGATACCAGTACAACAATAATAAGCCAATAGCCTAGTTGCACAGAGACCCAAGTTTGTTCACAAAACATTCTAGATAATTATATTGGGTGGACTAACAAGTAACAATGTCTATTTCATCAAAACACTACTTTTGGAAAGAAACCATAATTTCTTTCACCCCACAAAGTCAAATTTGTATTTCACATACAATAACAAATTTTTTGGGTAACACTTTTACATTTCCATACAAGCCGTCTAGATCATCTAGTTCTAGGTTCTACTGGAAGTAGGTACAGCTAATGCACAATTGTGATGTGTGGTCAATTATTGCCAGGAACAACAGCAAATTAAGGTTGGTATGAAACATCAATCTCTCGATTCAATTAAATTCATACCACAAGACTAAGAACGTCATAAATAGTCTTTTGAGAAGACCTAAACTACTTTTAAACATTTTTTTGTCCATAAGTACTCCCAATATTGTTTTTAAAGCATTTTTGTGGATCATTTTTTTTTTTTTTTAAGTACCGGTACACAAGTTGGATGACTGATTTTTTTACCATAGTTTACACTTACCCGTGACAAGGACATGTAATAATTTGAAATGCGTATCTTTAAAATCTTGCGCTGTACGAGTTTTTGTATTTTTCGATACAAATACCCTCAGCGTACCTGAAAATGCAAAAAATCAATGTAGGCCCTATACAAGATACTAGAGAATCACATGTCCTAGTCACGGGTAAATGTAAACTATGGTAAAATTATCGGCCATCCAACTAATATACTTTTTGATTAAATTATCCACAAAAATGCTTTAAAAAAGCCGCAATATTGGAAGTATGCATGGATGAACAAAATGTTCAAAAATAGTTTTGGTCTTCTCAAAAGACTACATATTTATGATGTTTTTACTCCAAAACTACTGTTTTATAATTATTTAAAAAAACATATTTTCGTGCCAACAGAGTATTAATAAGTAACTGTTTGTGCATAGTTAAACAAATGCGAGTGTGTGGGTGCTCACAGAAACTGTAGGAGTCGATCTAATCCGATGAATCTGACCACAAAGTAATAGGATGAACAAAAGAAAATATGGCAAGGTGTAATTTGAAACTATTTTAAGTAAAACCATGGGGGTGCAGAATCCAATCTGCCTGATCTTTCTTACATGGATTGCTGATTTGCTGATAGGAGTTTCCAAAAGCAGATATAAGTATCGAAGTGAGTTTCCGTATCTACGTATCTACTACATGGAAGATCGGATCACTCGGATCAATATTTCGTAAGCACCCTAAGAGAAAGAGAGCTGATAATGCTGGATCTGCTGTTTCAAAACATTATTGTATTATTCATTATTTCGATCAGTCTTTTCTTACATGTTAAAGCATACCGATTCGTGAGAAAACAATAGTTATAACTAAGATAATACTAATATTAAGTATTAACAAAAATTTTATTTTACATATATAAACAAGAAAACACTGGTTTGAATTCAGATGAAGAAAAATTAACAAGATTGCCAATAGGAAGGGCATTATTTTGAAGTGTTAGTAACTAAACTTAACTGTTTGTACTTCCGGTAACGAGATACACGTTTATTAGTGCTTAATACAGTACGAATACTCATTTCCTCATAGACATAACATGAAGGGGTATTATTCTACATAGGTACATAATAAATGTTGTCTGACAGGAGATTGTTGGCTGAAAATATTTGCTACTAATTGGTAATCGGTTTACCATGGGAAAATGCAATTTTGTTTTACGCTACTATCATGGCTTTCACAACCCAACTTCGAGGGGTTTCTGTAAATGGTTTGACTTGGCCAATAACCAATTTCCCATCCTTAAGTAAACCAAACAAGCATCAACAGTCCTTGCCAGTGTAATACTTGAGGACGGAATGTATTTAGAATTTTAGTCTTGGAAAGATTATGTTAAAAACCGAAACAAAACATCAAAACATGTCATTAATTACTCAATCATATAGTATAAAACAAGAGCTTTAGCTTAGTAGCCCTTGTTAGAGATAGATAGTGCCAAGCCAAGATTGATTCACATCACATCAGGCTGGGTAATATCAGGTAAGCTAGCTGCTAGATCAACCGTGCAGTAATCCCCCTTTAATTTTAATTCCAAGACAACAAAATCCCCGTTTGAAGAATGAACTAAAATTAATTTAACATTTAGCCATATGTACACCCAAAGCTTCTATAGGGACTTGGCAACAAGTGTGAATTAAAGACAAATTTGAATTAAACTGTTAAAATTAAAAAGGGAATACTAAATTGTCACAATCTATATTAGATTTATTCTGACTCTTTGAACATAGTACATAGGGTACTGAACTTTGTGGTGGTTTCAAGTAATAAATGCCAACACTAACTGTGCATTACCAAAATTCACAGCGTAATCGATCCCACTTCGGACAAACGCGTTGATACATAATCCATAATCAAGCAAACCAAAGACAAACATTGAATATTTTGAGCGGTATGTGTGTATTCAAACCAGTATGTTTTTGGCACCCCACTTCAATGAAACAGTAGCTGTCTGGTGGGATTACTATTGCTGGTGGATAATTTTGGTAAGAGCAGAAATGTTCCGTGATACACCTGAGGAAATGTGTTTGAGCACCTGGCGCTGAATGCCGTCGTCATAAAGACTTCGCCACGTTGGATCGGCCTGTGAAAAGTATAAGTAGCACATCATCAGACTGAGGTAAAGAGATAGGTTGCATACAGCTTACCTTCAGAGTCTGCAATAGCAGTGATTTTTTTTCTGGAACTCTTTCTGAAGAAGGTTTTATCAGATTGTTACCTCACTTTGCACATATGTTATGGTAACGTATACCAACAGTCTTGTATAGCCCCCAATAAAAAAAATCACAAAAATCTAAATAAATGAAATGGATTTTTAGGATTTTGATCAATCATCAAATTTGGTAAATTTCAGAATTTATTTGTGCGTAAGGCGCAATAATGTTCAGTAATCTAGACTATACAAGAGTGACAAAATTGCATTACCAATTGGATGACGACTGGAAGCAGGAAAAGTTCCCAATAAAGTTCAAATAAATAGGTATAGTTAAGTGGAGTGCACATTACATCACATAATACAATACAGTAAAACCTCTATCGTCCGAGGTGGATGAGACCGGGTGCAGCTTGAATTATCGAAAAACTCGAATGATCGCGATTTTTTGTTTATTTGCTCTCGTAGCATAGCCTGATATGGTAAAATGATATACATACCATTAAAAGAACATAAATAAACAGCCTCTTAGTGATAACATTGGCTGCCACTGCTTTGCTGATGGAATGAATGTGTTGTCTCCAGGGCATCAAACCGGTACTGTACGAACCGAAAACCGAAAAAAAAACGATATTTTTTCCTGAACCGAAAAAACCGTTATAAGAAAGTACCTGAACCGAAAACCAAACCGTAACCGAATTTCTTATTTCGGTTTATTTCGGGGGTTTTCGGTTAATTTCGGTTCAGGGGGCAGTTTCGGTCACAAAGTCTAAAAATCGCCAAATCGCGAAAATTGGGAAAAAGCAAAAAAAGTTTGATTTTCCCTTTCACAAGTCCGGCTCATACCTTCTTTTCATAAGTCCAAAGACACCTGCCTACCACACCTTTCATAAACGCCGACTTCAGAATGTTGTTGTTAACCGTGGAAATCAAATTAAGGTCACTTTAATTTAGTGTAGTAAGGCTAAATGTAAATAGACGACACTCCCCTCACCGCACCCATTGATTGCCTTAGTCCCGTAACGTTCATTATCCCAGTCTCTCATATCGGCCTCTACAGACACAGACCTGATTTGGACTGAGGAGTGAGGACTGAGGAACATTGTGGAATGTAGACTTTGAGTCAGGTTTTGGGCTTTGGGCATAAAAATGTTGGGAATTGATAATTAATGTTAGTAAATATCCCTACAAACGTTTTCAACTTTCAAAAAAATGACACTTTTATTGATACGTATTTTCGGCCATTCCATAGCAAAGTGAGCCTGACAAGTGAAAAATAATTTTTACCAATAGTTTATTGATGGGTCAAAAATTAAAGTCAAAACTCCACTGAATTTTAAAATGTCTTTGCTTTCTTTGTGGGTAGTCAATTATGTGTTTTACAGTGCTTCAAAGTTGGTGTAAAGTTATTGTTTTTATTTTAGTGCCACATCCCCTAAATTGTAAGCCCTCCAATTTCTTTTAGGTCAGCTGTGTGAAGTTCTTTCTTTTGTATATCAACACTTAATGATGTTGTGAAGTATTTTAGTTGGAAAAACTGAACACAAAGTAAGTTTTACTTAAATTTTGTATCATTAAAGATGTTATGAATACATGTCACACCCGCAACACAAAACTACAATAAACTATGATAGTGTTAAGATTATGGCTAACAAAAGTTGGAGAGTACTTTATTTTAAGGTTAGGTTATATGACTTATCATATCCAACAGAGAAAACTGAGATGCACTGACTAGAAGTGGTTGAAATTGTGTTGCGGGTGTGACACACAGTTATGTTGCGGGTGTGACATGATTATTGAATTGCATGATAATGCCAGGGCTACAGTCAAATAGGTAAAAAAAAATTGCCCATTAGGCCTACCTAGTTTAGGTAGCCTAAGTAATGCACATATAACGCACGCAGTCAACGTATTTTGAAAATGCAAAAGAGAGATTAGGTAGGTACCGGAAAACGAATTTGTACTTCAAGTCGACTTTGCTGAAAATTTTTCGGCAATCATTCAAGACGAGATTCAGAGCGCTCATTGGAGTCATGATCAAATGACTGTTTTTTGCAGCCTGCGCTTGATTAAAAGATGACGTTAAGAGTAGGGTTGCCAACCGTCCGGAATTTCTCCGGACAGTCCTGATTTTGATGCCTTTGTCCGGAAAGAGGAATTGCCTCATTCCGGACGGCTCTGTGTCCGGAATTTGTGAAAAAGTCATATTTGTACTACATTTTATTGAATTTTAGAGTAGGCCTATTGCAGTGAATAAGTGTTTTTTCTCTCTAAAGTTGGTACATCAGTTGGTTTGGTAATTTGGAATAAAAGTTAGTTTCTTTCATGTAGCCGCCTTTCCGTAGTCCTACTCCTAGCTAGTCGTGCTCGAGACTGCCCTGTCCCACTACCACCCCTTTGTATTGTATGCGCACTTGGCGAGGCGCAGGCGCTACTTGAACTCCGCCGGCCAAGGCCAATGTAACTCAATCAGCACTGGCGCGCAAGCAGAAACATGAGATTTCAGTTTAAACTAGTAAATGGTACCTACGGACCACGGTAATTATATAAATCATCATTAATTTTAGGAAATTGTTATTGACTTTGTTCAACAAAATATAATGATACCTAATAATATACAAATTGGATAACGTTAAAGTGGATTTCATTTTTTATAACTTTTAACTATATTTTATCTTTCCAAAATGTTTTTACGTAATAAATTAAAAAAATGCTAGAATTAAATTGTAAGCTTTGTTATTATAATTTGTAATTAATGTATGAGTTGATCCCAGATTCCAATCCAACGATATATCCAAGTCATTGAATCTTTAAATTACGTATCCGGCTGTTTTGAAGGTTAAAAGGGTCCGAACAATTTTCGCCTCCGGCGGCTGGGGCTTCGCCCCAGACCCCTTGTGTGCCCACTAAATTTGGAGCTTTGTCCGGAATTCTAGTTGACCCAAGTTGGTAACCCTAGTTAAGAGGTCCTTCGCGGTTGAAAGTGATGACTTGACACATAACAAACATGCAGTGTGGGCATTCCTCAAAAAGATTTTTGCTGAACTAAAAGTCGAGTTTTCTATGTTAACATAAGTGATTATTTTTTCGGATGTCTGCGCTTCCGTCAACAATCCTGCCCTAGATATTAACGTCAGTGATTTTGTCCTCAGTGATTTTGTCCTCGTTTCACTTGCGGTAAATGGGAAAAAAATACCGTCAAGCAGTGTTATGCTGAAATCGTAGCATTTGATGATGCAACCAGTGAAGTAACACTTAGGCTTAAGTACCTATATGCATGCATTCTAGTGGCAACTATTGGGTATGGCCCGATATTGTGAATATGTCATGCGAGAACAAAGACGTTATCAAGAAGATGGTAGCTCCTCCAATACTTCACAACAATCGTGGGCAATTAAGTTCGTCAGTGATTGATTAGGCATGCAGGAATGATAAATCTGCATTAATTTTAAATGATAAGACATTATTAGTTAATCCTCTTTTTGTGCTATTAGCCCCTACTTCAAAGTTTAAACAAAAAATAATCAGTGACGAGGACCCATATTTCACTAAAAAAATTACAATGCAACACTTTATTTTATAATAGGCTACCTTTTTTAAATATCATATTTAGCATGCATATTTATTAACTTACATTTTTAGTATTGAGTATTCATGAAGTATGTAAGAAAACTGCCAACCAAATTAGAATCTAGGCCTAAATACAAAAACTCGTATTTAATGTTATACTTTTTTGCACTACGTCACACCCGCAACATTTCCTTGTCACACCCGCAACATCTTCAAACCATCATAAATCGTATTTTAAATTATTTGAGCCACTATTCCTTATATTTTATTTTAAGGGTGTTCTATAATGCTTTAGGAAAAAAATAGTTGCCTATCCAAGGGGTCCTATATTCACAGACTTTTGCACATGTTCATGTAAGGGTGTAAATACAGTGGCAAAAAGTGTCACACCCCAACACCTGTTTTAATTTTAATTTACTGATTTCTTAAAGTCACAGAAAGTTGAAATTTGGTGTATTTGTACATCTTATGGCAACAATGAATGTACACAATGTCTTGGGTTTCAATTGTAATTTATAAACACTTGGCAGGTATTGTAAGTGTGTAATGTGTCACACCCGCAACTATGGAATGGCCGTTTTGCCTTCTAAAATGTAAAATAAAATAAACTGGTTCGAACCGGTTTAAAACGGTTAAAACCGAACCGTTATTTTTATAAAGGTCGAACCGAACCAAAAAATAATGTACCGAAAACCGAACAGAAATAAAAATTATTTTGGTTCGATCCCCTGGTTGTCTCGTTATCTTATCTCATAACATAAACGACTGCTTTGTTGATAGAATGAATGTCTGGTCTCATTATCTTATCTCATAATGTAAAAAAAAACAACTTGGCAAAAGTCTTGACCCAAAGCCAATCAATTGACTGACTAAAGTGAGGCGATACGTAATCTGTGGCTTGGGAGGAGGAGGGGGGGGGGTGACGGTTCTGTCATTGACTGGATGTCCTGATGCAATGTTTATTTCTTCATAATCATAGCCAGCCTCTATCATGTCGTCTTCAAGGCCATATTTTGTCTCTTACTCTCTCTCCCTCCCTCTCTTCTCTCTCGTCCGCCATCTTTGAGCAAAGTCGCGGCGGTGGCAAGCAGTCCCAAAGACACTGACTCAACCAACACTCTACGGCACCCTACCCTCGACTCCTGCCCCCAACCCCCTTTACAATTCACGCGCTGTGCAATTCTTATGTGACACGTCATTGTAGTAAACAGCATAGGTCATACTGAATGACATTCGATGTAAAGAACATAACATTCCGGCCTAATTAAAAAAATGAAAGGGCGCCTGAAACCAGCTCGGATAACACGGCATCTCGGTCAATCGGAGCTCGGATGAACGAGGTCTTACTGTACTAAATTAACTGAAACTACATTTCAAAACAATTAGGCTCACTACTATTTAAAAAAAAAAAAAACATTTAAGGCATGGAAAATAGTTAGTTAATTAATGTTGTTTAAGGGCACTCAACAGTAGAGTTATCAGTGCCCATGTCAATTGTATTGGAATCTTCCAAATATTCTATTTCCATAATTGTGGATAACCACCATGTTTTCTTCATTCCAATGGGTGGAACGTAAGGGAAGACGAGGGGGGTTATAATGGGAAGGAGTGAGGATGTTGGATAGGATGGGTTAAACTGGGTGGGAATGGAGGAGTTCTCGTTACAGAGAGAGCTGGCAAGTATGGGGACGAAAAAAGTGAAAGAATACTATTAAAGGGGTATTTAACCGCTAAACTCAAAAAATATATTTCATTCAGGCTAACTAGTAATGAATTTAGCAATCAACAGAAAAATTATTGGGGCCACCATGACCTCCCAAAAAATTGTCAAACATGACATTTTTCGAGCTAGGTCCCATCGGCAAAAATCTCCCATAAGAAATAACATGGGGACGATCTTTATGCCCAGTGACCTTGGAGGATTTTGATCCAAAAAAATATTGGCCATTATTGACGTACTCGACAGCCTTTTCTGTAAATTCTTTATATTTTGTTTTGTAATTTGGGCAAGTAGTTCGGTCAAAATATGCTGATTACCAAGATGGGGTGTGATTTTGGAATGCATATTTTTGCGTGTTTGAGGGTATATTTGGGCACAGTTTCAAGACACAATGTTATAAAGGGGCATTTTAGATTGGTACTATGCTCTTGTATCTATGTGGACCAAAAAAGAAGCAGGTTAAAGCCGAATTAGGAAATTTTCCAAAACACCAATTTTCGCCAATTTCTGGATCAAAAAAATTAAAAAATTCGTGTTTAAATCACAGTTACAAGATGTAATTTTTTAAACGGTCATTTAAGTGTAGTATTGTGCTATAGATCACGTGGTAAAAAATAATTTTTGGGGTTTTTAGCCCCTTTAATAATAATTATACGAATAAAAATAAAAACTATTTTATAAAAAACTGCGATACAAATCCTGACAAGTGTGATTGTATTGCTAGATTTAAAGATTTAAAAATTTAATAATAATCAAACACCCGGTTCCAACATAAGTCAGGTCGGGGGGTGACGTATCACCAATTTCTCGGGCTGTGGACTTTCAGTGTTTGCTAGCCAGGCTCAACACCTCCTCATCTACTTCGATGTCTTCTATGACAGGCATTTCTACCAGTTCTCTCCATTTCTTTCTATCCTCCCAGAGTCTTTCTTCATTAATTCTTTCCCATGATTTTCCTCTTTCTTCAATGTTCCATTTTATTTGGTCCCGCCATCTATCTCTTGGCCGGCCAACTCTTCGCACTCCCCCACATGTACGTTCAAATTCTCGTCTTGGGATTCTGTCTTGCTTCATTCTTCTTACATGTCCATACCACCTGAGTCTTTCTTTTCCTATTTTATTTCGTAAACTTTCCACTCCTAGTTTGTTTCTTATTGTTTTGCTCCGTACCTTGTCTATTTTTGTTAAGGCTACAGAACTTCTTAAAAATTTCATCTCTGCTGCTTGTAATCTGCTGTCTTCCTTTCCTCCTATTGTCCATGTCACGGATGCATATGATATTATTGGGAGGAAATACATTTTGTACAATAACATCTTGCACCTGGATGATATTTCTTCTTTCCATAATAGTTTACGTACACTTTGGTAAAATTTGTCTGCTAATATAATTCTCCTTGATATTTCAGCATCTATTTTTGCGTCCTTTGTTAGTATACTTCCGAGGTATTTAAATGCTTCTGCAATGGCCAGCTCTTCACCCCGTAGTATTATCTTCTTTTGATTATTTACTAAATTTTTTAAATTTACTAAACAAAATTCTAATCAATTTAGATCACCAAAATCAAATATCACCAGTTCATAAACATACAAAATGTATGTGCCTTGGCCCTTAGGTCACGGCCTTTTGTCGATTGTCGATTGTCGATTCAGCAGAATATAACGCAGCCCGAGCTACACTCGGGCGCAGCTGCAGCTCCAAAGTTTTAGACTAATGTGGATATTATATACCAAATTATAACAAATTCAAAATCTGTAGTCTGTTTTCAATGTTAAGCTTATTTTCTATCTTCCCGAGTTCCCACAATAATTTGTATCTCTTCCCAACTTTAGATTTAAAAATTTACTAAACAAAATTTTAAATCAATTTAGATCACCAAAATCAAAGATCACCAGTTCATAAACATACATCCTGTTATGGTATTCTCCTATCTCTGATGGGATGGTTGGAAGATAAAGCCTAACTGGCTTTAATCCCCGCCTAAATAAAGACGACTGTGTATCTAATAGATAATTTATATATCTAATATAATACACAGTGAAATGATTATGGTCGAGTAAAGGCCAGTAAAATATGTCTAGTCCTAATTTTGTGTCTTACAATTACAGAAAACTTTAAATTGATAGTTGTTCCCCTCAAGAAAGTAAACTTGTTAGGTACAGTGAAACCTCTATGCATCGTTTTTCAGGGGAGTACTTGAAAAAAACTATGGATCCGGAAAAAACTATGGATCAAATAGAAAATAACAATAAAGCTTATTATGGGAGTGTATAAAAAACACTATAGATGCAGGAAAATAGTAGTTTGAGAAACTATGGATAGAGGTTTCACTATAAGAATTTATACCAATGTGCTATGTGATTTTGACAGTAAATTGCCATTATGTTACTTTTAAGTTTTAAGGAGCGCGCTCAGCCCACCCACGACTAGGTATATGGATAGGATCCTACAACTTACCTCCGAGAAGTGAGATGGCTGCCGAGTTTTTAGATAAATAGAAACATAAAAGTATGTACCAAACACAGAAAACCACAAGACGAAGGAAGGAAGCCTTCCTCTCCTGAGTGATCAAGACATTGTGTGGAAACTTACATTAAGCGACTGGAAGTTTGAACATATGATCAGGCAGTACTTGGCCCGGGTCAACGCCACGTTGAGGCGTTGTTCTTCTGTCATGAACCCCGTGCCATCGGTGCGAACACACGACATGATGACCACATCGCTCTCCTTCCCTTGGAAGCCGTCGATGGTCGAGATGACAACGCCCGGTCTCCTGACCATGCTCACGAGCCTCTCACGCTGCTTGTTGTACGGAGTGATCACCGCTACGTTCACGGCCTGACGTTCCAATATGCAGTCGACCAGGGTGTTGACCAACACTGCCTCGCCGTGGTTGTACAGCGCTTGGCTACGGGAGAAAGAGCACTAGTTAAAACACTTTCAGCATTGAGGGGTAATAAGTGGCATATATAAATACAATACTATATTGGTGGTGGACAGAAATTAAAAAAGTGCCTCCACTTGGGATTGAACCCGGGACCTTGGCCGTCCGGGCCCTGCTAAAAAAAAAGATTAAATATCATATATCCCAATTCTAGGGTTATAGATATGGTTTGTATTTCTCGAGTTCATTTCATATTAGTCCAATAGGCAGTGCAATCAGCTCTACACACGTTATTAACAATGTCAATGTGTTATCAAAACAAGAAATATAATTTATGCTTGTGTCTTATGGATAGCTCAGTTGGTAAGAGCAGGGCCCGGACAGCCAAGGTACCGGGTTCAATCTCCGGTGGAGGCACTTTATAATTTCTGTCTATAATAATACCATCATAACAGTGTCAGTCACCTACTATCAAACAAAGGTTGATTAAAATGGTTTGGACATGTCAAAAGGATGGAAGGAGCGAGATTACCAAGAAGGATGATTCCAATTCCAGGTAGGAGACCAAGGGGCAGACCACGACAACAATGGCAGAATAGTGCGAGAAAGGATGTAGAACAGCGAGGAGGAGACTGGAATGTGGTGGAAGGAGAGGAGTGGTGGCAAGACAGAAGAAGATGGAGAGGCCTGTCTTCAATGCCGACCCAACGCAGAGCCACTCAGATCTGGAACCCACATCACCTGACAAAAAGTGCTGCTGTGGAGCGCGTGCAGCAACGTTTCATAAAATACATGTGTTTCAAATCTCATACCGAATACCACCAATCAAACTACACAACTATGTGCAACTCTTTGTTTCTAAAATCTCTTGAAAGCAGAAGACAGAGTATGGACATTCTTTTTCTCTATAAAATTGTTAACAACCTGATCGACTCCACCCTAACAGAAAGAATCAACTATCACGTACCACCAAGAAACAAACGTAGGCACACAGTTTTTCGGATCCCACCTAGTCGTATAGATGTTTACAAGTACTCTTGTATGAACAGACTACAGTCAACATACAATCAGTTATCAATAAATCACGACCTTGACCTGCATAACACCAGTCTACACACCTTCAAACTGAAAATCAGGGCTCTTACTTAATCACACTCACACTCACACTCACACTCAAACTCACACTCACACTCTCACACACAATCACACACACACTCGCGCGCACTCATACCCAAACTACACATCCTACTACTTGTTGTATATCTACTGTATTACTTTTTTTTTTTATAACTACTGAGATTCTTAGAACAGTTAGGTTTAATTAGTATAAACAATAATTGGACTCATCATGTTCTTTTATTAAATTAATATATTAAATTAAAGGTAAAGCAATATTTCAGGTACTTTCAGTACCCTTCAAAAGGCAACAAACCAAACAAAACATAAAAATCCGTCTCCCAGACAAGGTCGACACATCTAACAATCACGGCCATCTTGATCTCAATAAAAAATACATATTCAAATAAAAAATAAAAAATTATACCACAATCATGCCCACAATAGTTCTATGGTTTGGGGACAAACTCTTTCCAAATCGCCGGGAAATCAATGCTGGGAGCACTGATAACATCAGCAGCCACAGACATCAAGGCAGCCTCCTTCAGCCTCCGTCTATGCGAATTTGCTTCGTGTAGAATGATTGAAGCGTCATGCCAGTTCACATAATGGTGATATTCATAGACGTGCTCCGCTAGTTTTGAGGAGTATACCTTGTGTTGTGCAACGTTGTTTTTATGTTCCTTTAACCTGACTTCCAGAGGCCTCTTGGTTTCTCCAATGTAGATAGCACCACACTGACATGGAATTGAGTAAACTGCATTTTTCGACGATTGTGATACGTTCAAGGGCTTGGTTTTTGTTAATATACTTCTTAAAGTTCTGGAAGATTGAAAAACTGTTCGTATTCCAAATGGAGAAAGTAAACGTCTGATTTTTTCTGACAAGTTAGGGTAGTAATCCAGCACAACTGTTTTTTTTAATCTTTGGAGGATCTAGAACTTGACTAATGTCTGTATTACTGTTCTAAATTGTACTATGTATTATGTATCATGTATGTTTATTGTATTGCACTCGTGGGGCTTGCCCCGTTGACAATAAAGAATTAATAATAATAATAATAATAATAATAATAATAACTGATAATGATGATGATTTTATGTATGTACGTATGTATATAGTTTAGATTGGAGAAGGGTGGACAGGTTGGGATATAATATGTACTTTAGATTGGAGAAGGGTTGACAAGTTAGGAAACCATAGAGAACATAAAGCCCAGTCTGAAGGCAACGAAACTTTTCACCTGCTGATGACAACTGCAGCTAATTTAAAGTTGTTAGTTACCTTAATCCACAACGCGTTTTGTCCTTCTGGGACTTCTATTGCCAGGTAGTTCAGAATTTTTGGGGTCGTGTTGCCGGGTGTTGAGCAACTCGACTTGACCGTTTGGCGAGCAGTCAGCAATATGCATGTTATCAAATGCACACCAACTCACGGCAACATTGTTGGGCAACAAAGTTGGGCAACTATGTTGATCGTTTGGCAGCCGCTTTAGGTTTTCTCGAATATAATGTGACATAATGAATTCTTTTGAGTTTCCGAGTTATAAATAGTTTATTTTTATTCTACCAACGTTTCGAGCAGATCTCCCTGCTGATTATCAAGGTAATAGTCAGGTTCACTATGTATTTTCGTGGGATTTTTTTGGAGATTAGCAAAGTGCCATATTTTTGGAAAGCTTGAAACGTCAGGAATTCAAAAATCCATGTTTTACATTTGCTCAGATGTTTTTATGTCCGCCATTTTGGAAAATCAAAATGGCCACCCGAAAATATGAATTTAACTATATCTCGGCTTCCAAGTGACTTAGGAAGATCATATGAAATGCTCATACTATGTTTTAACACCAAGAATATTAAAATCAACTTAAAATATGTAAATATGCAACCACGGCCTCCATTTTGAATTTAAACAATAACTGACCCTAAAATACGAATTTTACTATAATTAAGCTTCCAATTGACGTAGAGAGTTCGTGTTAGTTGTTACTAGTATGTATATACACCAGGAACATATTAATAATTGTTTACATTTGCATAGATGGCCCTATGGGCGTTTTTTTTAACTTAAAAAATGGCCCCCCAAAAAATTAGCGCGTTTTTTTTCAGTCTGTTTGTTTGCACTCTACCGGGAAAACGGCATATGCGATCTTGATGAAAATTGGAGGGGACCTTCAAAATCTCTGAACTTAGACCTGCCACGTTTTTGGGTACAATCGAAGAAATATTTCTCATGAATATCGTACTTTTACGATTTTTTTTCGATTTTTAATGCGATATATTCGTGATATTTGGACCGATTCTGACCAAACGGGTAGGGCTACAACGTTCATATTTCACATGGAGATTAAGGTAATGGTGATGTATTGCCTTTTGAAAGAAAAAGTTAAAAAAGTTAGCAAGAATCCATAGAAATAAAAAAATTAATACGAGTTTTTTGAGGTGAATAATAATCAACAAGTATCTATAGAAACGTGACACAATCATCACCTACAATGCGTACAAAAGCAAGTCTTCTGGCCTCCAGATATTTTACATTAAATTTAATTTAATTGGTGTTACCATAGCAATTAATACTACTTTTAACTAATATTCTAATTTAACACAAATGATTTTGCAATGGGACTTGAAAAAGTAAAGAGATCCCACCTTACAAAAAAGCTCATCCATCAACGCGACTAGAAAATGACTGTAAAAGCAGGTACACTCAAAACAGTAAGAGATCTTGCACAAAGTTTTAACGACAGGCTTACGAGTTTGACAACAGGATTCTGTGAAATTATCCTGGTCTTTGACACATACAAACCCGATTCACTTAAAGAAACAACTAGAGTGAAACGTCGAAAAGGAAAAGCTCCTGTACAATATCAAATTGCAGATGATACCAACATCAATGGTATACCGCTTACAAGGTTTTTATCACATGAGAAAACAAAGTCAGATCTGACAGACTACCTTGCTAAAGCAATCCAAGACTACAAGAAAAACTCACCCCAGGTAGTAATTACATCAGCATCAGGTCACACTAGAAGCAACAGAAACCAACATTTTGAAGACAACAATCACGAAGAAGCAGACACACTCATGATTTGCCTAGCAGCAGAAGCATCACAACAGTTACCTGACGCACAACTGGTATTCTTCACTCCTGATACAGATGTTTTGGTTCTGGCTCTCGCAAACTATGACAAGCTGTGTAAAAGAACGTCACTTTCGATGGTATCCGGTATGGTGGACATAGAACCAATCTGAAGAGCTTTAGGCACGGAAAAAGCGCAAGCTTTACCTATATTCCACGCGTTCACTGGAGTGGACAACGTTGGGAAAATTCTCAGGAATAGGTAAAACCAAATGGTTTCAACTGTACATGAACGCTGATGTGGAATTACCTACAGCAATGATGAAACTGTCCATGGAAGGTGATCTTAAGCAGGAGGTGAAAGACGAACTGGAAAAGTTTGTTTTGCTCAATGTACTGTCCGAAGGGTATCTACATCAGAAGCATACCTGATCTACGGTGGCATCTGTTTCTGCAAACAACTCGCAGAAAGCAACAAGTTACCACCTACACTTGGTGCACTTGAAGAACACATCAGGTGTGTGCGGATACAAAGCCGGGTTTGGTGCCAAGCCACAGTCTTGCAGCAACAGCTCCCTGACCCCTTAAAATTCGGTTTACTGTAATGATACAGGTGGACATATGCTGCCAGTAACTACAAAGGTTCTTCCAGCACCACAAGCCATCATCGAGTTGGTCAGATGCCAATGTAAAGCCACTGCTCCACCACGCAAAGATGTTCATGCAGAAAGAATAACTTACCTTGCACGGAACTTTGCTTGTGTGACACCGAATGCGAAAATGATGAGGACTGCAACATTGTAATTGCTGACAGTGACAATGAGAAGATGAGGATTAATGAATGAAGATAAATAAGATTATGTGTTTCTCAATGTAAATATTTTAATAATATCGCATACTTAAAATATAATCAATAGCTTTTAACTTCTGAAAACTATGACTGTAAAATGTTTCTTTCAATACCTTACATTGCATTTTCCTTAATTTGTGCTTCAAATAAATGCAACATTTGTCAGCTTGTTAATATTCTATACTACTTACCTAATAATTTGTGACTGTAGTTTGACAACATGAAATCATCACTTTAAATATACTGTGCTCATGAAAGCTTCTAAATTTCTTCCTTGATGTTGAAACAATAATTTTACTATCAAATTTCAAATACATAGGTTGGCCATTTTAAAATCCAAATGGGCAGGTTTAAACTGGCATCTATGCAGATGCAAGAGTTGTTTAATATATTTCCTGATTTTAAAACATACAAAGATAGATTAACGCCATTCTATATAATGAGTAAGCATATTATATATATTCTCATTCCAGGCTCATTACAAAATAATAATGGCGGCCAATGCCAATTTAAATATAAATTTCATCACCCTGTTGCTAACACAGAATGAGCATTTTTAATTATCCTTCTATGACACTTTGAAGCCAAGATATCATGAAATTCTCGTTTGACGGCAGCCAAAAATTTTAAAATCCAAAATGGCAGCGATATGGGCCTGTAAGCAATATTTGTCAGGAATTTATTTATATTTATGATTTAAACTCAAATGAAGAGCCTCTTTCACCAAACGTTCTTAGACAATTACAAGTCGAGATATAAAGCAAGTTTTATTTTGGTCGGCCATTTTTTAAGTAAAAAAACCGCTTATAGGGGCATCTATGCAAATGTATACAATTATTAATATGTTCCTGGTGTATATACATACTAGTAACAACTAACATGAACTCTCTACGTCAATTGGAAGCTTAAATATAGTAAAATTCGTATTTTTGGGTCAGTTATTGTTTTAATTCAAAATGGCGGCCGTGGCTGCATATTTACATATTTTAAGTTGATTTTCATATTCTTGGTGTTAAAACATAGCATGAACATTTCATATGAACTTCCTAAGTCACTTGGAATCCTAGATATAATTAAAACCATATTTTCGGGCGGCCATATTGATTTAAAAAAATGGCGGACATAAAAACATCTGCGCAAATGTAAACATCGATTTATATATTCCTGATGTTACAAGCTTTCCAAAAATGTGCTGCTTTGCTAATCTCCAAAAAAATCCTACGAAAGTCTTTTTTAACGACATAGTGAACCTGACTGTAACGGCATACAAATTATAAACGTAAAGTAAACAAGCAAGACAATAACAAAGAATATAAAAGACAAAACAAGTCACTGCAACTAGTCAGCATTACGTTACAGATCTATGCGATGATCTTAAAACTTAAAAGACATTTGGAAGGTGGAGCTTCAGGTGGCTTCTTTCTTCTTCTATCCACTCTAGCCGGAGGAAGAATTACATTTTTCATGGCAACTGGGGGTGACATCGGAACTACATGCCTATCACGTAGAGCCAGTTTCCAGGTGGTTGCCAGTCTATTCGCATCATCTCGTATGATAAAGTTATGCGGTCGTTTCTCCATTTTGACGGCCTCTCTAACAATACTTCATCGTCCACTCTGGCAACAGTATTTGCATTCTTGAAATCTATCCAGTCTATCAAAAGAGTGCTGGAAAAGAGCCAATGTAGTTTCCCTCCTTTTTATTGAAGTTCTATGCTCGTAATCTTACGGTTCATTCTCCCCATATATGTTTGTTTTCTCACAACACCCACATGGAATTTAATTTATTCCATGAGCTTCATGAGGAATCACATCTTTCACATATCTTAGCATTGACGAGATCTTAAGTTCAGCTTTAAAAATGGTTCCTATGTTGTTTTTCTTTAGGAGTCTGCTAATTTTATCTGTGGTGCCTTGTATATATGGTAAATATGCCAAAGTTTGGTATTTCTCTACTTCTGGAGGATTTAAGTCATTATTCTTAGGAATTCTGTTAACGCTTTTGAAATTGATTTGTTGGAATAACTATTCGAAAGAAGAGCTTCCTGAAGTCCCTCCATTTTTAACTGTTATAATATGGTCTTGGTCGGATAGCCTCTCACTTTTGCTACAAGTTCAAAGAGGCATAATAGCAATATTATAGTCTATAGGCTAGGACGTGACAATAATAATTGTCTTATAGTTATAAGTGTTTGATTCACACGATTAACACCATATATGTCATTGTTAAGGTCATTGCTTTTATAAAAGAAAGAAAGAGATTTAATGATAACTTAAAATTTTGTACCAATTTATATTTTTAATTTGTCTATGCTATTATATACTATATAATATTAAAAGACATTTTTAAGTATAGACAACATACATATAATAAATAAAATAAAGAATACATTTTGACGTTTCGTGGTAAAGAAGGGCAAAATAGAAGATAGGACTGCACTAAATATGACAATATTGTTAACACATAAAATTGGAATCATTTTAAAATAGAATGTTTGTGACTAGGTATGCCTGTGGTTCCTAACACTTATGTAGGCCTTGGTACTACTGGTAACTAGGGATGCACATCAATACTTTCTTCATTATCGAAATGGTAATGTCATTATCAAATCGATATTATCGATATTACCAATAAAAAATTCAAGCCCGTTCCGACATAGATGGAATTTCAAATGTGGGAAACGGAATGAAATTCAAAACAATCTCATGCCACTTGCTGCCTCGTCCTGATTGTGTTGGCATTGTGTTTGCCTCCCGCTATCGGCTAAGTTCGCTCCCAAACATAAATCTCGAATTGTGTTCTATGCATCATCATTCCTGCTTTTAAATATGAATGCCCCTGAGCAGGGGGGGGGGGGGGGGGGTTAAATCACGTTTGCATTTTGCAACAATTTCTTCTCTAGAGTAATGAAATGAAATGATACAAATTTAAGTCACCTCATCATCTCTGCACAATTTTGATTAATATTTTATTAATATTCATTGTCATTAACTTATTATATATATAGAGAGAAGTGAGATAGAAAGGAATATTAAGGACACAGAGAATTTAAAAAGAGGATAGAAAGAAGTGGAAAAATTTGGTTGCAAAACCCAAGCTGACCCTGTCACAAGCGGGAAATGGCATGGATAATGACAATGACGACAATATCTTGAAGTTGAATTACTTTTAAGTTTTAACCTTTTTCTATAATTAATTTACTTTTCTTGAAATGGATTTAAAAATTTTGGGTTCTGCTATATTAGAGGCCCCATTATTTTTTATTCGTGCAAATACGGAAGGCCCAATAGTGTCATGGTAATTGTTTCTTTAAACTCACTTACCGAAGTCACTGGTTATCTCTGGGTTCTCTAGTCAAATAGCTGTAATTAAATTGTAATCCTACTTTACTACAATGCACTTGTCCTCTGGTTGCACACTCCAGTCCACCAAATACCTTGGAATTATTATTGACGAATTACTCTCATGCGTACCGCAAATATTGCCGCTTACAAAAAAACTCAGAAACATGATTTATATAGTTACCAGACTTAGAGAAGTTCTTAACTCACACCTCCTCCGATTAGGTTACACTTCACTAGTCCAATCAACCATAATGGTGGGGTAGCAATATTTGCAAAACCACACTTAAAACTTACTGCTATTAACAAATGCAGCAGCTTAGAAAAGACCTTCGAATGCACAGCGGCCAAATGGACCGTCAACGGAAAGGTCATACTAATCTTAGTGATATACCGTATTTACTCGATTATAGGCCGCCCTCGAGTAATGGCCGCACCCTTATTTTGACCACTCAGATTTTAAAGAGTTGGCTATAAATACTTTTGACAAATTGCTTCACATAATGGCCGCACCCCACTTTTTGAACTTGATGATTTCAAATATACCCGAGGCCTATACTCGCATAAATACAGTAGTAGGCCTACCTATTAGATTACTCCGTATTAACTCGATTATAGGCCGCACTCTTATTTTCACCACTCAGATTTTAAAGAGTTGGTTATAAATACTATTGATAAATGGCTTCACATAATGGCCGCACCTCACTTTTTGAACTTGACAATTTCAAATATACCCGAGGCCTATACTTGCATAAATACAGTACAGAGTCCCCGACAGTAATTTTGATCTCTTCCTCGAAAAACTAGAGGCGACCATACTATCACTAACACGTAGATATCCCAAGGCCAATGGACTTGTACTGAGTGGCGACTTCAACGTCAACTTCCGAAAAGAAGGCCGTTATAAGACAGCGATTACAGATCTAGCCTCTGCATTTGACCTTAAGATAACCATTAAAGAGATCACAAGACCATCCCAGTTCGCAGGATCCACAATCGACAACATACTAACAGACTTACCAACTGATTCTTACGAGACAAGCGTCGTAAGCTTAGGTCTCTCGAACCACCTTGCGCAATCATTTATCCTCGAGCTACCCCCAATGAAGGAAACAGCTCCAACATTCGAGTACAAGCGAAAGTTTAATGATGCCACAATAGAAGAATTCCTATCTCAGTTGGCAACTGTCGACTGGTCAAACATTTACGAGTTGCCACTTAGGCCTATAGACAAAATGATGGAAGCATTCCTAACCAAATTCCTCCACCAATTTAAGAGTGCCTTCCCAATCAAGACATATAAAATAAGGTCACAATCAAACAAACCTTGCTGGATCACTCCAAGCTTAAAAGCGAGAGGCTGCTACCTTCGACGCCTCCACGCAGAAATTAAATTCTCAGCAACACCAAACCCTGACGACAAAGCAAGCTACTTGCGCACTAAAAAATCTTACAGACAAGATATTGAGGATGCGAAGCGGGCTTGCAATGACAAATACATCACTGACGCCCCAAACCGAGTGAAAGCTTCATGGAAGGTCATTAAATCCCTGACTGCCATGGACCAAACCAAAACAAAGAGTCAAGACATCAAGCTTCAAATAAATGACAAAATTGTTACAGACCCTACAATAATAGCAGAACACTTCAACCATTACTATAGAAATGCAGTGGCAGACCTTCAAGCAAGCCTAGGCTAGACCCCACAGCACACTCTAAACCCCAGGGACACTCCAACAATAAACAAGAACAGTATCTTCTTAGGCCCTACCGACTACAGGGAACTACGTGCTATTTTTGCCAAAATAGGGAAAAAACACTCATCCGGGCCAGATGACATACCAGGCAACATTTTGGCAAAATGCTTACCATTCATCTATGAGCCTCTCAGTTATATAATCAACACATCAATGCTGCAGGGCTGCTTTCCATCCCAACTAAAGCCCTAAAAAATAATACCAATCTTCAAGAAAGGATCACGTCTAGACCCAGTCAACTACAGGCCAATATCTCTAATATCATCCTTCTCAAAGATTTTTGAATCGGTGATGAATGAAAGAATAAAAAACTTTCTACTTAAATCATGCTCCATATCCCCTAACCAACACGGATTCCAACACGGGAAATCTACAACAACAGTTTGCTTTAAATTTTTATCTGCAATATATAATGCTCTTGATTCGCACAATCATTGTCTAGGGCTATTCTACGACCTCACCAAAGCCTTCGACTGTGTGGATCACAAGATCTTACTGGAGAAACTTGGCGCCCTAGGCATCCGAGGAGCAGCCCTAAACTGGATCGAGTCTTTCATATCACAACGAGAACACTATGTCGAACTGAATAACTCGAGCCACACTGGAAGTGGGGTGAAATACCGCTCCTCACTGCAAACTACCGATGTAGGCGTCCCACAAGGCTCAGTACTTAGCCCAATTTTCTTTGTAATATTCATCAATGACTTACCTGCAAACTCACCCCAAGTCTACCCAAGCACTTCAGATACCATGGTTCTATTTGCGGATGACGCATCAAGAATCATCTCAACCCAGAAGTCTTCAGATCTTCCAACAGCAGCTAATGCAGCAGCTACCCAAATGAACCACTGGTGTGACAAAAATCAGCTACTCCTAAACTAATCAAAGACCTCTTTCCTACAGTTCCATACCTACCAGAAACATCTGTCCAGTAGCCCACTCATCTGTTTAAATGGCAAAAGTGTAGTGCAAAGTGACAACATAAAAGTACTTGGTCTACATATCAGTGACACATTGGACTGGTCAGCCAATATAAACAGTGTGGCCAACAAAATAAACAAAGGGGTCTTTATGTTAAGAGCATTAAGGAAAGCAGTCTCGCAAATCCTTATGCGTCAAACTTATTATGCTTTTGTGTTCTCCCACCTAGTGTATGGGATTATGTTCTGGGGCACCTCTGCCCACCTAAATAGAATATTTAAACTGGGAACATGAATAAACATGTTTCAGTGGGGGAAAGGTACAGAAGGACGACAGCTTACCTTGAAAAACGTTAGGTAGGTCGCACAGACACAAATAGATGAGTAGACAAAGTTGCTGATACGTTTCGACCAACTAGTGGTCTTTATCACTCAGCGTGAGTAGAGATACTAAAAGTAGTTCTAAAGCTAGCATGGTATGTACAATGAAGGCGCTGTCGGTGGGTGGTAGTAGGTGGAACTAGGTCTAGGGGAGGCAGAGCTGGGCGCGCCTGCTACCTGTTGTTCAGGTTAGGAGGCTCGCGCGATCTGGTGATGTGTTGGTGAGATAGCTCCCAGTTTCTTAGCTCCAACTGCCTGCAGTCATCGGGAAGCGCCTTGATGATTCTCGTTGTGAAACAGTCTTTGAAAGGGAGGCTGTGTTCAACAGCATGCTGGGCCACAGGTTTGTCTGGATCCATCTGTTTGACACTTTGACGGTGGCCTGTCATACGGGTTCTCAGTTCATTAGTGGTAAGGCCTACATACTCTGCCGGACACTGCGTGCACTTGAGCTGGTAGACTACGTTGGAGGTGAGACAGCTGTTGTCTGTTGTCTGTTGTGTCAACAGCTGTCTCACCTCCAACGTAGTCTACCAGCTCAAGTGCACGCAGTGTCCGGCAGAGTATGTAGGCCTTACCACTAATGAACTGAGAACCCGTATGACAGGCCACCGTCAAAGTGTCAAACAGATGGATCCAGACAAACCTGTGGCCCAGCATGCTGTTGAACACAGCCTCCCTTTCAAAGACTGTTTCACAACGAGAATCATCAAGGCGCTTCCCGATGACTGCAGGCAGTTGGAGCTAAGAAACTGGGAGCTATCTCACCAACACATCACCAGATCGCGCGAGCCTCCTAACCTGAACAACAGGTAGCAGGCGCGCCCAGCTCTGCCTCCCCTAGACCTAGTTCCACGTACTACCACCCACCGACAGCGCCTTCATTGTACATACCATGCTAGCTTTAGAACTACTTTTAGTATCTCTACTCACGCTGAGTGATAAAGACCACTAGTTGGTCGAAACGTATCAGCAACTTTGTCTACTCATCTATTTGTGTCTGTGCGACCTACCTAACGTTTTTCAAGGTAAGCTGTCGTCCTTCTGTACCTTTCCCCCACTGAAACATGTTTATTCATGTTCCCAGTTTAAGTATCCTAGCCATTTAGGCCTCATCTATATACCAAGCAAACTAAATGGAATATTTATCATACAAAAAAAGAGCAACGACACTCATGTAAACCTCTATTCACTAGATTGAACATCTTAACTGTGCCATCCATATTCATCTATGAAACAGCTTGCTTTGTTAAAAAATACCCAAAATCATTCATTCAAAACTCAGAAATACACAATCACTCCACCAGACAAAAGAATAACATACACGTAATAGACCACAACCTCACATTATTTAGTAGAGGCCCTGTTTATGCTGCCACGCAAATATGGAACAAACTACCAACCGAAATAAAAAAGATCAACAATATTTCTAGATTTAAGTATGAACTGAAGAATGTATTATTAAAATACTCCTTCTATTCAGTCAAAGAGTTCCTACAATGGGAGAAAATTACGATGTAACAGCTACAGACTATCCTAGGTTTAGGTTTAGATTGTTTGAGTAAATTAGCCCATTTAGCATAGGTAGGCCTAGTTTATAGGAATATAATAATGTAGTTAAATATTAGTTATTTTATGTTAATTTTGAGAGCTTACTATAGGGTCTATGTGGACATGTATATTAGCTAATAGCTTATATTATGTATACCATCAACTGACTACGAATAAATAAATAAAAATAAATAAATAAACATATGGAATTATTGGTTGGGGAAGTGTGGTTGACAGTCATCTAAAACCTCTAGAAATTATTACACAAAAACTTATAATTAAAATTTTCACAAAAACTAACAAATATTACCCTTCTGAACTACTTTTCTCGAACATCAAACTCCTAGACATTCGAAAACTATACTTAAAAACCATACTCACCTTTGAACATAATCATCCTAATCTATACAAACCCACAAAATTAAGCACTACAATTACAAGAACAGTTGATCACCTAACAATCCCTAGAAAAAATACAAGTCTAGGACAGAGACACTGTGACTTCTTAGGTCCGAGATCTTATAATAATTTACCAATAAATATCACGTCAACTCGTTCAAAAACTACCTTCAAGAGAGCCATATATACCTGGCTACTGAAACAATCCTGTCCGAACTGCAATTACCTAATCAACTTTAATTCTAACCCACACATATTTGAATAAGCACTCAAACTGATTGTGACCTAATTGGCTAATTCCAAATTTCTTATTTACCTACTATAAAGTATTTTATACTGTAACTAAATTCAAACTTTCTTATTTATATTATTATATAGTATTTGTAATGTTTTTATTTATATATTATTAATTATATGTAAGGTGACCATATTTTGAGAGTTACAAACCGGGACAACTCAAGTGTGAGAATATGTACTTTGTATTCCATAGACCATTTCGGGATCTGAGGACTGGGGCAGAGCCCCAGCCGCAGGAGGCACATTTTTTTCGAGGTATATTTGGTCAAATGCCCAGAAAACAGCTTTCTGACTTGAAAATATGAATTAAAAATGGGTTTTAATATGTACATTTTCGTAGTCATAAAATCTTTAACTAGTGAGTGGTTTAAAAATGATAGTACAAAATAAAATACAAACATTCGGCAGAAAATAATGCGTGTAATGTATTGATGAGGGCATCATACTAATGAAGTCCTTATCAATAATAAAGATAATTGAAAATGCATTGAATTTGTATAACATATGGATGATTTAACTTTTAATACATTTTGTCTTTACAACAAAATAATTAGTGTAGGTATGTAATCAATGAAAAACGTACCTCAGTTACATGATTTTTACATAATGATATTTCATTATCTATAAACAAAATCAATGCAAATAATGACTGAGAAAATTAGGGGTGTGCAAGTCCTTAATTTTTAATTCGAGTCAAGTCCGAGTAATTAGTCTTTTTTAAATTTGATGTGCTTTGACTATATATATTTTTTTAAATGTTCAATATTAATTTTATTTACTGTCTATATGTTGGCTCCAAAAGTGAAAGAGTAACATCTAATTGATTTAAAATGTTATCTCTCTCTAGATCATTTTAATGAATGATGTTATTAGGGTTAGGCTAAGACATATATTTCTGTAGTGAGTGGTATTACTTGAAAATGTTGATACAGACATTATAGTGACATATTGTTATTATTTGTGCCAAAAAAAGTTCAGAACTTCCCAAAAGAACACAAATGTGTATCAAATCAAAAGAATGAGGTTAGTATAATGGATATTCAGGGTTGGTCAGGCGCGTAGGAACGTTTTGAAAGTAGGGGGGAGGGGGGCAAATTCATCAGAAGATTATGCTGCCGGCAGCTGGGGTCTGGGGCAAAGCCCCAACCGCCAGAGGCCCTGTACATTTTCACCAGACTACAGTTATTTTGTCATGTTTTAACTGCACTCGGACTCTGTAAACGATGTTTTACAGCAACTATCTGCGTTCTAAAAACTCAAAAAATTAACGTGAAGTGGCCCATTTTAGTAAATTTCAACCTAATTTTTTTATGTAATGACGAAGCATACAGGCAAACATATTCGTTTTACCAAGGTGACTGTCGAATTGTATAAGTGTAAGTGCATATTTACTACATACTACATACCTACGATACTGGGGTAAGGTAACGCCAAGAATAGATAACAATATTAACGTTTTCACACTCAAGCGCGACCCGGCACCTCCACCAAAATCATTGAATAGTATTAGTACACCCCTAAAGAAAATGAATTATCTTCTTGTGAGCGGAAGAACTATATCAATGTTATTACTGTTAGTATTTATCAGGGAGTGCATTTTTTTATTAAAACATTATCCTTCCCCACGATACAGTTGACAGAATACCGGGACATTTCCCATCCAAAATTGAAAACCGGTACAAAAACGTCATTTTAACGAGTCTCTCGGGACACCGGTACAAGTGTTCTGAAAACGGTACTGTACCGGTCAAACCGGTACGTCTGGTCACCTTAATTATTATATGATACATTTAAGTATCATTATGGATGTTCCTACCTACCTGTTTAATCCACCATACAAACATGTTTAAGCTTATTGTGGCCCACACACAGGTCTCCCTGACCTCTTTGGGCTTCCAGTAAAAAAAAAAAAAATCTTATATAATATCTATTTAATTACCTACATTTAAAACCTTAAAATTAGGAATAAATACTGTTCTCTTATACCTATGTAACAAAACTGTACCTATACTGGAATAAAACTCAACTTTGTATTGTATTGCAGGGCTGCCGTTTTAACGGATTTTATCCGTTTTTACGGATCTTAAAGGGTGCAAAACGGATAAACGGATTTTTAGTCTTATTTACGGATATTTTGTTAATTACGTTTTCTATGCTTATTTTCGTATATTTGAATCTGCGTGGGCTAATTTCGATTGTAAACATTGAAGGCGGGGCGATAATCGATTCGACTTTCGATAGGGGGCGGAGCATGGGCGGAGCCGGTGGAGCCGTGTCCCAGATGTAGTAGGAACTGCTTCCATTGAGAAACAGCCAATCAGACTGCACAGTTGCTTTTGGATGGCTTTTGGGGAGAATGAAAGTTAAATTGAACAGCCAAGAGCCTACAAAATTGTTTTCTTTCGTTTTTGTTCATAAAGTTTGGATTATGTGATATTTAAAGTGAAAAATAGAATAAGTATATGATTAAAATGTTATTATCAAGTTCTGCAATGTTATTATAGAACACAACACATGGGCCTAGCCTAGGCTAGGCCTAGGTCAAAATTGTTATGCAACATTCATAGGGCCTAGCTAGGCCTAGGCCCCATGCCTAGAATTTTTTAACCAGGTCAGAAAATATTATTTTAATGTTTAAAATGGATTTTCTGTAAATAAATAACATTTTAAATTTTTATGCAATCTTAATTAAAGCAACCACGGGCGTTTCTGGCTCCTTTCTTCTCGTCTGTGCATGGGCCTAGGCCCTTGGCAACTTTTAGGTTAAGATGGTAACAAAATATAAACATCACATTTATCCATTTTCATAGTTTGATCAATGAAATCAACGTTTTTAGACTTTTCACGGATATTTGCGGATATTTAACGTCCTCATACAGGATTTGAAAAAAATATCAGTGGCAGCCCTGTTGTATTGTATTGTATTGAACTAATATCAATAATAATAGTAATGTTAATGTAATGAGTGGTGTGACGGCGCCACCTTTTGCCGCTCATAAATTCAAATATTTGTCATTGAACAGCAGTGCCCGCCCGAATTTTATGGTTGCCGTTTCTGTGTTATTTTTGTGAAAACCCTAGTAGTTTTATATTTCAAATTCCATCAAACTAATGAGTTTGCGCTCAGGGAATTTGTTTAATTTTAATCATTTGTTAATAATAATAATAGGTGTATTTTTAATCTCAACTGTAGCATCACGGGTCTTGTGTGACTTGAGACCAGACCATTGTTTTGGGTTAATAATAGCTAGAGGTAGTGAAAAATGGTGATAACGAAATTCGCGATTTTTTTTAAATGTCCATTTTATTGCCTAAAATGTAATATTGTCGACGAATTACATCATTTAGAGATGGAAAAAACACATTTTGAAAACGCGAATTTCGCGAAATCTCGTGTATATCGCGAAATAACGAACAAAATTGTATAAAACTGGTCAAAACGCGAATTAACTCGCGAAATTAAGCATTTTAAAGCTCAAAATGTGGGTGGATGGTGGAGGTGCCGGTCCAGAATTTTTGTGAATTTTGGTGGAGGTGCCGGTCCAGACCGAACATTACGCGCGCAGCGGGCGGTACATCGTTTCGTGACGTCACGGGCTCCACGGAAATAGACCGCAAAAATAACGACGCGTATCACGGACTCCGCGGCAATAGTCCGCCAAAATAATGGTGCGGACAAATATTTATTTTTGCTTGGGAATCGATTCTGAATAGATTTGTGGGTCACAATGATCGATTCTAACTTTTTGGAATTTATGTCATCCCTACTTAAAGGCTTAAAGGGATTTTTTTTTAATTTTTTTTTTTTTTTTTTTTAGATATAGGCCTATGTTTTTGACCATTTAAATGAAATCGCGAAAAACGCGAAATTTGGGTTTTATAAAACGAAATTTGGATTTTTATATCACCATTTCTCATTACCTCTAATAATAGCTTTGAAATCACATCTTTTGAACAGCATGAATGCATATAAAATACAAGATAATTATGTTTTTAATTTACCTTTTTATTAAATTTATCTAACTTCTTATCAGACCTTTTTTATGTTAATTACTTATTTTGTGTAATGAGGAACTTGATGGTTTTGCGCTCCTAGCGGCGTGATTATGTAACTATGTGCGAGAAACGGGAAACGGAAGTCGTTGTGAACAAGGAAGCCAAGCCACTTCTGGTCGGCGTGGGGTAGCGTGAGTGGACGCCTCATGGTAGGCGATCCACGTATTTTAATTAATAAAAGTGTTAATACGACGCTAAATCACTAAAACCAGTGAGATCTAGAAAGATCTAAGTGCGGTGCGTGTTTGGTATAATCACGTTTTACGCGATCCCGAAGGATTACGCGATAATTAACCCGATTATCCAGTTGGTATATTCTGTGTTGGCGACCACGTTGTTAGTGCGACGTAGCTAAATAGTTAGCCACGAGGTGTTTGAAACCAGGTATAGATACGACCCTATCTATCTAATCAATAGTTATTGGAGCGGTCCATTTGTTTCTAACGACGTATTTTGAGTTGAATTACGAGTTGAATCAGTTGAAGAGTGTTCATATCTTTGTGGAACAATTGCCGGGACTCTAAGCCGCCATTGCCGGGAATTGCAGTACTCCCCACATTGTGTGCAATGTCCAGGACTTTTGCACAACTTACGTACGCTTTCGAGAGAGCATAACTTGCGAGTTTATGACTCTGCCACCCTTGTAAGTAGAGATGAACTGAGATTAATTCATTTGAGAGATAATAGAACATTTTTGAGAGCAATAGTTTCCGTGAAGCGGATGAGTGAGAGAGACCTGGTTAGCCGCCATTTTTAGCTACGTCATAAAATTGACCAAACGACGCCATATTGGTACACGGTGGTCACCACTCACCACGATATCCTTCCGCGCTCCGGGACAAGGGTGAGCATATCGTTTAATGCAGAACTGTTGATTTAATATTGCCGCGAACCCGGGTATTTACTGTGAAGATTGGATTTCAACTATAAGCCGAGCTATATTTGAACATTGGTGGAAATAAACCCGACACGTCATTTCGTTGCGATGCGACCTTGAACTGACCGTCTGAACTGAGTTTGATACGACCGCGGATCGAGAGCTTCCGTGTTACTTACGCGCGACGCGAGGAAAAACATCGGCAACCACTATGCATGGTGATCGCTACGCTTCCAGTAACTACACGTGAAGACTGGAGAACAACTACTCAAACGTCGAACCAAGGACCTTGTAATCATACAGCGAGGGTTCTGATCCCTAGTCGAACTTGAACATCTAAATGATGAGTATCTAATCACATGTTATTTGATAGAATATTTTCATAATTCATTCAGGCATTAATGAGCCTAATTAAATAACATGGGGGGTATTTAATCATTAGAAATCACTGATCAGTGCTAGGAGAACAGGGCATGCCATCATTTGTATGCTATTTGTGTTTTTAACCTTAATATACTTTCTTTCGAAGGTTTATTAATCTGTTATTTTTATCCAATATATATCCAATATGTTCCCTAATTGACAAATCATCCCATAGTAAATTTAATTGTGCCTGGATAAGGCCTACTCTTCAAGTAGGCAACTTGATTCTGTTCAACCTACAATTGATCAACCTTTTTGTTTTAACAGTATTTAACAAAATACTGTAACTTCTATAATTTTGTTGTATTTGCTTATCTTTTGTTGAATTTTAATATTTACATTTTTTCTACTCTCTGTGTTTCTCCGACTAGAGCTGAGTCGTGGCAAAGTTAGGTCTGTTTCGAGACAAAATAGAACCCCGAGATAAAATAAATGAGTCTAATATTGCTATTCATTCCAAATCCAATCTAGTTACTTAATCTGTACTTGGATAATTGTTACCCTAACAGTAGGGGCTTTAGAAGACACAGTACTCTGTTTCTTGCTATGTGCTTTTCTTAATCAAATCCCATAGTGACTAGTAGTTCGTATCTTGACAGTGGATGAAAACCTGTTAGGGACATCTATACAATCTTGATTGCTTACCTCTCTTGCAGGAAATCATGTTTTAATATTATGTAAGGCACCAGAGCATTCGGCTTCCTTATTTTCACGTCTCCAGCTGTTGTCAGCCTATTGCCATAGAAGCGTAAGTTTGGAAAGCGGAGAATCTTCGGGTGCATTCGGTACTGCTCGTGTAGGAACTGAATTGGACTAGGTTCGCAACCAGCGAAACACTCACTCAGTCGGGCGAATAAAGATGTTCCATACCCATTAGCTTTGGCAACCTAGAAAAAGAAAGAAAGGAAAGATATGTAAGATGGATGTGAAATAAACAACAGCCAGGCAGCCTGAAAATGACCAAAACACTCCTACAAGTTCTGTATTTCAAGCAATCTGACAGGCTGCCTAAAATTCCCCACAAAAAAAGTTTTTTTTTTTTTTTTTTTTGAAAAAGCAAACAAGGGTGTGTAGGCCTACTGCGTTAAAAAATAATTTTATCTCCAACTACTCAATGTGACAAATAAATACTAATCAACTATCATCGGTTATCAAACCACGCGAGGATGACACATTGTTTTTGCTTGTCATCTCTATTATTACATTATTGCTATTCGAGACAAAAAAAACATAGGTGAGGGTGTGACAATTACTAAAAAGTAAAAAGTAAAAACCAATGCCTTGTGTGGGACTTGAACCCACGTCTCCTTTGTGTTGTATTCTTCGGACCTACGCCCTAATTAAATATACACCAGGCACCAGAGAAATTTGGTATGCTACAATGTGTTGTATTTTAACATAGTAATTTGTATTGAAAATAGTAACTATATTTGCAAAATAAATGGATAATAATAAAAAAGGGATAACAAAACCAAACTTGTGTTATCGTTCTCTCGTCAAGATCATCTTTGACAGGCACTGGAGTGTTGTCATGGGCAACACTTCGGACAACAGAAAGACGACTCGAAGATGCCAACATGGCTGGTACTAACCGTTGTACTCTACTAATTTAATCTTTACTCCAATCGTATTCACGTTAGATGTATGTAAATTATCGTGTTGATTTACTTGTTTAATATATTTCTATTTTGAACTATCATGTGTTGTAACTCGTACGTTATTTATCCTGACCACCGACAACTGCATCAACACCGAGGCCAAACCGTGGCTATTGCTCGAATCCTTGCCCAACCAAACTCATCACCGGAGTAAGGAAAGGTAAGAGATTACATATCAGAAGTGGGATTGGACGGATGATTGATTTATTCGGACATTATCGTATCGTATGAAGTGTTTTTGAAAGAAATTCGTTTTCCTAAATGAAAAATAAGAGTTTTGTGGACTTGTAAAACCAAATTTTTGCAATCTGCTGGAACCGGCATTTTCTTATGTTTGTTTTGTTTGTCACACATGATTTTTGAACTTCGACTTTTATCGATCTGCTCTGATCGATTTACCGAGCGCTAAAGCAACCGTCACATTGTTATGAATCTTGTGTTTTTGTTTTTAACGATTTGACATTTGACATTTCTCGTCGATTTTAAGTGCTATCAAACATTTGTTGCGACTTTATTGTACGTATATATCGCTTTTGTGCCTACTTAGGCCTACTATCGAAGTTGTGATTAACATTGTGTAGTTTTTGGACAAAGTATTGTATGTAAACCTGTCGCTTTAAATCGAAATGCCTACCGGTACCACTAAACGTCGCGGAAACAGTGGAGAAGGCAGAAATGTAAACGTTGACAGTCGACAACCAGATCCGCCTTGTCCTGCAACATCGAGTGCCAACAGTGACAGTGACAGACCTTCGGATCTTCACGTTATGATGGACATCCTTATGGAGGAAAATCGTCGTCGTGATGCTACATTCGCGAGCATGGTGGCAAGTATGAATGTAGGAGCGAACAATGTTTGTAGAATGCCAGATCTTTCTACCGCTATAACGATGTTTGATGGAGAATCCCAGTCACCAGCAGGGGAGTGGTTGCGATCGCTAGAGGCTACAAGTGCCTTGTATCACTGGCCAGACAGTGTTAAGTTGGAAACTGCTCGATCACACTTGACAGGGGCTGCCCGAGAATGGTTTCTTACAGATATGAATCGATTACGAACTGGGAATTGTTCAGAGAATCTTTCAGAGCTGCATTTATCGGCAAAGTGAGCCTTCCTGAACGCTGGCAGAGAATGACAAGCAGAGAACAACAACCTGGGGAAAGTGTTTATGTTTACTTCCACCAAAAGGTTCGTCTATGCAAGGAATTAAATCTCGATTTTAGTGATATGAAGAAACAGATGATTATCGGTATGCTGTCACGATCATTAAGCAACGCTCTTCAAATTCGCCATCATGAAACTGAAGAAGAGATTTTAAGAGACATCGCTGACTTTGAAGAAGTTGATAAGGAAAGGGCTACCCGAGCTGCAACCAAGAAGAAGGATATGATTACCGGAAGTCATTTGGTACAAACTTCCAAGACACATCGTCATATCGTCACGTCGTTTCCACGACATAATCGACCTGCAAATGCGACCGGCATGAAGCAGAATTTTCCAGCATTTGTACCAACAAGTGTTAGAAACGAAGATCACCGACAAGCTATTGATAAAACTATTACCGACACTCAATGTTACACTTGTTACCGGCAGGGACACTTATCTCGAGACTGTCCAGATCCACAACGTCCACGCTACTGTGTACTGTGCAAGAACGAAGGCCACACACAAAGGTATTGTCCTACAAGCAACCCATCGAGCAACAATACAATATCTTTAGTAAAGAACTGCCAGGGTGTAAGTCCGTTAAAATACCTACGAACTGCACTTGTGAATGATGTGGTGGTGCGTGCAATGATTGATCCAGGTAGTTCGAGTTGCATCATGCAAGCTAGCGCAGCTGTGAAGTGTGGCTTGACACCGTCCAAGTCTAACTGTGTTTTAACCGGATTTGGCAACATAAACACTAATGCAATCGGTCAGACGTTGGCTAAAATCGAAATTGACAGCGTAATTGCTAGAGAAGTTTGTGTTCTAATCGTCCCGGACCAAGCTCAATCGGTGGAAATACTTATAGGACGAACGTGGACTGAACTTCCTCAAGTCAACTTCGCAAAATGTAATGATCGCTTTGTAATTACAAACAGCGCATCCGGCCTGATTAGTAACTCTACAAATTACCAACCCAAAGTTGAAGAGAGGTTCATCGAAGTAACGGTCAACGAAAACGTGAATTTAACTAAGAATCCAGTAAATTTTGTACAACTTCAAGCCAGTTCTGTTAACGATGAACTGTTCATGGTTGCTGAAAACAATGGGGAAAAGGATCAACTTTTCAAATTCGTTGATAGAATGACAGTCTTCCCTGTAATAAATGATTCACCAAAGGATCAGCATCTTAAGAGTGGAGATCGCATCGCACGAGGAGTCACGGTTGAACTATCGCAACTAAAACATGATATAAAACCGCAAGCAATAACCATTGATGACGTAAAAACTGATGAAAACGTCACCATAAATCAGAAACGTCAACTTCTCGATCTCATCAATGAAGACCGTCATTGTTTAGCCCTAACAATATCAGAACTTGGGTGCACTGATCTCATTGAGATGAAGATACAAGAACAAGATTTATTTATTTATTTATTTATTTAAGTAAGCCTTCTACAGTGTTCACTCATTGCATGTCATACAGACATGCGAGTATTTGAAGTTGTCTGTACAATTGTTAAGAAAACAAACATAAACAACACATAAACAGTTTACAATGTTAACAAAGTTCAATTCGATAAAGAGTGCAATTGGTCAATTAAAATAGTTTCAATGTAGATACAATATATCAGTCATTAGATTAAAATTAAAATTAAAACTAAGATATTTGGGTTCACACAACATATGTACTGATACTATAGTTAGCTTAAGCTAGTCCTATACAATACAAGTCTCAAAATATTCACTTACTGAATAAAAGCTGTGTTCCAAAAGGAATGATTTAATCCTAGCCTTAAACTCCTTCCTAGAGCTTGTAACACCAACATTCCGTAATTCTTCAGGCAATTTGTTATATACTTTAATTCCCATGTTCACGGGATCATTATCCAGCAGCTTCAATCTATGGCTAGTCTGGTACAATTTTCCCTTCCCTCTCGTGTTTATATTATGGACATTTGCATTCAATTGAAATAAGTTAGGAAATTTATTTACAAACATGATAACCTCAAGCAGATACAGACAAGCTACAGTTAATATATTTGCATTCTTAAAAGCCTGTCTGCATGATTCTCTAGAGCCTAAGTGGAGCATATACCGCAATGCTCTCTTCTGAAGGCAAAAAATCTTACTTACACTCGTTGAGTTCCCCCAAAACAATATCCCATAGTTTATCAGAGACTGAGTGTTGGCATGAAAAACTTTTTTCCTTGTATCCAAATTACATTGGGTGGACAAGGCTTTCATTGTAAAACAAGAAGAGCTTAGTCTCTTGCCCAGGTCTTCAATATGAGATGACCACTTTAGTTTAAAATCCAGTTTAAGGCCTAGGAATTTGGCTACCTCCACTATATCAATTGATAAGTTGTTATGCTCTACTGTTAAATGTGGATGTTGACCCTTAACTTGGTAGGTAATTATTTGGGTTTTTGAACAGTTTAGCTTCAATTTGTTAGCCTTGAACCATGCTTCTAATTCTCTAAGAATAACTCCCAATTTGTAAATTAACTCGTCTATGCTCTGTGCCGTAATTATCACGGTAGTATCATCTGCGAAAAGAATTGCTTTGCATAGACGCGCTAAATAAGGTGGTAAATCGTTGATATAAAGGCTTAAAGAAAACTGGACCAATATTAGAACCCTGCGGAACCCCACTATTAACCTGTTTCCAACCTGATGAACACTCAACACCATTGCTGTTAATGTCTACGCGTTGCTTTCGGTCAGTAAGATAGGATCTGACCCATGAACCTGCTATACCCCTTAGTCCGTAATGTTTTAATTTATCAATAAGGATAGAATGGTGAAGTGTATCGAATGCTTTAGACAGATCGCACATAATAGATCCAACCACTAGTTTCTTATCTAAGGCGTTATTGATCTCATGTATTAGTTGGAATGCTGCCGTCATGGTAGAGTGTCCCTCTCTGAACCCATGTTGATTCTCGCATAGTATATTATTGTCATTGAGGAACACATGGAGTCTGCTAAGAAATAATTTTTCGAACACCTTTGACAATGTCGGCAGCAATGCAACTGGCCTATAATTTGAAATCTCAGTCTTTTCCCCCTTTTTAAATAAAGGCTTAACCACCGAGTATTTAAGCCGTTCCGGAAAAATTCCCTCTGTGAAGGAGCAATTACATATATGCGCCAATGGTTCCGCAACAAAATGGCTACTATATTTTAAAATAACATTAGAGACACCATCCCACCCTGCTGAATGTTTAGATTTTAAGTTATTTATTATATCTATTACTTCAGCAGGACTAGTCAGACTCAATACAAAGTCTGGGATGTTATTATCAGTAACCTTTTGTAGATAGATAGATAGGTAGATAGATGCAAGCATGATGGCCGACAGTGAGTAGTAGCACCTAGAGTCTGTCTCCCCTTCCACGTAGTCATATTAAATACGTAGTCATAATTATTAAATCTAGGCCCACCAGTTCACGCACACTAAGTCTACTGCATAACCAGCAATAAATTTCTAAAGGTAACCTACAGTATAATCTCCTAAAATGGTTGGAACCAAATCCAGGCCCAGCCCTAGGACTAGTTGCATGGATGGCCCAAAGCCTAAGACTGTTAATGAGCTCAAGCAACTGGAGGGTATCCATGACATGGCCAAAGCTGTAGTTAGTGAGGTCTTAAAATCACCAATCTTCTTAAAGGAGATCACACGAATCATCACGGAAATTGTAACAGAGAACTTCATGGCAGCCATAACCTCAAAGTTTGAAGAACAACTTGAGAAACAAACCCAAGAACTTGATAATGTAAAAGAGGAATTGAAAGCCAATAAGGAAGAAACCACCAAGCTGAAATCAAAACTTGATGCTCTAGAGCAATACGACCGCCGACTAAACCTCCGTGTGTTTGGCCTACCAGAGCTGGATAAAGAAAACACCGACATACTGCTTCTGGAATTCTTTGACAAACGCCTTAACTGCCAAATGCATTTCAACAGCATATCGCGGTGCCATCGCTCAGGAGCTAGGCCTACAGAAAATGGTAGGCCTAGGCCCATAATCGTACGTTTCGTCAGCTATCGAGACCGAGCGCTAATCTTTAGCCTGAAGAAAAGACTGGCGGGTAGTGGCATCACAATAAAAGAAGACCTTACACATGAGCGAATTGCAATCCTGCGCGAGGCAGTTGCAAGATATGGTTTGAAAAACGTCTGGACAGCAGATGGCACAATTGTAATAAAGGAAGGCCGCAGAAAACTCCATGTCAACAGTGCAGCTGAACTGGAGCGCCTAGATCCTCCTCCAAATTAGGTTAAGGATGACGCAACCAAGGACATAGGCCGACTACAAAAGCCATCGCTCACGGTAGCTAGTTCCTATACTTAAGTTAAGTTAGCTAATTATAGTATATTTCTATACCTATTTATTCTTTCTCATTGTTCCATTTAGGCCTAGGGCTATAGCTAACTTCCAGTCCTTTACCAGGACCAGTCTAATTTTATCTTACTTTAAAATATACTGATGTTCATCCTATAGGCATGAACAATGCCAGATAAGTTAACTTTAGCAAAGTTTAGCTCGTTAGCAGAATTCTCAGAGCAACATGCAAATAACCTCAAAATCTTATATTTAAATGCAAGAAGCATTCGTGGTAATAAGTTAGACTTGTTAAACTTGTGACTATCTAGTTCGAAGGCACAGTTTCCCGTAATAATAGTAACGGAGGTCTGGTTAACAGCTGATGAAGCTCCATACTATATATTCCACATTACAGAAGTGAATTTTCATGCCGACCAACCAGGCAAGGAGGTGGAGTTGGGATTTTCATTAGAGAAAACCTAGACTTCAATATTTCACACAGGTTCAGTGATGATGACAATAGCTATATACAAGCTGAACTAACAAATCTATCGTGGATTTCAAAGTTCACTATTGGGGCAGTTTACAGATCTAATAATCCAAAGTTCACCTCCCAAGCTGATTTTTTAACCCTCACTGATTCTATACTTGACAGTTTAAAACCTTTGGTATCCGGGCTGGTGATATGAACATAGATGTAAGTCCCACCTCGGCCAAAACTAACACATACTGTAAGGAATACCTAGACATTATTAATAGCAATGGCTTCTTTGTAACAAACTCAAAATATCCTACAAGAGTGTCCGCTCACTCATCAAATATCATTGATCATATATTAAGTAATTCTAAAATATACCCGCTTGCTATATCCAATGTAACAAATAGTCTATCAGACCATGATATGCTAATAGTAGAGGTTTTGAAAAGATCCACTCATGACAAAATGAAAGGTAAACTCACAGTCCCAATAATAGACTATACTAAACTTGAAAATCGTCTAACTAACTCGCCAATCATACTGGATGAGTCCACGACTGCTGATGCTATGTATGAAGAGTTTCAGGGAAAAATTAATAGTTACATACAAGAATGTACAGTTCTAAAAAGAAAAGACCTATTGACTATACAACCTGTCCTTGGATGGATGGGAGGCTTATTTCACTAATGAATAACAGGAATAAAAAATATTTAGAAGCTAAAAAAATGAATTTTGCCGAACCCCTATACAGCGAGTTCAAAATACTCAGAAATAAGGTAACTAAAGAAATACGTTTAAAGAAAGCCAACTATTATAACTCGAAACTTGATAATAACATAAAAGACCCTAAAAAAGTGTGGAAGATATTGAATGAAATACTGTACAATAAAGTAGGCTCTAGGTCTGACCCCACTGTAACAATAGAGAAAGACGATGGCAAAATAACAAATCCGTTAGATGTGGCAAACGAATTCAATAACTACTTTGTTAACATTGGTAATGACCTTGCTAACCAAATACCATCTAACCCTAATGATAGTTTGACATTCACTCATCTACCAGAGGACAGTCATCAGTCTTTCTTCATTGCCCCGACTGATGAAAATGAGGTCTACAACTTAATCAAAGGTCTTAAAATAGTAATGCGCAAGGAAAAGATGGAATACCTACCAATATTCTCAAACGCTATCGTAACCATCTTGCAAAGCCACTAACAACATTAATAAATAAATCTATAATCTCCGGTCAAGTTCCAACAAATTTGAAAGTTGCTAAAATAATTCCTATTTTTAAGGGGGGTACCCCAACAGACATAGGGAACTACCGGCCTATCTCCATCCTCCCGGTCATTTCTAAATTACTAGAAAGGATTGTGAAAATAAGACTAGAAAAATACTTAAACAAAATAAACTTTTTTTATAAAGGCCAGTATGGTTTTCGTAGCGGCATGGGTACCGAGCAGGCCATAGTTGACCTTGTATCTAAAATCCAGGCAAGCTTGACAAAGCAGAGTTTGCGAGTGGTATTTTTATTGATCTGAAAAAAGCCTTTGACACAGTAAATCATGAAATCCTCTGGAAGAAACTAGAGAAAATTGGAGTACGAGGCATTGCCCTGGCATGGATTAAAAACTACTTACAAGACAGGAAGCAATTTGTCAGTATTAATAACGTAAATGGATCTGAAGAAGGTATCACATGTGGTGTACCACAGGGCTCAATACTAGGGCCTCTCCCTTTTCCTAGTATACATCAATGATCTTTATCAGTCCGGTATTGTGGGCCATCTCCAATCTTTTGCGGATGATACCAGCCTCTTTTACTTTGCTTCATGTTTTCAGAGCCTAGCCGCGATTATGCAATCTGACCTTAATATCCTCGCCGAATGGCTCAGATTGAATAAGCTCTCACTAAATATACTAAAAACTAATTACATGTTATTTAAGACTAACAATCTAAAATACGATAATTTGTGTCTGCACTTGGCAGTCAATAATACTCCAATTAAACAAGTTTCTACTGTCAAGTACCTGGGGTTAATGCTAGATGATCGCCTATCATGGGAAGACCACATAGAGTATGTTTCGAAAAAAATATCACCTATGACTTCAATCCTTAAAAGAATCTCTATAGTAATTTGCCAATCCACTCTCAAGAATCTCTACTACTCTTTTATCCACAGTCACCTAATTTATCTAAATATTGTGTGGGGCACTGCAAGCAAAACAAAATTGAAGCACTTGTGTGTAGTACAGAATAGAGCCATCCAAAATACATTCAACTATCCAAGGGAAATGCATCGTATAGACATGTACAAGACTCATAACATTCTACCTCTCAAACTCATTAATAAACACCTCACTCTTACATTTATACACAATATGATTAACAAATATTCAAGGACAAATCTACATTACACACTCAATAAGAATAAACATTCACACAATACTCGCACAAAGAATAATCTTTTCATAGATAATGTTAATACCAGAAAGTTTGGTTGTACTAATATAAACCACCAAGGGTTTGCCCTCTACAACAAGCTTCCTTGGTCTACAAAATGCTTAAGTCAAAATGTATTTAAAAAAGAGGTAAAAAGTAATTTACTTCTAAACGAACTGGGAGACTGCTTCGAGTAGGGCCTAAACTGTTTTGCTGACATACCATAATAAGCTAAGCTGTTATTTTATTTGCTTCATGTAAGAATTTGCTAATTTTAAATGTTGTTAATATTAGTATATAATTTATATTATATCATAGAGTTTATATTCATTACAATCTATATTCAAAATATTTAACTTTGTACATTTAATTTTGCTTATAGCTAGATTGCATATCTTAAGTCTATACCTGAATAAGTATAAATAACAAACCTACTTCATCCAAGCTATAGAACTGCCAAGCTGAATACAAAGTAGCTTGTGTTTTGTTAGTTATAATTATTTTACCTGTTATTACTTTATCAATAAGCCCTATTTTATGTATCCTTCTTAGTGTAGATACATTCTACAGTAGTACTTGTATGTAAACCATGTCTTGATCTTGCCATTGTAAAGAGCGTAAGCTCATTTTGGTAAATAAAGATAATAATAATAATAAAAACCTGTAACAAGTCGGCCGTACAAACGAACACAGCTGAGCAAAAGAAAATCGGAGAAATTGTTAAGGAATTAAAGGATAACGGCATCGTCACAGAAACAAGATCTCCTTACGCCAGTCCTGTTCTTCTAGTAAAGAAGAAAACCGGCGAAGAACGAATGGTCGTCGATACGCGATCATTTTCCACTTCTCAACAAACGGTACGCGATCATTTTCCACTTCCAAATATCGATGATCATGTGCAAGTCCTGCTTCAACGAGGAAACACCAATCTCTGCAACAATACAAATTTGTGTATCAACGAATCGACGTACAAAACCTCATGTGAGCTGCTTCCCAGATACACACCACGGACGCAGAGAGACATTGTTGTTATGAGAAGTCCACCTACACATACCGGTAAACCTACGAAGGTGCAGGCGAAATTCCGCGGACCACTTGTCGTCTCAGATGTGCTACCAGGTGACACTTATCGCGTCAGTCAGCTGAAGGAGAGTGGAACAAGATTCTACGCCACAACTGCCCACGTCTCACAGCTAAAGCAATGGAAGGGTCACTCCGAAACCTCTGACGATGATTCGGACAATGAAATCGAGGACGATTAATTTACAGGATGGCCGAGTGTTATCGTTCTCTCGTCAAGATCATCTTTGACAGGCACTGGAGTGTTGTCATGGGCAACACTTCGGACAAAAAAGACGACTCGAAGATGCCAACATGGCTGGTACTAACCGTTGTACTCTACTAATTGAATCTTTACTCCAATCGTATTCACGTTAGCTGTATGTAAGTTATCGTGTTGATTTACTTGTTTAATATATTTCTATTTTGAACTATCATGTGTTGTAACTCGTACGTTATTTATCCTGACCACCGACAACTGCATCAACACCGAGGCCAAACCGTGGCTATTGCTCGAATCCTTGCCCAACCAAACTCATCACCGGAGTAAGGAAAGGTAAGAGATTACACTTGTAACGAATAATGATTTGGGTATCTTCGTAGCAAGCTAAAAATGCATATTCTACTCGCAAATCGTCATTAAAAACATATTTTTGTTTGACCACCACAATCACCTGTCCGGCAACTGCAACCACACTTCTTTCTCTGCAGCACTGCGACGTATGACTGATGCTCAATTAAAAATACAAGAACACAACTGTTTGCACTGACTGATAACTCGTAGAGATGAGGTGTTGTTTATGTGACACAAAAGTACACACACAAAGTAAGTAGTAACAAAATCCACTAGGTATACGCTTTGGCAAAATAAATAAAAACTGGGCATTCTCAAATTCCGGGACAAAACAGTGTTCCCAAAAATATATTAAGGACACTGGGACATGATAGTAAAAAATGGGACTGTTCCGGAATTTTCGGGACGTAGGCCTACGGTAATTAAAAACCAACAAACATCCACTTGATCATAACATAATCTATTTATCTTCGCTGACATGAAAATTACTTACGTACCTTACAAATTGTCGTGGCAGGTAGCTGCATTGGGTCACCAACCAGCACGAGGGTTTTTACACCCAACAACAGTGGTAGCATGTTGTCTGGTTCACAGCACTGTGACGCCTCGTCAACGATGCAGCAACCAAAACTGTTTCCACTGTTGGCAACAAATAGTCTTAAGCATAATTCCATCATACAAAATAACAATGTCAAGGAAACTATTGAGTATTTGACCTAATAATAATTCATATAGAAGCTAACTTTCACAAAATGAGCTTTTTCTAAAAATCCACACTAGCCCCACAAATGGCAAACAACACTAACTCCATTCAAGGGCTAGTGTGTTTTTGTGTTTTTACAGGACATTCAAGACCTGTGATCCAATGCCATTACATTTGCGGTACTTCCATGACCAAACATGTAATCCACAATGTATGCATGGCTATCATGACCACTAGCTACGCTTAAATAATTAAATTCAAGTCTGATAGCAAGTGCATATTTAGCACTCACATGCTGCTCAGAAATGGACTTACTCATGCATGAATGCTGCTTCCATTACACCATTTGCGGTCGAAGTTAGGGTTGAGGCGACAATGTTGGCACAGCGCAGAATTTTTTGTTCAGTCTCTCTCCTAATCCGGGGATTTGATGTCTGTTCAACAAACAATACTTGTGAGATCACGGTCAATTAACAGTATAACATCCACACCTAATGTGCAGGGCATCATTGCACTATTTCTAAATTTCAATGGGCACTGTAGATTGTACTGTTTAGGCCTACATCAGGGTTCAAAGCAGCCTCCCTAAAAATTAGATGAGTTCTTAGTGAAATTTATAGAAGACACATTTAAAAAGAAATTTATAGAAGACATTTGCAGACAAAATGAATGATGACTTAAGTTTTATTGATCAATACAATACTATTAGTCCAAGAGCTTGCAACATAAAGTCTCCCCTTATAAGGTACATTTGGTTTGACCATTGGAATAGGAGCGCAAATACGAGTCATTGAGGCGTTTGGCCCACAGAGGGGCCCAAAACCAAAAACGGTCGATTCTCCCCTCATAAGGTACCTGGCAGGTCTCAACGCCAAATCAACCTCAATAGTGCGTATATGAACAAACCGCATTAGACCCAAACAGGTCAAATCTTCCCTCATAACTCATAAGGTACATGGTTGGAACCAGGGTTCTGAAAGTGCATGCTAAATCATGTGCCAGTGTTCCTTCAATTGTTTCGAGTCCTAGTAGTTAAAAGTCCGCCCAGAAGAGTGTCATCGTCGCAAATTTTCCGAGAGAGTGCGTTAGCCGCGTTCGACTGATCAATTAGTCGTGAAGAAGTACGTATTGGTTGATACAGCAGTGGTTTACTTTAAAATATTGATAAAACAAAAGTCTTTGAAACACATGTCAAGTCACATGGCGAGTACGGCGAGTACAATTTCAATTGGAAGTAAAACAGAGTTACGAGGCATATTATTTGTTTGTAAGTGTTGTAATATACCCTGCCTAATATAGAAAGTGATTATTATTGACCATCAAGGTGATAAAGGGCGATAGGACAAGTAATTACTTGGCATATGCCCTAATTAATAGAAAATTCATTCTGCGGAGGGGCCCGGAGTGGTTCTAGGCTAGCCCTAGCCTACCTCTGCCGATCGTATGAAGCAAGAAAAGAGGCAAGATAATTGAAGTTGTCTGGGAGAAGATCCACAATATACTTCGCAAGACTCGAGCGCACCACAGAAAAAACACGGATGAAGTATCTTCTATCAGATATTGAAAAGGCTGGAAGCTGCACTGCATGTAGCTTCATCTACAAGCTTAAGACCATGGAAGCCCTCCCCACTACAAGCTAATGGATTTAAAATACTAGGCCGCTTCGCGAACGCTTTTTCTAGTCGCGTTGATGGATGAGCTTTTTTGTAAGTTTTTAGTTTGCGTGGAATCTCTTTTCTTCTTTGAGTGCTATTTGAACGCATTGTAGGTGATTGTTGTCAAGTTTCTATTGTTACTTGTTAATTGTTATTATACCTAAAAATACGAATATATTAAAATTTAAAACCTTTATTTCTATGGATTCTGGCTAGCTTTTCCACGTTTTTCTTTCAAAAGGTACTACATCACCATAACCTTAATGTCCATGTAAAATATGAACATTGTAGCCCCACCCGTTTGGTCAGAATCAACCCAAATGTCACGAAAATATCACACTAAAAATCGAAAAAATCGTAAAAGTACGATATTCGTGAGAAATATTTCTTCGATTGTACCCAAAAACATGGCAGGTCTAAGTTCAGAGATTTCGAAGGTCCCCTTAAATTTTCATCAAAATCGCATATGCTGTTTGCCCGGTAGAGAGCGAACAAACAGACAAAAATACAAACAAAAAAATAAACAAAAAAATAAAAAAACACCCAAGCTAAATTTTTTGGGGGGTCAGTGAAATTGAAGTCTTCACTTTGCTCATCCAATAAGTTACAAAATAATGTTGAAATGATTTAGAAATGATTTGTGATTTGTGATGATTTGTGAATTGTCTGAAGGAATAATATGGGACTGCACTTGCCACCTAGCCCAAGAGGCCAAGCAACGCATTGCGCTAGTAGTCAACCTACATTTAAAATGGCCTCCAAATAGTTCTTCTTGTCGCCTATAGAGAGTGGCACATCTACGAGTGGAGGTTATACTAGTATCTATGGTTGGAACTAACAGCATTTAATCGTTTAAGGTGCCATAAAAAAGAAAATCACTCGTAAGATGGGCTGTGTTGGGACGTTTACCATCCAGGCAGCCCTAAACTCCCAAAAATGGGGTTTCAAACAAGGCTTAGGTTAGTTTAAATCGGATTTGTGCAAGAACACGCAGACATTAGATATGTTAGCAAATTTTAGCAGCGTTTCCCCAACAGACGCCACTCCCGAAGCCCCCCCCCCCCCAATGCATTTTCAAAAAAATGTGTTTCAGTTTCAATACTTGCAAAATAAAGTCGGATTTTGTCAAATTTGTTCGAGAATACGTATAGATAGACAAGATAATATGTTTTTGTTTTTTTGGTAAGATCAAATTTTATAACATTTGACCATGTTTTGAACATTAACATTCCTCTCCCCCCCCCCCCCCTCCTAATACTTTCCTAGTTTTGTCAAAAACTCCATTACTGTCTTGGATATAATCCAAGTGCATCTGTGTTTGAATGTGTTGTTGGTATTATCCCAACTTATGATATTCATCAGTCATAAATGCAATGATCATTATTCATTAGACATTCAAAGGGCTTTTACATAATTTCAACTAGTCTAATTAAACAATTAGCCAAAATATTTTATAATGCCCTTCATCAAGATCAGATCCTAGATCTCGCCCTAGTTCACATACACATCCAAATTAAATTAACCCATCCGCAACCGCACGGTCAATACGGCGCGCAACCCCCGAAACCACGCATGGTTTTTAGGCGCGCTTCACTAAGTTACAGAGTTCCACTAAAAGTGTCATAACTTCCGTTAAAAAGGTTTGAAACTTTGAACAGTGTTAGTAAACATGTTAAAGAATATGGGTATGAAGACGTATGAATTTAAATAATAAATTTATCTGTCAAGTTTAGTACTCCACGGTTTTTAAGTTTACATTGTTAGTCCTTTGTTGGTGTTACTACTAAGTTATGTCAAATTACGTTGACTATCACTTATAACTGTTACAGGCCTATGCTTAAGTAAACACGAGTCATTGCTTACACTTTCACTATCACTGACTCTAAATTTCGAGCCTATAACATCCAAAATCTGAGAAATATCATAGTTTTTCTCACGAAAACCGAAATCATGCCTGTCAGAAACACGCCATGTTTACCTAGAAGTTCGCCAAAATCCGCTCAATAACGGTGCTAATAATGAATCGAAAACAAATGAACCAAGTTCAAAAAAGTGACACTAGGTAGAGCACCATGCTCGACCTTTCAGCTGTTCGATTGACTTACCAACCAGTAGTTTGCCGCCTATACTTATTTGAACAAACATTGAGACAACTAGGCCTTTTTGCGTAGTTAGGTCTAAAAAACTGACATCCAGAACAACTGTCATATCGTTACGGTTATATTTGATGTCAGGAGACCTTGAAAAATAATATTTGTGCAACATGCCCGCCTCTAATTTCGATGCGTTGCAGTGTTTTCGAAATCTCATTTGTGTAATACAAAAATAAATTATACGTTAGCCATTTAGCACATTTCCAGACTTTTACAGTAGTTTTTTTTTTTTTTTTACTTTAAGAGACACTAGCCTATTTTTTTATAAGACTATTTGTAAAATTACTCACCCCTTGTTAAAAATTAATTAATTCAGAGATGAATCATAATTTACATAAGTACAAATTGAGGGCAGTGTTCTCCCCAGGCCCGGACAGCTGGGCAAAAATTAATTGCCGCCCAGCATAGCTTGACTCATTTTATTTTGTTATTTTTCTTAGTTAGGGCCCATGTACTACAATTATTGTAACACATGAACTACGTCAAAGCGCAAAAAAAAACTTGCAAGATTATGTTTTATTCAAGTCAAACGGCATTTCCTCTGTGATTCTGAAATAAGGTGACCATCCGTCCTGGAAAACCGGGATTGTCCCGGAATTCTACCGAAAAATGCTTTCGAGACACCTTTTTGTCCTGGATTTGTCACAAGATATAAAATCTCCTATTTTCAGTGAAAGTTCGTTAATTTTCAGTATTCTTTAGAGCGCAAAGTGCCGTTCTTTTTAAAAAGTAACCATTCGCGCAGCAGGCAATAGAGTATTCTTGCAGCATGAGACGGGACCAAAGAGGCCGCGCTCGCCGCCCGTCCAACCCACTCCTCTCGAGTCGCAACCTTGAGATAGCCTAGGCAGAGGCTATCCTACTGTGCTGTGCACGCGGGGTTGTTTGTCAGTCTCACTCTGATTGAGCTACTGTTCAGTTGTTTCTGTCAGTGATATTGTGCCGTGTGCAACGGTGCGTAGGAAGCATTATGCCGAAACCAAAACGTAAATTTTTGAGAAAAATATTCGGACGAGTCGCATTTTATTAAGAAAGAAAAATACGACGACGAAATCGAGTGCATGATTTGTAATTGCTTTCTAAACATTGGTCATGGTGGTCGATCTGATATTAATGACCACATCAAATCTAAAAACCAAATCCCGTGTGTGCATTTCAGTTGAAGGTAGGGCAGCTACAAGCTGTATATATAATTACGCGGTGAAAAAGGGGACTGCAGAAGAGGACAATGTTACTGCTGCAGAGCTGACAATGGCCTACCACACTATAAAACATCACCACTCGTTCAGATTCGCTGATTGTGGGAATAATTTATTCCACGTTATATTTAGTGATTCACAAATTGTCTCTAAATATTCATCTGCCCTGATCATTCATCTGATAGACAGGGTAAAAAGTATGTATGAAGTTTGTAAAAGCTGTGTGAAAACATAATTTGGATTGTCAGGGTGGCTCCAAATAACAACAGGGCTATGGCAGGGAAGTGTGTTGTCACCTCTGTTATTCATAATCGTGATGGATGACATCCACAACAAGGTAAAGATGGAGGCAATGGAAGATGTAGAGGTTATGTTGTTTGCCGATGACTTGGTGGCATGGTCCGAGCATGAGGAGGTACTCCAAAGATATACGTAGACTTGTGGAATAGAAACATAGAAGAAGCAGGTATGAAAATAAGCGTTATAAAGAGTGAGGTTGTAACTATGCCAGGAGAAGGGGAAACAGGGAATTATCAAGCACAGATAAACATTGGAGGAGAAACCCTGAAAGTGGTGGATAGTTTTAGTTATCTAGGAAGTGAAGTAACGGAAAGTGGAAAGATTAAAAAGGAGATAAACATCAGAATAAAAAAGGCCAGTAACTTTTACCAGTGTGTGAAAGACCTGGTGTGGAAATGGGAAATACCCATTTAGTGTAAGATGACACTACCGTATATAAAACTTATTTCATACCGATCCTTACATACCGGTATGCAGCAGAAACCTGGACAATGGGAGATCGAGAGGAGAGTCAGATACAGCCGGCAGAGATAAGATTTGTGAGGAGCACAGTGGGCAAGACGAGAAGAGATAGAACAAGAAACACGGACATTAGAGAAATGCTACGTGTAGAAAAGTTAAGTGACAGAATAGGAAGGACAAGTTTGAGATGGTATGGACATATGAAACGAATTGGGGAAAATAGGATGCCCAAGAAAATGTATGAAAGAAGGATTGAAGAAGAAAGAATAAGACGGGGTAGACCAAGGAAGAGATGGAAAGACATCATAGCAGGAGACTTGGAGGCAAGATGAGAAAGCTGGGAAGATGTGGAAGAGATACGATTGTGGGAGGATAGAAAGAAGTGGGAAAATTTTGTTGCTAAACCCAAGCTGACCCTGCCAAAAGCAGGAAACAGCGATGGATAATGATGATGATTCATCTGCCCGAACAAAGACTAGTTCTCTAATTAAAAGTGTTATTTATAGCGCCCCAATGCGTCAATGACGCAATGCTGACATCAAGAAAAGTTCCTGTTATAGCGTTGCTACTGATGCAAATCACAAAGCTGAGAAACTTTTTCCTTTTCTAGTGCAATATTTTAACAAAGATATGAGAGTTGAATTCAAAATTATTAAAGTAAGCTCACTTACAAATGAAACATCAGAAACAATTGCAAACTACTGTATTGACACTATTGATAGTAGTAAGCTAAATAAAGAAACAATAATTGTAATACCAATTTCGGAGGTCTCAACCGCCGAAAAACCAACAATGTTTTCACAAAACTAAAGGATAAGGTAAATATAAACCTTGAAGGAGTTGGATGCCCAACTCACATTTTGCACAACACAATGCAAACATCTGCTGACATTCTATCTTGTGACGTTGAGGTTATTGTTGTAAAACTATTTAGTATTTACATACTTTTCTATTTACATTGTGCAAACTGAACGACTAAAAGAGTTCTGTGAATTTGTTGGAACAAAATACCATGGCTTAATGTCTCATTCCAAACCGTGATGGCTATCCCTGTATCCTGCTGTCAACAGAATATCGGAGATGTATGATGCTCTCAAATTGTATTTTCTGTCAGAAGAGAAATCTCCTGCAATCATCACATCTTTCTTTAATAACCCACTAAGTTTAGCGTACTTATGGCTAATTCACAGTCAGCTGACTTTGTTCAAGAATCAGACTCTTAAGATTGAAGGTGCAAAAAAGAGCATTATAGAGTGGTTAACATTCTAGATCTGACTTATTATCATAAGTCAAGAACAAGAGAGATGCCGTTTCATGCCCATAATTGTAAAATCCATACTGCAGAGAGATGAGGTAACTACAACAATGAGCAAAAAGTTTGAAACTGAGGAGAAAGATTTCTACAGTACTTCGTATGAAAACTTACAAAAATGGATTCGTTCACTTTCAAAATTTTAATGTTTTTCATGGATGCTGCTAAACAGTATTCCGAAATGGACTTAAGTTGAAACAACCTGCATTCACTTAAAAACCATTGGGCGCAAAGTCGATGATGTTTCGTTGTTTGACCAATTCCCCACTGTCAAACGAATCACAGGACAACAAAGAATATTGGAAGAAGAAATTAGCTCACGAAAAGTGGGTGTTGGTTCTTCAACAATGTGAGTTTGAACAACAATACTCGGAATTGCTGCGTATTTGCGAGTTTGTTTGTGGATGAGCGTAGCGAAGATTCCATTTCACTACACTGGAGAAAAAAATCCGGAATGTTTTTTTTTCCTTTTTTCTTTTCTTTTGTATTTTTGTGTGTTTGATAACACAATTCCGGCTAAACCGATAGGCCTACTCCAATTGCAATGAAATTTTCTGGCGACCTTTGAAATCTCTGAATTTAGAACTGCACGGTTCAAAAAATTGATTGAAAAATTATTTCTCATGAAAATTGCAATTTTACGATTTTTTACGATTTTCTTGTTTTTCCTTTTTGTATTTTTGTGTGTTTGTTAATACGATTCCAGCTAAACCGATACTCCAATTTCTATGAAATTTTCTGGAGGCCTTCAAAATCTCTGGACTTAGAACTGCCACGTTTTTGAGCGCAATGGAAAGATTATTTCTCATGAAAATAGCAATTTTACGAATTTTTTCCGTTTTTCTTGTTTTTTCTGTTTGTATTTTTGTGCGTTTGCTAACACGATTCCGGCTAAACCGATACTCAAATTGCGATGAAATTTTCTGGAGGCCTTCGAAATCTCTGAACTTAAAACTGCCACATTTTTTAGCACAATCTAAAATCTATTTCTCATTAAAATTGCAATTTTACGATTTTTTTCGATTTCAATTTTTTTTTAAACATTTCTTCGACTTATAACACCTATATCCTTTATTCGATTGTTATTATTATTTCTCAGAACCTTAATTTTATTCATTAATATATTCATGTGAAATTTGAGTGCTATCGAAAATTTATTTCTCATTAAAATCGCAATTTTACAATTTTTTTCGATTTTCTTCGGCTTATAACTCCTACATGCTTTATCCTATTGTAATGATTTTTTCACAGAATATTAATTTTATGAATTTATATCTTGGTATGAAATTTGAGCGCATTCGAAAAATATTTTCTTGTGAAAATTACAATTTTACGCTTTTTTCTTTAAAAAAAAAATTCTTTGACTTATAACACCTACATGCTTTATCCGATTGTAATGGTTTTTTCACAGAACCTTAATTTTACGAATTTATATATTTGTGTGAAATTTGAGCACAAACGAAAAATAATTTCTTATGAAAATCGCAATTTTACTCTTTTTTTCGTTTAAAAAAACATACGCTCATCCAACAACGCATCTGAAAAAGCGTTTGCGAAGCTTCCTAGTTTGTATACCAGCACGTCACGCTAGCGTCGAGCTCGAGAGAATATTCTCCCTGATGAACATTCAATGGACCCACAAAAGGAACAGAATGGAACACAGTATGGTAGAACAAAGTTTGAATTGAGTTGTACTGAATTCCATAACTATGTCCTAGAGAATAACAAGGCCCTTTTCCCCTTGGCAAGGGCATCTGAAAAGTACAAGACCCAAGATAAGGAAACTGCGCCGTCAGCAAGTGGAAGTCAGAGCTCGAGAACCGAGCAGGTCGGTTGATGATTAAAGAACTGAAATTAAAGGCATCCTATGGAATAAAATGTATAAACATTAACACAATTTATTCATACTAGGAAAACGCTTAAGTCCCGCCGCTTTGATGGATGAGCTTTTTTGTAAGTTTTTAGTTTGTGTGGGATATCTTTACTTTTGCAAGTGTTTTGCTTTGCTGCCTATGCATTGTAGGTGATTGTTGTCAAGTTTCTATTGTTACTTGTCAAATGTTATTATTTACCGTAAAAAAACTTATATTAAAAGCTTTATTTCTATGGATTCTGGCTAACTTTTTCAACTTTTTCTTTCAAAGGGTACTATATCACCATAACTTTAATGTCCATGTATAATATGAACGTTGTAGCCCCACCCGTTTGGTCATAATCGGCCCAAATGGCACGAAAATATTGCACTAAACCGTAAATTTTTTTTTAAAAAGCTTTATTTCTATGGATTCTGGCTAATTTTTCCATTTTTTTCTTTCAAAAGGTACTACATTACCATAACCTTAATGTCCATGTATAATATGAACGTTGTAGCCCCACCCGTTTGGTCAGAATCGGCCCAAATGACACGAAAATATCGCACTAAAAATCGAAAAAAAATCGTAAAAGTACGATATTCATGAGAAATATTTCTTCGATTGTACCCAAAAACAATACACCTCTAAGTTTAGAGATTTCGAAGGTCCCCTCCAATTTTCATCAAGATCGCTTATGCCGTTTGCCCGGAATCCTGCTAACAAACAGACAAAAATACAAAAAAAAAAACATTGGAGCTAAATTTTTTGGGGGGTCAGTGAAATTGAAGTCTTCGCTTCGCTCATCCAATAAAAATTATGTGGTGGATGAGCTTTTTTTAAGTTTTTAGTTTGCGTGGGATATCTTTACTTTTGTAAGTGTTTTGCTTTACTGCCTATGCATTGTAGGTGATTGTTGTCAAGTTTCTATTGTTACTTGTCAAATGTTATTATTTACCGTAAAAAAACTTCTATTAAAAGCTTTATTTCTATGGATTCTGGTTAACTTTTTCAACTTTTTCTTTCAAAGGGTTCACCATAACATCAACATAACCTTAATGTCCATTTATAATATGAACGTTGTAGCCCCACCCGTTTGGTCATAATCGGCCCAAATGGCACGAAAATATTGCACTAAACCGTAAAAAAAATTTAAAAGCTTTATTTCTATGGATTCTGGCTAATTTTTCCAACTTTTTCCTTTCAAAAGGTACTACATCACCATAACTTAATGTCCATGTATAATATGAACGTTGTAGCCCCACCCGTTTGGTCAGAATCGGCCCAAATGACACGAAAATATCGCACTAAAAACCGAAAAAAATCGTAAAAGTACGATATTCATGAGAAATATTTCTTCGATTGTACCCAAAAACAATACACCTCTAGGTTTAGAGATTTCGAAGGTCCCCTCAAATTTTCATCAAGATCGCTTATGCCGTTTGCCTGGAATCCTGCTAACAAACAGACAAAAATACAAAAAAAAAAAAACATTGGAGCTAAATTTTTTGGGGGGTCAGTGAAATTGAAGTCTTCGCTTCGCTCATCCAATAAATAAAATAAAAATTATGTGGTGCATTCTTCATCGAAAACTATTGTTATTTCATATTTTATTATCCTCCATATCCAGTCTAAAAGCAATCAAAAGTGACTAAAATGCTTTGAAAAAGGGTCGGGGAAAAAAATCCCTGCAGGGCAATTTTTTGGGGTGCCTTGCCCTCCAAACCCCCTGTGCTTTGCCACTATACTATCTTATATTTGTTTTGTACCGGATTTTATTTTCAGGAATACGGTCACCCTATTCTGAAATTAAAAGAATATATGAGAGGTGAATAAAATTTAGGATATAGGTCTGTATAGAACATATTTTTAAAATGCCTATAGCCTACGTATCTATAGGACTTTGAACCCTGCCATTAGAATTCACATTACAAATAAGTTTTAAGTACAAAATAGTATTTATTTTATGTGGGTAGCGCCTTGTCTTAATGCTATGTAGACCTCTCTAAATAGTAAAATGCTAAAGTCCCCGCCGCGTTGATGGATGAGCGTTTTTTTGTAAGTTTTTTGTTTGCGTTTTTTGCGTTTGTTTGCACTTTTCCTTTGCAAGTGCTTTTTGAATGCATTGTAGGTGATTGTTGTCAAGTTTCTATTGTTACTTGTTAATTGGTATTATAAACCCAAAAAAACTCATATTAAAACCTTTATTTCTGTGGATTCTGACAAACTTTTTCAACTTTTTCTTTCAAAAGGTACTACATCACCATAACCTTAATGTCCATGTGAAATCTGAACGTTGTAGCCCCACCCGTTTGGTCAGAATCGGCCCAAATGTGACGAAAATATCGCACTAAAAATCGAAAAAAATCGTAAAAGTACCTACGATATTCATGAGAAATATTTCTTCGATTGTACCCACAAGCAATACACCTCTAAGTTCAGAGAAAACGAAGGTCCCCTCAAAATTTTATCAAGATCGCTTATGTCGTTTGCCCGAAATCCTGCTAACAAACAGACAAAAATACAAACAAAAAAAAACAAAAAAACATTGGAGCTAAATTTTTTGGGGGTCAGTGAAATTGAAGTTTTCGCTTCGCTCGCTACGCTCATCCAAATAGTAGGGTTGCCGTTTGATAATTGATATATCGATCGATACGATTATTTCCTGAAACGATCGAGAATGGATTCAGTCTTCCAGACTCGCCCGCCCGAAATTTTGTAATTTACCGCCCGCTCTGCAGAACTTCATAAAATATTACCAATCAAGACATTAATCGCTTTATTCCGTGAAAAATGCGTCCACTGCGAGATCTACAACACGCGTGAGGCGTGAAGTACGAAGCGCCTGCACTGCTGCAGTATAGGCTACCAGCATGACGCGTGTGTGTTACGGGCCGGCTCGGCTCGGGCGGCTGCACTCCCGCACCGATCAGGCACAGATTGCTCAACCTCGGCACGTCACACTCACAGCCAATTATTGTAGTACATCGTTCAAGGTCAACAAGTATTTTATCGAGATGCATTCCTCCCCACTCCACGCCAACTTGGTATCGCTTTACTTCATTCCGTAGTGCTACGATAATATTATCTTATCAGTGTTCTCACATCAATATTACGTCGTCTTCCAAACTAATGTCCAACATTATTCATCTCGTCGCATAATAAATATCGAAGCATTGAATAGTTAAACTGATTATATCTTGTAAATGAATGAACGACAATCACAACAAAAGTTGAAATGAAACTTCACAGAACCACGATTTCTAAGAAGAACGACCTTCACAAAGACAACACTCAGGCCGGGTAGCGTCTGTATTCCACGCCGGCCAGACGCGAGGGAGGGGGGTAGCTCATGAAAGACGTTGCTATATAGCGTAGAAAAACCCTGTTTTGAGCAAATAAAAGGAACAAAAGAATGCACTCGCAAAAGGTCCACGGTCCGCGTCGGTATGCAAGCAAGCAAGTTTAGGCCTAATTTTATTCGATTATCGATTTTCGATCGATATTTAACTGGTCGGATTATCGATACCGAAATTCGTATCGAACGGCAACCCTACTAAAATAGTTGACTAATTTTAATTGTCATTTAGCGCACGTAGGCCTACTGAGTGCACTCAGTTACAATAGGTAGTCCAGTCGTATATATCGCAGCCAGTCGAATGTTGTTGTAATTTGTGTGTGTAGGGGGAGAGAATATTTTGAATGACATTATTTCAAAACAATTGTTTACTCGTTTATTGAATTTCAAGTTATCGAGGGCACATTGAAGTAGTTCATGAATCATTGTGCAAATAAAATATGGACAACCATAACCTTAAAAATATTAGGTACCAAGTTTTTCAATACCATTAATGCACATCTCGTAAGTCTTAACCACAACCCACGATGATGTCTTACCAATGTGTTGTTGTTGGTTTGTTCTTCGAGTTTCTTCAATCGTGTTGTGTAGCGTCTGATGCTGTCACAGGCTTGTTGTCTGGCCAAGGGACACTGTTTGTCATTAGCTGCCATCCACTGAAGCTTTGCACCATGTACCTTTGCTTTTAAAGTGTTAATCTAAAAATCAGGAAATTACTTATTAAGGAAGGCTATGAAATATGAATAGTGAACATATGGAATCGGTGATGTTGATAGAATGCCAATCAGCTGGAGTAGGCCTATATTAGGTGAGGGATAGGATCAGTGGCATAACTAGCCCTTGTTCAGGGGGCAAGCATTTTTGAAACCTCCAAACTCCAAAGATCAATGGTCAGTACAACTAGTGAAATAATTTATGGGTACACTCTTTCCTGGGTAAAGTACAACGATTGGGAACTACGGCGGCCCCCCAGTAGATGCGGCTTTGGGGCGCACAGACCCAGATTTTTTTTCAATTTTAAGAGTGTGGTTGGGGTATTTTGTCGACTACTTTTTTACAAAAATCTTATTAAAGATGTATGAAAAATAGCAAAATAAGAAAAATATATCAATATGAACATAATATCTCAATAAATACCTCATGATGAGTGATGACATAAAAATTGAAAACTCTAAATACGAATGTATTTGTTTCTTTATTGACGAACTAGGCACTTACCAGTAGGAGGTGGAGGAAAAACTAGCACCTGTAACAAGTTTCTGAGCACATTTTAACCTTTTTTTACCACAAGGAATGCTTGTATACCATTCAAATTGGCATGTGTTGACAGGTAGCCTAATTACTAATTAGTAATTACCTAAGATTAGGCCTGTAACACTTATTAAAATTAATTTCACGTTTCATAATGACAAAATGACAGTTCAAAAATGCCCCAACTTGCTGTTTCTAGGGTTGTGCAAACCTGGATTATTTTAATTTTGAACCAAACTTGAACTTTCAGAGGGGTTGTCCATCGAACTTCTATGAAATTTTGAACCAAACCTGAACCAAACTGAACTTAAAGTGATATCAAACAATTATAGTAGAGAAAGTAGTGCTAGTTCTGGACCGGCAGCTTCACCATCCTGATTGTTTAAAATTTACATCAAGTTTATTTAAATAAAGTTCAATTTCAAGTTCAAATTTCGAACGTTCGCACATCCCTAGTAATAATTGAACCCTGCTTGGCTGCGGCACCCTAGCAGGCGCCTACTTAATTACCTCAAGTTCTATGCTTGGAAGTCTGCTGCCATTCCTTCCTTGTTTTTCCTGTGCCCGTATGTCAGTATTTACAAGTTCGTCCAATGAGATTGACTTCACCAATAAATCTGTCGATTGGCTTATTATGCCGGTACGGACCAATTTGAAACGTTCTTCTTCTATCACAGAAGAAAAAGCAGAGATAACAAACGAGTCAATCTAAAAGCTAGTAGGTAAATGCAAATTTGGAAGTGAAAAATAGATTACGTGGTAGTTTTTTGCGTTCCATTGAGCAGTGCTTCGGGAAACCAAGATTCGTTAGTGCCTTCGTTGGGACAGAATTGCTTGTCAATGTTGACAATAACATGGATTTTCCTGTCCTGAAACGAAGCATTCAGCATTATTCCTAAAGAATGATTAAAAATTTGGTATCAACTTTTTCTTTCAAAAGGTACTACATCACCATAACCTTAATGTCCATGTGAAATCTGAACGTTGTAGCCCCACCCGTTTGGTCAGAATCGGCCCAAATGTGACGAAAATATCGCACTAAAAATCAAAAAAAATCGTAAAAGTACCTACGATATTCATGAGAAATATTTCTTCGATTGTACCCACAAGCAATACACCTCTAAGTTCAGAGAAAAAGAAGGTCCCCTCAAAATTTCATCAAGATCGCTTATGTCGTTTGCCCGAAATCCTGCTAACAAACAGACAAAAATACAAACAAAAAAAAACAAAAAAACATTGGAGCTAAATTTTTTGGGGGTCAGTGAAATTGAAGTTTTCGCTTCGCTCGCTACGCTCATCCAAATAGTAGGGTTGCCGTTTGATAATTGATATATCGATCGATACGATTATTTCCTGAAACGATCGAGAATGGATTCAGTCTTCCAGACTCGCCCGCCCGAAATTTTGTAATTTACCGCCCGCTCTGCAGAACTTCATAAAATAGTACCAGTCAAGACATTAATCGCTTTATTCCGTGAAAAATGCGTCCACTGCGAGATCTACAACACGCGTAAGGCGTGAAGTACGAAGCGCCTGCACTGCTGCAGTATAGGCTACCAGCATGACGCGTGTGTGTTACGGGCCGGCTCGGCTCGGGCGGCTGCACTCCCGCGCCGATCAGGCGCAGATTGCTCAACCTCGGCGCGTCACACTCACAGCCAATTATTGTAGTACATCGTTCAAGGTCAACAAGTATTTTATCGAGATGCATTCCTCCCCACTCCACGCCAACTTGGTATCGCTTTACTTCATTCCGTAGTGCTACGATAATATTATCTTATCAGTGTTCTCACATCAATATTACGTCGTCTTCCAAACTAATGTCCAACATTATTCATCTTGTCGCATAATAAATATCGAAGCATTGAATAGTTAAACTGATTATATCTTGTAAATGAATGAACGACAATCACAACAAAAGTTGAAATGAAACTTCACAGAACCACGATTTCTAAGAAGAACGACCTTCACAAAGACAACACTCAGGCCGGGTAGCGTCTGTATTCCACGCCGGCCAGACGCGGGGGAGGGGGGTAGCTCATGAAAGACGTTGCTATATAGCGTAGAAAAACCCTGTTTTGAGCAAATAAAAGGAACAAAAGAATGCACTCGCAAAAGGTCCACGGTCCGCGTCGGTATGCAAGCAAGCAAGTTTAGGCCTAATTTTATTCGATTATCGATTATCGATCGATATTTAACTGGTCGGATTATCGATACCGAAATTCGTATCGAACGGCAACCCTACTAAAATAGTTGACTAATTTTAATTGTCATTTAGCGCACGTAGGCCTACTGAGTGCACTCAGTTACAATAGGTAGTCCAGTCATATATATCGCAGCCAGTCGAATGTTGTTGTAATTTGTGTGTGTAGGGGGAGAGAATATTTTGAATGACATTATTTCAAAACAATTGTTTACTCGTTTATTGAATTTCAAGTTATCGAGGGCACATTGAAGTAGTTCATGAATCATTGTGCAAATAAAATATGGACAACCATAACCTTAAAAATATTAGGTACCAAGTTTTTCAATACCATTAATGCACATCTCGTAAGTCTTAACCACAACCCACGATGATGTCTTACCAATGTGTTGTTGTTGGTTTGTTCTTCGAGTTTCTTCAATCGTGTTGTGTAGCGTCTGATGCTGTCACAGGCTTGTTGTCTGGCCAAGGGACACTGTTTGTCATTAGCTGCCATCCACTGAAGCTTTGCACCATGTACCTTTGCTTTTAAAGTGTTAATCTAAAAATCAGGAAATTACTTATTAAGGAAGGCTATGAAATATGAATAGTGAACATATGGAATCGGTGATGTTGATAGAATGCCAATCAGCTGGAGTAGGCCTATATTAGGTGAGGGATAGGATCAGTGGCATAACTAGCCCTTGTTCAGGGGGCAAGCATTTTTGAAACCTCCAAACTCCAAAGATCAATGGTCAGTACAACTAGTGAAATAATTTATGGGTACACTCTTTCCTGGGTAAAGTACAACGATTGGGAACTACGGCGGCCCCCCAGTAGATGCGGCTTTGGGGCGCACAGACCCAGATTTTTTTTCAATTTTAAGAGTGTGGTTGGGGTATTTTGTCGACTACTTTTTTACAAAAATCTTATTAAAGATGTATGAAAAATAGCAAAATAAGAAAAATATATCAATATGAACATAATATCTCAATAAATACCTCATGATGAGTGATGACATAAAAATTGAAAACTCTAAATACGAATGTATTTGTTTCTTTATTGACGAACTAGGCACTTACCAGTAGGAGGTAGAGGAAAAACTAGCACCTGTAACGTGTTTCTGAGCACATTTTAACCTTTTTTTACCACAAGGAATGCTTGTATAGGTACCATTCAAATTGGCATGTGTTGACAGGTAGCCTAATTACTAATTAGTAATTACCTAAGATTAGGCCTGTAACACTTATTAAAATTAATTTCACGTTTCATAATGACAAAATGACAGTTCAAAAATGTCCCTACTTGCTGTTTCTAGGGTTGTGCAAACCTGGATTATTTTAATTTTGAACCAAACTTGAACTTTCAGAGGGGTTGTCCATCGAACTTCTATGAAATTTTGAACCAAACCTGAACCAAACTGAACTTAAAGTGATATCAAACAATTATAGTAGAGAAAGTAGTGCTAGTTCTGGACCGGCAGCTTCACCATCCTGATTGTTTAAAATTTACATCAAGTTTATTTAAATAAAGTTCAATTTCAAGTTCAAATTTCGAACGTTCGCACATCCCTAGTAATAATTGAACCCTGCTTGGCTGCGGCACCCTAGCAGGCGCCTACTTAATTACCTCAAGTTCTATGCTTGGAAGTCTGCTGCCATTCCTTCCTTGTTTTTCCTGTGCCCGTATGTCAGTATTTACGAGTTCGTCCAATGAGATTGACTTCACCAATAAATCTGTCGATTGGCTTATTATGCCGGTACGGACCAATTTGAAACGTTCTTCTTCTATCACAGAAGAAAAAGCAGAGATAACAAACGAGTCCAATCTAAAAAGCTAGTAGGTAAATGCAAATTTGGAAGTGAAAAATAGATTACGTGGTAGCTTTTTGCGTTCCATGAGCAGTCTTCGAACCAGATCGTCTAGTGCTGCGTTGGAAGGTGCGCACAACAAGATGCGGTAGCGTTCGTTGAAGTGCCTCTCATGTTGGGCCCATTTCAGAATTGCTTGTACAATGTTGACAATAACATGTGATTTTCCTGTGCCTGAAACAGAAGCCATTCAGCCATTATTCACTAAAGAATGAATTTAAAAATTTGGTATCATTTATTCGATGATCATTTAGTGACATGGTCCGAGTATGAAGAGGTATTCCAGTGGTATAAATAAATAAAATAAATAAATAAATAAATAAATAAATAAATAAATAAATAAATAAATAAATAAATAAACAAATAAATAAATAAATAAATAAATAAATATATAAATTATTGTATTTAGAGTTTACCCACTCGGTTAAATAACTGATTTTCAGTGGGGGACAGTAAATCAAAGCGACTAAGCCAACCCTGTAGGCCCCGACGCAATCGACGAGTGAGCGATAACCAACCAAAGATCGATATTTTTAATAGGAAATTTAACAATCAGTGGTATGGACAGTGCGAACACCCGCGGATCAGCACCAGAATCAACAAGACCGATTCAGAACAACTCTGAATTCATTATGTGCTTCGTTGCTAGACGGCTCCAAAGTCACCGTTTACAAACTCCTAAGACAAGAATTGATGTACTTAAGTCCAAATCAGAAGTTAAAAAACTTCTGACTTTGGCGGGAATCGAACTCTGGACCTTCTGCAGTGGAAGCAGATTCGCTAACCACAAGAACAACGAGCCACACGGACCTGTGGAGAGGCGTGATGAAAGGCGAGGTTGTAGCTATAAATATGCCAGGAGGAGATGTGGGGAACAATCAATCAGAAATCAAGACTGGAGAAGAAACCCTAAAAGTAGTAGTTAGCAGTGGTGTACAACGTAGTGCCAAATTTAGGCCCTTGTATACGCCCCCATTTACTTCCCATGCCTCAACTACTCCTACATAAACGCACTGCTGCTCTAAGTCATTTGAGCTCCTGGGGATATAAGACCAATTATTATAATAAATATGTTTAAACCGACAATAACTTTTGAATGTGAAAGTCATACATGTTTTAAAATGCTTTTGATGAAAGTATGTTGTTTACTGAAATAAGATCATGTATGCCAGGTAACAACACCTTTAATGGCAGTAGCAATAGTGGATTTAAATAGGACATGTGTTTTTATTTTCAACTAGTAAATTTACAAGAGCACTTGCCCATAGCCTATAGAGAATGATTGTTAGATTTGTTTCAAATTTGAGCACTGGATAAAAGTAAAATGCAATACCAGTACTATTTGCCAATAAAGGCTCAATAACAATCTTGAGGAACAATTTAAAATACTAGGAAACGCTCAGTTGGACGCGTTAATAAGCGAGCACGTGCTATAGCTAGGCCCACATTGCACATTTTTTTAAATTTTAAAATTTGCGACGTTCGCTGTCCACAGGGCCATGTTTCCAATATTATTTATTATTGCCAAGGTATTTGGGTAAACCCGTGTGTAAATCTTTACTTTGTGGATAAAATCCACCGCCATCTAGAGGACCTTGACTCCTTGGGAAAACTATTTAAACTCTTTGTTGACAGATAATAGACTGCTTCCTCGAAAGTATTTTGATTACTTCTAGGTGGCAGTGCATTAGAAACTTCGCGCGTCTTTTCGTTGCCATGGCAACGTTACTTTTGTTATAATGTAATTTCCATCTACACTACTTATCGGATCAAAATAAAATTAACATATTCGTGACCGGACGGACATTCTAAATGATTTGGCTATCTCAGATTTTGTCGCCGTTTAGTTTGAAAAAAAACTTTCGATTAACTTTAATGTAACTTTTTGAACGATTTTGCCACAAAACTAATGGCATTCAATCGAGAACGAAGCTTGCGGATGGTCAAAATTTCAACTCGATCCGAGCCTCCGTTCGAACGTTATGGCGAGACATACAAACAAAAAACAAAAAAAACAAAAACAAAACCAGTGACTAATTTTTCCGGCAGAGTCAAATGGAAATGTTCGCTTCGCTTGCTTAACAAAATCAAAGTTAATCAAGGTAAAAAAAAAACATAATTAAGTTTTATTTCATTGGCAACAGAATATAGGTTACAGAGTTGTGTGGCTCGTTGGTCTTGTGGTTAGCGTATCTGCTTCCAATGCAGAAGGTCCAGGGTTCGATTCCCGCCAAAGTCAGAAGTTTTTTAACGTCTGATTTGGACTTAAGGCCCATCAGTTCTTGTTTTAGGAGTTTGTAAACGGTGACTTTGGAGCCGTCCTAACAACGAGGCGCATAATAAATTCAAAGTTGTTCTGAATCGGCCTTGTTGGTTCTGGCGTTGATCCGCGGGTGATCGCACAGTCCATACCAGTGATTGCTATATTTCCTTTTAAAAATATCGATATTTGGTTAGTTATCGCTCACTCGTCGATTGCGTCGGGGCCTACAGGGTTGGCTTGGTCGCTTTGATTTACTGTCCCCCACTGAAAATCAGTTATATAACTGAGTGGGTAGACTATAAAAACAATTTATTTATTTATTTTACTAACATATAGCCTAGATCAAAGAAGCAAGTTTATAATTTAAAAAATTGCAGTACAACAATAAGCATATATATATATTTTTTAATAGATCCTACATTGTTTGTTTTTTAATGCTTTGTGTAATAAATAGAGATGGCAAAAATGGTGACAACAAAATTTGCAAATTTTTTTAAAGTTGCAATAATCCCTTCAAATTCAGTTTGCACATGAATCCCATGAATTGTGATTGAATGGTACCAATTTACAATTCGCGAATTTTCGCGAAATTTTAATTGATACCGCGAACTAGTGACGAAATTTTTTAAAAAATTCAAGGTTTTGGTGGAGGTGAAGGGTCGAAGTCGAAATTAAATTAATACTGGCTAGTACACATGGTGGAGGTGCCGGGTCATACAACGCGATTGTGATATCGTAATAATTGTTTGAACGAGAGTAAGCTCAAAATACTTCATATCCATATCAAAAGATATTACATAAAAAATGCATAATTTCGTAAATTTGGTGGAGGTGCCGGGTAGAAGAAATTAATTCTTGTGAAAACTGTCAGAAACTTTGAAAACTGAAGGCTGAAATTGAGCTTAAAATTAAAACTGATTCTGAACTTCACTCACATGAGCTTGTTTTTCTTTTAAATCATTAAAATCAATCAAATTATCTTGAAACTTGTTTTTTTTTTTTATTTAAAAGTTGTGCATGAAAAAATTGTGTTTTTTGGTGAATCGCGACAAATCGCGAATTTTTATTTTTAAGGCGTGAATTTCCAAACTTAAAAAAAAACATTTTTGCACATCTCTAGTAATAGAACATCTCATATAGTCATCGTAGTACCGGCCCTAGCGTAAGACGCCAAGATGTAAACGTTTAGATCCACACGGCCGTGCCCAAGAACTACGTAGTTCTTTCACGCTCGTAGCGCCACCGTAGTACCAGCCCTAGCGTAAAGACGCCTAGATGTTAATACTTAGATCCACATGGCCGTGCCTAGGCCTAGGGCAAGCTTGGCTTTCGATTCTTCCTCCACACTGCATTTATCCACAAATTTTATCTCTTCGGTCCTTTCATCCGTCAACAACCCTCTGGTATTTCATATTATAAAACAATATGCCTATGGTTCTAATTTTACGTATTTTATAATATTTGATGAAAGTGACATTTAGTTGACGTTAGATCGGCCATGACACCCCCTGCTAGCTATATGTCAGCTAGTCATTCAGTCACAGCCTACTATGTTGATGTGCGTGCCGGTACTACGGTGGCGCGGAATGCGGAAAGCTTTGCCTGCAAAGCCCAATTGGTAACTTAAGGGTACATAATCTTATCTAATCTGAAGTACACAAAGCAGTCAATCTTACCAGGAGGTCCTTGGATCATGCAAATCTTGGGTTTGTCAGACAGACAGGCATCGGCTGTCCTGCAAACTGCCTCATATTGCCCCTTGTTCAGGCTCTCCTAAGCACAAGATATTAAACAAGTTAATGTTGTGAAATATACACAGAGCCAGCTGTAGCTATGTTTATAAAATTTAATAGGCATATAAAGAAAGATTAATTTTAATGAAATACTTAATAATATTGTATTGTATATGAAAATCAATCCAGAAATTACAAAAACCATCTCAGCCAGGTATCAAACCTCGGTCAGGTACTTTAGCCCTAAACTACAACAAAGGGTTCCAGGAAAATCTGACAAGCAATGAGGTTAGGAAAACTCAACCAATTTTTCAATTTTGACCGTACATCACATTTGATGAAGGGTTGGGCTTTGTTGGCCAATTCACAGTCAAACAGTCATTCTCAAGGGTCCCAGCACCCCTTTGTTTTCTATTGCAGCCACTATAACGGCGTCGAAGCTAGAAAAATCTATTTTTGATAATTTTTAGACGATACAAATGCGGACAATAGCCACTAATCACAACACACACAAAAACAAGCATATCCCGGAAGATATAAATTGGCAATTTTATCCAGCAATCCGTGTAATTGTGTTTCGTGACAAGCAAAGGGAAGAACCAAGTTGATATTTTGCACTTTTGCTACAAATAAAGCGCTTGTGTTACGTTGTTCTTGACGCAAGTCAGTAAACGATGCTTAATTTGAATGATATTTTATTAATAATAATGGATTCAACAAATTCAACAATTTTTCAATGCCTCGTACCCGAATTTGTAATAGAGTACTAATTTTCTCGTTAGTTTCATTCTTTGCATTAATTTGGCATCATACTGGATTGCCAAAGCTTGCTCCGTTAGAAAATAATGCTTATGTATTGCCACCCTTAGCCGCTTGCATAGAATGTTTACAGCAAGTTTTGAAGTAAAAAAATATATACAGTACATTATGTACATGATAGTATCAAACAGAAATTAAAAAAGTTACTTTACGGGGGATTTAACCCGGGACCTCTGCTGTCCGGGCAAATGCAATTACATACATATTACAGTAAGACCTCGATTATCCCAGGTGGATGGGACCGAGCTGTACTCGGTTAACGCAAAACTCGGATGATCCAGACTTTCTTGTTTAACTCCTCCCAGCAGGGCCCTAGTATATGAAAGTGATATTTTAAGTGTAAAACTTGTGAAATACCATTAAAAGAACATAAATATAAATAGATCTTAGTGATGACATTGGCGGCCAACAGCTGTGCTGATAGAATGAAAGAGATTGCACTTATGTGGTCTCTTTATCTTATCTCATAATGTAAACAAAACAACCCAGTGAATTGTCTTGGCCCATAACCAATTGACTTATAGTGGTTAGTGAGCTAGCGAGATATAGTTCGTGGAGGCGCTGGAGGAGGGGGGGGGGGGTGTCTGTTATCTCCGTGTCTGTCATCTCTTGACTGGATGTCAAGTTTCATTCATAGCTAGCCTTTATCATGTCGTCTTCAAAGCCATATTTTGTCTCTTTCTCTCCCTCCCTTCCTCTCTTCTCTCTCTCGTCCGCTGTCTTCCAGCAAGATCACTGCGGCAAGCACTGACAAAAACCAATATGAGCACCGGCTCAACTTTCTCTGGCACCCTACCCTCGATCCCCGCCCCCAACCCCCCTTACAATTCACGTGCTGTGTAATTCTTACGTCATTGTAGTAAGCAGCATAGGCTACTGCATGACATTCAGATGTAAAGAACATAACATTTTGGCCTAATTAAAAAAGAAAAACACGCCTGTAACCAGCTCGGATAACACGAAGTCTTGGTTAATCGGAGCTAGAATGAACGAGGTCTTACTGTATATATATAATATATTAAGACATCTTGACCTCACAAAGAGCTAATGCCGTCGCCGTAGCAGCAAATGAGTTAGGAGGAAATTGGACCGGTTTGAGAAAATTGTATTCAGATTGTAGACCTAAATAAATAAATTCGTATTCAAAGTCTACCCAAGCCATACAATAAACAACATTTTAAAAGTAAAATACAAATACAATTTCAATAGTAGATTGCTACGACTGTGTACTGTGTATAGACATGAATATGTCATAGGGCTATTTTCCTACACATCACTATTTTATCTTGCATTTATTGTTATCAGGGAGAAAATTTTAAAGATTGCTACTGACTCGGCAACAAAAAGAAAATAGGTATCAAAGAGATGGTGGTGTTTAGTAAAGACAAACTAGGCCTACGGGGTTCATGTTTTTACGTGTCTTTGTTGTATGCAGAACAGAAACTAACCCATCCAGTTTGATCATGTCAATATGTATTAGTACAAGATTTATACTAGAAAATTGTAAATATAAACAAATTAAGTTAGTATTTGAAATGTGATTAAAGTTTAGTGACAGTTTTCAAACATTATCTAGTAAGTACTTGCTAAACTATATTGGAATTACCTTTAGAAAAGCAATCTCCTGATGGCAAAAATCTTTGCTCTGAAAATGATTTGCTAAGGTGTAGTCCTCAATTCTCGGTTTCAGAATCATGTGACAGAGAGGCGATACAGACAGAGCTGCGATTGCCTGGAAGCTGCGTAGCGCTGGTCTAATGTAACTCAAGACCTAAATGAATCCACAGTTACATGTTAAATATAATTAAGATAAATAGGCTACAACAGCATATTTCACTTTCAATTAAAAGACTATAGTAGGAGCTAGGGTTGCCAGATTTTATAACTTGCAATACGGGGATGCGCGGTGACACACTGTGGGGGGAAGGGGGATGGTGGAGCAGGGGCGGTGTCTGGAGAGTAGCACCAGCCGCCGGAGGTGGAAATGTTGTGGGATAAGCTTATTTGAGGGAAGGCTTAAATAAAAATAAAACGTATTTGAGAGAAATTATGTACTATAACTATTATTTAAATTTTAAGATCTGAGCATAGAATATTTTAGTTATAAAACCCTTTCAAAAGTGAGATGATGATAGAAAAAGGAAGGTAAGGGACACGGAAAACTTTTTTAAAAATTATTATTATATATTGCTTTATTGTTGGTTTTTCTTGTGTAATAATTAATAATTATGTAAAAATTGGTGTAGAAAAGAATCCCAAGCCACACTTCCTATGGATCTCAGTGTAGGTTTACTGTACTAAGAAAATGTTCACACATCAGATACACATATTATATATATAGATATATTGATTATATAGATAGGTTGGGGCGGACTTTTTTAATTTCTGAATTGTAGTAAATAATAACACATATTACTACTACATAACATAGAAAGATGAGGAGATAATACAAATAAATAAATAAATGTACCACGTACAGCTTCTTCCATGGACAAGTACTTACTTCTATTGGTTCTAGGTTAGAATAGTTGGCCGTAAGACTTTCTCGACTGTACCTTACCTTCATTCTGGCCGATACATCCTTGTGGATACGTTCGGTGTGTGTTTTTATCAAGACAGACATTCTTAATATGCTGCGAGGGTCAACGATGCGGAGAGCTGAAAAATATACATTTTTGTTTTTTAAAATGTTTTAAGTGGACTTCCCTCTGTTGATATTAGATTGTTAGTTATTTAAACTGTTCAATACAATTATTATTATTATTATTATTATTATTATTATTATTATTATTATTATTATTATTATTATTATTATTATTATTATTATTTATTATTATTATTATTATTATTATTTTTTTTTTATTTACATGTTTCCACATCTCGGTACAAACCGGTACAAGTAAATGCAATGTATTGCGGACTATGTCAAGCAATACATGTGCCTATAATAATAACAAAACATTCAAATTCAAAACTTATCTAAAATCTATACAGTATTCAACATAACATTCAATTCAAAAACTTAACTAAATCTTTACAAAATATACAACATAAAATCGTTTTATAAAACATTGTCATTGAGGAATTTTCAGACTATATGGCATGTACAAATTATAACTGCTTTCTGCATTTTGATGAATAAATTCTTGTTAATGTCCAGTTGGTGTAAACTATTGTGTAGGTTGTGTGGTGGCTGCCGTGGCTGACACAATAATTGATATTGTAGTGACTTGATCTTGTTTCCACATTTTCTTTATTTCTTGTCCTAAGTCAAAGTAGTGGCTAACTTTTCTGTCCCACGTTGTTTCAATATTTTGGCTTAGTGGAATTGCTACATCAATAATAAATGTTTGCCTTTTTTATTTAACCATTAAAATGATATCAGGCCTATTGTGTTGTATCGTCTTATCTGTAATAATAATAAATAAAGTAATAATAGTTTCCAATTACAATTTTCTAATACCTTTTCAGGTTGGTACTTGTAGTATGGTACCGGTACGATGTTCTCCAGTAACGAACACTTTTGGGCCAGATGTTGGTGAATTATGTTGGCAGCTTGATTATGTCTGTGCAAATAGCCTGTCTGACTGGGCTAGAAGTTTACATCCCGATATTACATGATCTATGGTCTCATTGGTCAAATGGCACTTTCTACATTTATCATCCAGAATTGTCTTGTCTTTAATGATGTGCTTCTTGTAATTTTGTGTAGCAATTACTTGATCCTGTATGGCCATGAAAAATCCCTCTGTTTCTCCAAATAAATCGCCTACTTGTAACCATTTATTAGATGCATCAGTGTCTACATAATCACGATGCAATTCTGTGTGATGTCTCCCATGCAGTATCTTAAGTTTCCACATTTCTTCTTTCATATCATCACTTAAGAGATTGTCTGCAAAATTGTCATTGTTATGCAGATCTAACGGTGTGAGGTTGACATCCGCTTGCACTACAGCTGTATGTAATCGCGAAGTATTTTTACAATAGAAGTATTCCCTTAAAGGGGTATTTAACCGCTAAACTCAAAAAATATATTTCATTCAGGCTAACTAGCAATGAATTTAGCAATAACAGAGAAATTATTGGGGCCACCGTGACCTCCCAAAAAATTGTCAAACATGACATTTTTCGAACTAGGTCCCATCGGCAAAAACCCCCCATAAGAAATAGCATGGGGACGATCATTATGCCCAGTGACCTTGGAGAATTTTGACGCAAAGAAATATTGGCCATTATTGAAGTACTCTACAGCCTTTTTGGTAAATTCTCTATATTTTGTTTTGTAATTTGGGCAAGTAGTTTGGTCAAAATATGCTGATTACCAAGATGGGGTGTGATTTTGGAATGCATATTTTTGTGTGTTTGAGGGTATATTTGGGCACAGTTTCAAGACACGATGTAAAAATGGGCATTTTAGATTGGTACTATGCTCTAGTATCTATGTGGACCAAAAAAGAAGCAGGTTATAGCCGATTTAAGAAATTTCCCAAAACACCGATTTTTGCAAATTTCTGGATCAAAAAAATTGAAAAAATTGTGTTAAATCACAGTTACAAGATATAACTTTTTAAACTGTTATTTTAGTGTAGTATTGTGCTATAGATCATGTGGTAAAAAATAATTTTTCGAGTTAATAGCCCCTTTAACAAATTGATTTCAGATTTGCTTAATACGTGCCTTATTTAAATCAATAATCCCTCTTCCACCACGTAACCTAGACAATGTCGTCCGTTCGACCGCCGCTCTGGGGTGATGAAGTCGGTATTCTGTTAGAAGAGTTCTTATTTTTCGATTAATTGCTTGCATCTCAGTTTGTGTCCAGGTTAAAATACCGAAAGAATACATTAAAACTGGTACCGCGTAAGTATTAATTGCCTTCACTTTATTTTTCCCGTTTAAATTTGATGTCAGTATTTCTTTCACTCTCTTCACAAAAGTATCTTTAAGCTTGTTCTTCGCTTCCGCTTGATGAATCTATTCAGCTTGAATGAATGAATGAATGGGTGAGTACCCGGGAACATTTGCATTTAAGTTTGATAATTATATTGGTGTAAATAATAGGTTTTTAAAGTTTAGTTGGTATACGGGGATGGGCGCGTCAACTGTAAGGTCATAATGCGCCTCTCTAGCCTATGATAGGCTAGGTAGGCCTAAGGTAGGGGGAAGAGAAGTAATGTAACCGGGTACTCAACACATGGCTCACTCACTCGTTTAACAACGACTTTGGCGTTTCCCTAGTTATGACGTAATTAAACGAGGGAGCGAAGCGACTGAGTGTCTCCATTCAACTCAAACGGCCCTCATTCTGTGATTCTGTGTGTCTGTACGTCGAAAATCAGCCGAACCGCTGAACCGATTGCGCTGAAATTTTAAACAGACATCCGGAACGAGTTTACTGAGAACTGTTAACAAAATCAGCTAGATCCATTGCGATTCAAGCCTACAATAAATAAGAATGTGATTTTTTAAAATATCGATAGCATTTGTTTAGTAGCAGCTAGCGGGACAAGACCTACGTAGCTGGCATGGCCTACTGGTAAGCACTTAGCCTACCGCACAGAGGGTTGGGGTTCGATGCCCGTTAGTGAGAACTTTTTTATATTTTTACACTCACATATTATTTTTGAGGGGTGTTAAATGGGAAATAAAAATTAGGTGATTTTGTTTTTATCTTGGAAATTTGTTAATGTTTCACGCTAATACGTTTCGAACACGATTCGCATTTTGAATGTTCAATTTAAATCCCAAGGGGAACCGAAATGTCATTGTTAAACGAGTGAGTGAGCCAAGTGTTGAGTACCCGGGAAAATCCCATTTCCTCCCATAAACCCAAGGCTGGATCTAGTCCAGTCTGGGGAATGATACCGGGTACTATACACATGGCTCACTCACTCGTTTAGCAACGACTTTGGCGTTTCCCTAGTTCTTAACTAACACAAAATGATATATTTTTCTTCACTTTGGGTGAAAGATAAGCGAGTGAAAGTGGATAATAAAATTCATTTATTATGTAATGTGGGTTGTGAATAATGTTTTGGTGGGAGGTTATTGAATTCAATGTGGCTCCGCAAACTAAAATTAAATACATTAAACAACAATTATTAAACGAGGGAGCGGAGCGACCGAGTGTCTCCATTCAACTCAAACGGCTCTCATTCTGTGATTCTGTCTGTCTGTCTGTACGTCGAAAATCAGCCGAACCGCTGAACAGATTGCGCTGAAATTTTAAACAGACATCCGGTACGAGTTTACTAAGAACTGTTAACAAAATCAGCTTGATCCATTGCGATTTAAGCCTACAATAAATAAAAATGTGATTTTTAATAATATCCATGGCATTTGTTTCGTAGCAGTTAGCGGGACGAGGGTGACGTGGCCTGCATGGCCTAGTGGTGGCATTTAGCCTACCGCACGGATGGATGGGGTTCGATACCCGTCAGTTCTAACTTTTTTATATTTTTACACTCACATATTATTTTTGAGGGGTGTTAAATGGGAAATAAAAATTAGGTGATTTTGTTTTATCTTGGAAATTTGTTAATGTTTCACGCTAATACGTTTTGAATACGATTCGCATTTTGAATGTTCAATTTAAATAATTATTGTGGCAAGCAGAGTGAGTTCCTGTAAGGTGACCAGACGGTCCGGTTTTAGAAGTCAAAACACTTGGCTAACTCACTCGTTTAACAACGACTTTGGCGTTTCCCTAGTTATTAAACGAGGGAGCGGAGCGACCGAGTGTCTCCATTCAACTCAAACGGCTCTCATTCTGTGATTCTGTCTGTCTGTCTGTACGTCGAAAATCAGCCGAACCGCTGAACAGATTTCGCTGAAATTTTAAACAGACATCCGGTACGAGTATACTGAGAACTGTTAACAAAATCAGCTAAATCCATTGCGATTTAAGCCTACAATAAATAAAAATGTGATTTTTTTAAATTATCGATAGCATTTGTTTAGTAGCAGCTAGCGGGACAAAATCTGTGTGGCTGACATTGCACAGTGGTAAGCATTAAGCCTACCGCACGGAGGGTTGGGGTTCGATGCCCGTTAGTTCGAACTTTTTTATATTTTTACATCCACATATTATTTTTGAGGGGTGTTAAATGGGAAATAAAAATTAGGTGATTTTGTTTCATCCTGGAAATTTGTTAATGTTTTACGCTAATACGTTTTGAACACGATTCGCATTTAAAATGTTCAAGTTAAATAACTAGGGAAACGCCAAAGTCGTTGTTAAACGAGTGAGTGAGCCATGTGTTGAGTACTCGGTATCATTCCCCATGGGCCATACTGGGCTAGATCCAGCCTTAGGTATAGGGGAGGAAAGGGGATGTTCCCGGGTACTCAACACTTGGCTCACTCACTCGTTTGACAACGTTTGGCGTTTCCCTAGTTATTATTATTATTGATTCATAGCAGTTGTCGTAAAAGTTTGCCCCGAATGGGGTAAATAATAATAATAATAACTAGGAAAACGCTAAAGTCTTGTCGCGTTGATGGATGAGCGTTTTTGTAAGTTTTTAGTTTGCGTGGGATCTCTTTACTTATCTTAAGTGCCTTTTGAATGCATTGTAGGTGATTGTTGTCAAGTTTCTATTGTTACTTGTTAATTATTATTAAATACCTCAAAAAACTTAATGTAAAACCTTTATTTATGTGGTTTCTGGATAATGTTTTCAACTTTTTCTTTCAAAAAGCAATACATCACTATAACCTTAATGTCCATGTGAAATATGAACGTTCTAGCCCCACCCGTTTGGTCAGAATCGACCCAAATGTCACGAAAATATCGCACTAAAAATAAAAAAAATCGTAAAAGTACGATATTCATGAGAAATATTTCTTCGATTGTACCCAAAAACGTGGCACGTCTAAGTTCAGAGATTTCGAAGGTCCCCTCAAAATTTCATCAAGATCGCATATGCCGTTTGCCCGGAATCGTGCAAACAAACAGACAGAAAAACAAACAAACAAAAAAACAAAAAAACATTGGAGCTAAATTTTTTGAGGGGTCAGTGAAATTGAAGTTTTCGCTTCGCTCGCTACGCTCATCCAATAATAATAATAATAATAATAATAATAATAATAATAATAATAATAATAAAAATAATAATAATAATAATGACATAAATTGTCTATTTTTTTTTTTTTATTTTACCTAAGGTGACCATATTTTGAAAGTTACAAACCGGGACAACTAGTGTAAGAATATGTACTTTGTACTCCCGGACCATTTCGGGGTCTGGGGCAAATTTTATTTCCAGATATATTTAGTAAAATGCCCAGAAAACAGCTTTCTGACATGAAAATATGAATTAAAAATGATTTTAATGTGTACATTTTTGTAGTCATAAAATCTTTATCTAGTGGTTTAAAAATGATAGTACAAAATAAAATACAAGCACTCGGCAGAAAATAATGCGTGTATTGTATTGATGAGGGCATCATACTAATGAAGTTCTAATCAATAATAAAGATAATTGAAAATGCATTGAATTTGTATAATATGCATGTCAACGAAATAATTAGTGTAGTGTAGGTTTAATCAAAACTTTAGTTCAGTTGCATGATTATTACTTTGATTTGTCATTATCTAAACAAAATCAATGCAAATAATGACTGAGAAAATTCGGGGTGTGGAAGTCCTGATGTTTTTATTCGAGTCGAGTCAGAGTCTTAAAAAATAACTCTAGTATGGAGTCCGAATACTTAAATCTTTTTTTTTAAATTTCACTTTTTCCCTTTGAACATATGTATATATTTTTTTTAATTTTGTTCAATATTAATTTTATTTAGTGATATGTCAATATGTTGGCTCCAAAAGTGAAAGAGTAACATCTATTGATTTAAAATGCAGTCTCTCTCTAGATTATTTTAATGATCACGCACAAATGTTATTAGGGCTAGGCTATGACATAATTCAGTAGTAAGTGGTATTAGCCTACATGAAAATGTTGATACAAACATAGTGACATATTTTTATTATTTGTTTCAAAAAAAGTTCAGAACTTCCAAAAAGGAACACAAATTTGTAAAAGACCAAAAGACTGAGGTTAGTATTATGGATAATCAGGGTTGGTAAGGTAGATAGAAGAATAGATAACGATATTTACGTTTTCACATTCGAGCGCGACCCGGCACCTCCACCAAAATCATTGAATAATACTAGCACACCCCTAGAGAAAATGAATTATCTTCTTGGAAGTGGAATAACTATTTCAATGTTATTACTGTTATTATTTATTAGAGGAGTGTATTTTGTCACGTAAAACATTATCCTTCCACATGGTACACTTGACTGAATACCGGGACATTTCCCCACCAAAATTGCAAACCGGTACAAATACGACATTTTAACGAATCTCTCGGGACACCGGTACAAGTGTTCTGAAAACGGTACTGTACCGGTCAAACCGGTACGTTTGGTCACCTTAATTTTACCCCACCTTTATTTACCCAAAAAGTAAAAATCTATCCCCCAATAGTTTTATAAGGTAACAATACGTCCCGGAATAGCCAGGACAGTCCCATTTGTTAACACCATGTACTGGCTTCCCAAAGACTTTTACCAATACCACTCAAATATGCAGATACATGCATCCAAAATTCCAGAATTAATTTAATTGACAAGTGAAGCCAATGAAGAGCAAGGATACATTTTATATGACAATACTCTTCACGGCACTTATGCAAATATGTTTTAGGTATTTATTTATTTATTTATTTATTTATATAAGAGTCTCGTACAGCACAAGTACCATTTTACATAGACAATCCTAAAAAATATATAAATAAGTAAAAATTAAAATTACAATTAATAAACCTACAAATTAACAAACAATTAAAAATATTAATTAACAATAAACAAATATATCAAAATTATAAGTGCAACAAACATAAGAGTAAAAAAATGTTTGAAAGAATAGAGGGGGAAATGCTAATGACCATCAACTGCAGTCCAATCACGGATTGATTTTTTGAAAGTATTAAAATCAGAGAATACGTCGAACTTTGGTAAATTAGGTAAATTATTATAAAAGGATGGTAAACGAAAGGTGATGATCTACGGGTAATAGAAAGTCTAGGTCTAGTTACATGGAAAAGGTGCGTAAGCCTAGTAAAGCGGGATGGAAACATGAAGTGGAAACATGGAGACAAGACTGGTGGACCGGAAAATGCCATTGATGATACGGTGCAAGAAGGACATGTCATAGCGTTTTTCTTCGAGTGGCTAGATCTGTCATGAAAGTTCACTCATAATTTGTTGACGAGACCAGGCATTAAAAGCTGGGACACGATGACGTACAATTGCACAGAAAAATGAAAGTACTCTCTCTAATTTTTTAATGTTGGTATCAGCTGATAATGCCCAAATTAGTGTACAGTACTCAATCACAGGTAAAAAACACAGCCCGTGAAATATGATTTTAGAGCAGTGGGTCACGAATATCAGTGAAACCTATATAATAAACCCAATAGGGACATGGCATTTGAAGTTATTTTGGAAATGTGCTCAATGAAAAGGAATTTTGAATCTATAATGACACCAAGATCTTTCATTTTAGTAACTCTCTGAATGACTTGCCCGACAAATTATAATTAGAAACTAATGGTAATTTCCGCAATGAAATTGTTAACAATGAGCACTTATCAGGATTAGGACGGAGAAGCCAATCCAAACACCATTGAGAAAACGCTGTTAATGCATCTTGAAGAACGATTGCATCACATAATTTCGACACAATTTTAAAAATTTTACAATCGTCAGCGTACAACAGAAAATCACAAGCAAACGGTTTAAGTCTGTCTACAAGATCGTCTACAAACAACACGAAAAGGAGAGGGCCCAATACACTGCCTTGAGGGACAGATAGCACTGGTAACAAGAGGAAGATGAACCGGCAATAATTTACACGTTTGCTTTCGATCTGTAAGAAAATTCTCAATGAGCTTAAGGAAATTACCACTCACACCAAAACGCTCTTTGATCTTGTAAAGAAGGTGTTTGTGGCTTACAGAATCAAATGCCTTTGCAATATCAATGTAGGCAACGTCCAGCTGGGATCGGTTTTCCAGGGTACTTCAGTACTATAAAATTAAATGCAACCATACATTGTATGAAATACAACACATAATTTGTATTTTGTACTCAATTAATAAGTAGTAATGTAAACGATGATACGTAATTTAAATGGGAGTAGAGATACATAAATTCACATTGTCAATGGCCATGCCATGTTGAATACACCGGTTCTCGACTGATCACCAGAGTTAAGCAACAGGCATGGTCAGTACTTGGATTGGTGACCACTTGGAAAAACTATGTGGGCGATGAGGGTCATTATAGTCAGCCCCGTTAGAAAACGATCCTTGTCACCCTTAGCAGCTGTGAATAAGAATATTTACGAGTTATGGTGATGATTTTTTTTAAATTGCCCCGTGACAGCATCATTGCAAAGCTTGGCGAAATTTTATTTGCAAACTATTGTTTTAAATATAATAGTTTGTGCAAATTTATTTTGCCAAGCTTTGCAATGATGCAGTCACAGGGCAAAGTGAATTTATGTACAAGGTTTGCACACAGTGACTTGAAAGCCATCCAAGCAACAGAGCACATACCGGTACCTAATAAATTGTATTATGTCCCCTGCTGAATGTCAATTGTAGTTAGGTAGGTACCATACACCAAGTACAAATTATTTAATTCAAATGTTAGGTTCACAAAACATTTTACGATGAACAAGGAGTGAAGATCTAATTATATGGGCAGACCTACCTTGGGCTGCCTGAATTCCATTTCGGGGGTTACTGAAAAGCCAACCACAGGTACATTTGATTGCAGAGTGGTCCTTGCCAGCTTATCTAGCCTAAAGCTTCACAGGCCCTTATTCTTTCCAAGTAGTCAGAGAAGGCAGGAGAAGGACACTAAGAGGAATTGACTAGTTACTGACAAAGAGCTACTTGATCTTGGACAATGTGGAACGTTACCTAGTGATGGATTCATAGGAGAGGCGGGTACTTGGCCCGAACTGGTAGGCCTATTCCATCTAAGCAATTCTGCAGCACAATCTGAAACGTAATTGTGAAATACGATGACTAGTATTAGACATGGACTTGAAGCTACTGGGTAAGCCAGTAGAAGGATGCATCATCATTGTCAATTTTACAACAAGAGGTGTAGGCCTACATTTATTAGATTACAAACTGTATTTATTGACACCATGCAAATGATTATTTGTTGTACTAAGAAATAGTGAACCTTAACCAATCAAGAAGTCCTACTAGTACAGGGCCGTTGTGATATGACCCACGCATTCAAAAAAACAAGCAGGGACCGGTCGGGATTTGTTAAGGTGGGTCTCCTGGACATCCCCAACAGAATCCCAAAAAATCCGGTTGCGGGTTTTCCGCCATTTTGAAAATCAATTTTTAGATTTTTGAGTTTTGTCGAAGAACGGAAAATTAGCGATATTGAGTGAAGTATTGGACCGAAATAGCTCAAATTAGTTTTAAATTGTTTGTAAAGAAACGATTAAGGTGATTGGTGCGCCTTCCTTTGATTATCTGGCAACCTACGGCCCTTGATGCAAATTTTTACCCTCTTTTTTTTAATTATCTGAATTTGTTTTGCATATTTATCATAACAAAAACAAAACCAGTAACTTTATGAAAATTTGTTCAAATAAAAGTTGTAGGGCATGAAAAAACACATCGATATCATATTCTTGATTGTGTCCGTAGATAGTAATGGCCGAACGCTACATGACAAGCAAGACCATTGTGTGGTGAGCAGCGTAAAACGTTTGCTCGACGCGCTACCACTAGCGCAGTCCATGGCCATAAGTCCCGTAGGAATTTCGACCTTTATAGATTTTCTCTTCTGATCCTGTTAGAGTATACCTTAAGGATAAAAAATTCTTGAGTAAACATCTGACATCTGGTGCTAAAAAAATTTACGACGCCATCTTGTTTTGGACATATGCATTTAGTACACGCTCTTAATTTTAATACATTTTCTATACTTTTGACTACATGTGTAATAAATCTGACGTAATAATTGGATTCTCCAACAAATTTCCAATTAAATTGTACAAATTTGGACATTCTGGCAACATTGTGGTATTTTTTATAGTAAAATACATATTATTATTAGTCCCGCGTATAGGTGCACTATATTTACATCTAATTGTGCCTTTCATGATAGACATATAAAATTTGGCACAAAATATACGAAATGTAATTGGAAAATGATTTAACTATATAGGGCAATCTCATTATTATCCCACGACATCAATGGCGGCCATTTTCCAAGATGGCCACCCAACAAATTATTTGAAATTTTGTGACAGAATGTTGAAATTTGGTGTACACTGTACACAAAGATCAGGTCATTGAAAATGACTTTTGAATAGGCCATGTCAAACTAACTAACACAATGGCACCAATGGCGACCATTTTAGAAGATGGCCGCCACACACATTATAGCGAACCACGTAAACTTTACGACAGAATCTTGTTATTGTGTACACACATAGGGCACTCCATTGAAAAATGTCATATTTATGTGTTATATCAATACTTTTTAGAAACAATGTAGTATGGATCCGCTATCAGGTATCTTGAAATATTGCTATAGAATTAAATACTAGCAATAATTACTACTTATAATAATTCACTTGTTTTTTTTATACACACTGTAGGCAATTATTGACATTTTTATACACACTGTAGGCAATTATTGACAAGTTTCTATGTTACATTACATAATGTTTATGCATTCTAAATATGACAAGGGAAATGTTTATATTCCCATTTCAGTTCGTTCAATTAAATTTCCGTTAGTAAAAGGAGATTGTCCGGTAGATGACTGACATTGGTGCAGAATTTAGTTACTCAAAGTTTATCCGTTTGGGACCCATAAACATATACACAGAATTAGCTATTGGCATCCTCTATACTCAATCCTATTAGCAGGCCAGCCATTAGCTTCCCACCCACTCAGTTGAAGGAGAAAGTATTTTGAACGATATTGACTTCTTAATAACTTCCAGCCCTTGTAGAAATTTGTTCGTCAAATGGTTGCCAAGAGATATCTAAGCAAGACCAAGGCTTGATTTTGATTGCCAAGTGGTTGCCAAAGGTAGCCACCGAAATTTAAACTCAACAATATATGATAGCCATGCGTTCACGATGAGGCAGCCAATGAGTTACCAACATTTTCTCCTTGTTGGGCAAGATGTCCATCAAGTGGTTGCTCACAGTTCACCTTTAAGTTAGCAAGTGATGATCAATTAGCACCAAATATAACGCCAAACCTTAGCCAAAAGAATGACATGAGTTTACTAACTGATGGAAGACACCAAGCCTACACAAAGACGTTGTCACATAGTTACCGGTAGATTACTAAAAGGTAGACAACGGGATACCAATAATTGATTGTCACGTGGATACCTCGTGGCACACGGTTGGTGCCGTAAAAACTGCATTCTTTCAGCTTATTTTCCTGTCCTTCAACGGGCTTGGGGTGATTCTAGGACGCGAAGAGGATGCTTTCCATTTGAAACAAGCGTGTAAGTGATAGAAAAATGTGTACGTTAACCAAAGATTCGTTAACATGGCAGTGCTCTAGAGTAGCTTTTCCTAGTTTAGAAAATAAAATATAAAATATAGTTGGTGTAAAATGAAATCGCATGTTGGCAAGAGAAAAGAGTGTGCACAGTGTAACCCAGTATAATATTAATATATTAAAGGGAGTTTTGTGTGTAAATAGAAACATAATGCAACATGAAACATGGCAGTTTCAAGTGACACCCTATTTAGGTCTACATGAAAATTAACCATAGTTATCCAAGTGTCTAAGTGCAACGAGATTTAGATAAAAATCAAGTGTTGTCTGTTACGAAACATCAATATATAACGTATGCATTTCAAACCGAGGCCTTACATTATTCAACACATAGTAATGATGCTATGCACTACTTTACTATTGTGATTATCTGTATCCTGAACTTTATTAGAATTCGTTGATTTGAGATGTTTTGATGGCCATATAGGAACTCGAAAAGCATGGTCTTCTATTCATTTTCTCACGATCTTCAACATTTTTTAATGCAATAAAACCCATGCATACTAAGTCAATTTTATGACATGAGACTATAATTTGGTCAACTTTTGGCAACCATTTGACTGCCTTTTGGCGTATTTTTAGAAACCAATTGGTGAACTCTTGGCTGTCTTGTAAATGTTACCAAGAGGTAGTTAGTATTTTGACACAAAACGACATGTTAGCGTACTTTTGGCTTCTTTTGGCGACTATACTGGGTGAACTCGTTGGTGATCTACTGGACTATCGCCTTTTACTAACGGGAATTTAATTGAACGAACTAAAATGGGAATATAAACATTTCCCTTGTCATATTTAGAATGCATAAACAATATATAATGTAACATAGAAACTTGTCAATAATTGCCTACAATGTGTATAAAAAACAAGTGAATTGTTATAAGTAGTAATTATTGATAGCAATATTTCAAGATACGCGATAGCGGATCCATACTACATTGTTTCTAAAAAGTATTGATATAACACATACTTAAATACGACATTTTTCAATGGAGTGCCCTATGTGCGTACACAACAAGATTATGTCATAAAATTTACGTGGTTCGTAATAATGTGTGTGGCGGCCATCTTCTAAAATGGTCGCCATTGGTGCCATGGTGTTAGTTAGTTTGACATGGCCTATTTGGCCTTTTAAGTCATTTTTCAATGACATGATCTATGTGTATACCAAATTTTAACATTCTGTCACAAAATTTCAAATAATTTGTTGGGTGGCGGCCATTTGTGTCGTTGGATAATAATGAGATTGCCCTGTATAGTTAAATCATTTTCCAGGTACATTTTCGTATATTTTGTGCCAAATTTTATATATCTATCAATAAAGACACAATTGGAGGTAAATAGTGCACCTGTACGCAGGACTGTTAAAAATTTATTTCACTATAACAAATACCACAATGGTCCCAGGATGACCAAATTCGTATCATTTAATTGTAAATTTATTGGAGAATCTTATTTTACGTTAGATTCATTACACATGTAGTCAAAAGTATAGAAAATGTATTAAAACCAAGTGCGTGTACTAAACACATTTGCCCAAATCAAGATGGCGTTGTAAAAAAACTTAGACCCGGGATGCCAGATGTTTACCCAAGATTTTTTTTATCCTTAAGGTATACCCTAACAGGATCAGAAGAGAAAATCTATAAAGGTCGAAATTCCTACGGGACTTATGGCCATGGACTGCGCTAGTGGTAGCGCGTCGAGCAAACGTTTTACGCTGCTCACCGCACAATGGTCTTGCTTGTCATGTAGCGTTCGGCCATTACTATCTACGGACACAATCATGAATATGATATCGATGTGTTTTTTCATGCCCTACAACTTTTATTTGAAACAAATTTTCATAAAGTTACTGGTTTTGTTTTTGTTTTAATAAATAGGCAAAACAAATTCAGATAATTTAAAAAAAGAGGGTAAAAATTTGTTTAAAGGACGGCTGGTCGCCAGAGATTCAAAGAAAGCATGCCAAACTTGTTACTTATCACACCCCTAATTCTATGCGAAACTTTAAAAACAAATGTGAGCTATTTCGGTCTAATACTTCACTCAATATTGCTAATTTTCCATTCTTCGACAAAACTCAAAAATCTGTAAATTAGTTTTCAAAATGGCGGATAACCCGCAACCGGATTTTTTGGGATTCTGTTGGGGATATTGAGGAAACCATCCTGAACATATCCCAACCGGTCCTTGCTTGTTTTTTTGAATGTGTGGGTTCAGGCCATATATGAGCTAATTGCACTGTACTATACTGAATACAGTAAACAAAAGGGTTGCTGGGTATTGTAAACAAGCCTAAAAAGGGACCGGAAGGAACAATTTAAAAAACAAACCTTGAAATCTTGTTTGTATGTAGTTAAGAACTAGAAGAGGGATGAAATGATTATTTGTTGTACTAAGGAATAGAGAACCTTAACCAATCAAGAAGTTCTACTGAATAAACCAATCAAGAAGTTCTACTGAATACAGTAAACAAAAAGGTTGCTGAGTATTGTAAACAAGCCTAAACAGGGACCGGAGAATCAATTTAAAAAACAAACTTTGAAATCTTGTTTGTATGTAGTTAAGAACTAGAAAAGGGATGAAATGATTATTTGTTGTACTTGAAAATAGTGAACCATAACCAATCAAGAAGTCCTACTGCATACAGTAAACAAAAAGGTTTGTAAACAAGCCTAGACAGGGACCAGAGTAACAATTTAAAAAACAAACTTTGAAATCTTGTTTGTATGTAGTTAAGAACTAGAAAAGGGATGAAATGATTATTTGTTGTTCTTGAATATCGTGAACCTTAACCAATCAAGAAGTTCTACTGAATACAGTAAACAAAAGGGTTGCTGGGTATTTTAAACAAGCCTAAAAAGGGTCCGGAAGAAACAATTTAAAAACAAACTTTGAAATCTTGTTTGTATGTAGTTAAGAACTAAAAGAGGGATGAAATGATTATTTGTTGTACTTGAGAATAGAGAACCTTAACCAATCAAGAAGTCCTACTGAATACAGTAAACAAAAGAAACATGTCAATACTTGCACTCAAAAGTCAAGATTCTCTTACAATGTATCCAACTAATTGACTGTTAGAGAGCAAAGTAAACGAAAAAATTAAATAAAAATGTAAAATGTGCATTTTCATGAGAAATATTTACCTTAAGAGATTTTGTAGGTTCCTTGGAAATGTTATCACAATTGGTGCAAGTCATTTGCTCAGTACAAAGTGAAAACATAAACACTCCAAGCATTTATTTTCAGGTACTAAATTGAAAATATTGCTGCATTCACGTTCAATATATTGTACTGTATTTCGTACAATGTGTGGTTGTATTTTATTTTAGGGTACTGAATTGGATAAACATTAAAATATATCCATATTTACAATTACGCATAGGCACCGTCAAGAGTAGCTTTGTATAGAATGTATCATTGCTCTTCTCTTCATTGACTTCAATTATCAAATTAATTAAATCCAGGACTTTGGACGCGTGTACTATCTAGATTCCGGGACATTTGAGTAATTTAATAAGTCTTCGGGATACGGGGACAGAGTGTTAAAAGCCAGGACTGTCCCGGCTAATCCGAGACGAATGCTCACCTTATCTATACGATTGCTGGATGAAATTTTAATGTCAATGTCAAAAACCCATTCTAGTTTCTAAACAAAATGTTATCAGACTGTGCTATAGAGGGAATTTTTGCTCAGAATATTTAAAAGATTCTGCCACAAACTGGCCTGTCGCTGTAGTTGCTTGCTCGGAGTCAAAAGGTATAAAGAAATCTTCTATATTGAGTGATCCATTACGTGAAGGACAACCATCCATTTGATATTTCACTCGACTCGGCAAGGGTTATACTATAAGTGTTTTTTGTGACATTATTTTTCAACTGGTTTTCTAGAGGCTGACCGAGAGAAAAAAGATTTTTTTTAACAATAGGGAATGCTCCTCAACTGTATTATGAGACTTAATTGTTATTAACATAAAATATAATAAGAAATACTCACAAATATAAAGTTTCTCGATTTGGTTAATCGGGAAACACTCCCGTAGGTGTAATTGTTATTATTTACTACAATTCAGAAATTAAAAAGTCCGCCCCAACCGGGAATCGAACCACGGATCTCCCGCATTCCAGACAGGCGTCTTAACCACTAGACCATCAGGACGGGTACATTTTAACCTCTTAATTGTAGTTGCATTATACATCTGAATGAATGGAACAGTACTGCAACGAATATCTGCTGCCTTTGAACTGACCACCAAACATTAATTATAATGTCATTACCTTACGCAGGTATGAGCGAGGGTTTATTTCTCGATTTGGTTAATCGGGAAACACTCCCGTAGGTGTAATTGTTATTATTTACTACAATTCAGAAATTAAAAAAGTCCGCCCCAACCGGGAATCGAACCACGGATCTCCCGCATTCCAGAAGGCGTCTTAAACCACTAGACCATCAGGAGGTACATTTTAACCTCTTAATTGTAGTTGCTTTAAATACATCTGAATGAATGGAACAGAAACCTCAACAAATATCTCTGCTTTGAACTGACCACCAAACATTAATTATAATGCCCTTACCTTACCCGGTATGAGCGGGGTTTATTTCTCTATTTGGTTTAAATCGGAAAACACTCCCCGTAGGTGTAATTGTTATTATTACTACAATTCAGAAATTAAAAAGTCCGCCCAACCGGGAATCAAACCCACAGATCTCCCGCATTCCAGACAGGCGTCTTAACCACTAGGCCATCAGGAGGGGTTACATTTTAAACCTCTTTAATTGTATTTGCTATACATCTGAAGGGATGGACAGTACTGCAACGAATATCTGCTGCCTTTGACTGACCACCAAACATTAATTATAATGTCATTCCCTTACGCAGGTATGAGTGAGGGTTATTTCTCGATTTGGTTCATCGGAAAACCTCCCGTAAGGTGTATTGTTATTTTTATACAATTCAGAAATTAAAAAAGTCCGCCCCAACGGGAATGACCACGATCTCCCTAATTACCAAACGGGATGTTTTCCCGTTTTTAACAAATCGAGAAATAAACCCCGCTCATACTGCGAAAGGGTTTAATGAAAATTAAATAATTAATGTTTGGTGGTCTTTTCAAAGCGCAGATATTCGTTGCAGTACTGTTCCATTCAGTCAAATGTATAATGCAACTACAATTAAGAGGTTAAAATGTACCCGTCCTGATGGTCTAGTGGTTAAGACCCCTGTCAGGATGGGGGAGATCCGTGGTTCGATTCCCGTTGGGGCGGACTTTTTAATTTCTGAATTGTAGTAAATAATAAAAATTTACACCTCGGGAGTTTTCCCCGGGTTAACCAACCCGAGAAAAAACCCTCGCTCATCCTGCGAAAGGTATGACATTAATTATGTTTGGTGGTCCAGTTAAAAGGGCGCAGATATTCGTTGCAGTACCGTTCATTCATTCGATTTTAATGAAAACTACATTAAGAGGTTAAAATGTACCCTCTGATGTCTAGTGTTAAGACGCCTGTTGGAATGCGGGAGATCCGTGGTTTGATTCCCGGTTGGGGCGGACTTTTTTAATTTCTGAATTGTAGTAAATAATAAATATAAAGTTATTTATAAAATAGGGATGACTTCGGGTCGAAAAATCCGGAACCGGATCCACCCTCGCCGGATCCGGTTCGGAACCGGTTTCCTACACATATTTTTCTTTCTCAATTTTCGTAAATTTGAATCTGCGCGGGCTAATTTCGATTGAAAACATGGGGGGGGCATAATCCATTTGTATTTCGATAGGGGGCGGAGCCGTGTCCCAGACATTGTAGGAACTGCTAAGTGATAACAGTTGAACAAACAATGGCCTACAAGATTGTTTGCTTTCGTTTTCGTTCATAAAGTTTGGATTATGTGATCTTAAACGTGAAAAATAGAATTAGTATATGATTAAAATGTTATTAACAAGTTCTGCAATGTTATTATAACACAACACATGGGCCTGGGCTAAGCTTAGGTCAAAATTGTGACGCAACATTCATGGGGCCCTAGGCTAGGCCTAAGAATTTTGCAACCACGGGTGTTTCTAGCTCATTTATTCTCGTCTGTGCCTAGGCCCTTGGCAACTTTTAGGTTAAAAATAGAACCGGTTCCGAAAAGGGGGAACCGGATCGTAATGGAACCGGTTCCGAAAAAGGGGAACCGGATCGTAATGGAACCGGTTCCGAACCGGTTTCCGGGTACCCGAAGTCATCCCTATTTAAAAACTAACGATTTTTGGCGCATTTATGAAGGTTTTAAATTTGGCTAGTGGCGAAGCGGGGCTAAAACGCTCTGGACATTGTGTGACGTCATAAGAAAGTAATAGTTTGATAGATCTCTGCGCGCGCGCTGCACCACACGCTCGCCAGCTGGAATTGAATGTAGTCAAATCCATGTCAAGCAATTTAATATATTCTAATAGTTTGCCTGAGGCATGAGCCTACACCTAATAATGATAATGTATAATATAAAAATGTATACATATCATAACATGCATTGTCAACGAATAATACCTTACTTATCTGCAAATTTGTTTATTCAACATTGTACTTTGTTTGATCCATTACCGACTCTAATCCGGGGAACCTTCTTTATCGACTCTGGTTTCCATAGAAACCAAGACCTTGGGCCCACTGCCTTTGCTAGGATTTTGCTAGGAATTGTCTGGGAAACCCCAATAAATTTGCCAGGCGGGGGGAAACCCCCTACCGCAGACTGAAAAAACGATACATTTCTGTGACGTCACAGTCAGCTGGCCTGTTACCGGGGAATTTAAACACGAATATTCATACCCTCATAAAACAAAAGTAAACACATTTTTCGACAGACATTTTTTGGGAATCATCTTTTTTTTAGTAACTGCGTTACGAATATATTAAAAATAAATTTGAGAAGTCTTTCCTGCGATTTTTTTCGTTTGGCGGTACAAATCGATACAAAATACTGCTGAACAAAAAAATTTACAGGGAAAGACAATTTTTGTAAAAATATATTTTTCTCTCTGTCAGCCTCCAGAAAACCAGTTGAAAACTAATGTCATAAAAACTCAACTGCACCTACGTTTTAACGGTGTGCTTGAGGGAATTGAAGTTAGAAATTATTTGAAGAGGCGATATTTGCCGTGTGCTTGATCAAAAAATTTGAAAAAAAAGTTTTTTATTTTCTATTAGAGCCAGGGTTTTTAAACCCCTTCACTATATTCTGACTTGGTTGCATATTTTGGAAATAGAAAAACGCGGTCGAATAGACTTAAAAAGGTACTGTAGCGTAAAACGACGCTATTCTCATTTTGCAATAGGCCCCAAATGCATTTAAAACCATTACCGTTGCAAAAATCTATCAAAATTAGGCGGAGGGCCCAATAATATGTACGTACTCGCAAATTCTTTTCCCATACTTCTTGCCGGCTAGCTGGAGTTTGATCGAACGCACACCTTGTTCGCGCAAGAGATGACTGTCTGGCGTTTACGAGATGTATTTCCTCATCCAACTCTCTCGCACTCATAGACACGGGCGGCGGGCGCTACTCGCTTAAAAACAGATGGACAGAAGGCTGATACAAATGCGCGTGCTTGGCTAATAAAACCTAAAAACGTATCTTTGGTAGCAACCGATTTTTGTATGTAATAGACGGGGAAACTGTATTAGATACATTACTGGGCTCGCCCTGCGAAATTCAGGCGCGTTCTTTGTTTAACCTTGAGAGTCTTGTGTCGAGTCCCCTTAGGCCTACCATTGTGCAGAATGTTATCATGAAAGCGGGAGCCCGGGGACTCAATAAGTATATGTGATCTGATATGCATTCTTTTCTCCCTCATACCTGGACAACGGCATTAGACAATGTTGCAGGCCAAGCATCTAATTGGCTGGTCATTCTTCAAACCTCCTACATTGGCCAGTCGCAGTTTGGCAGTTTGAAACCATGTCTTATAAACGTTTTACATAAATATCAATAGACCAGATCTATCGTAAACAAATAGAAAAACATATTTTTAATAATTAATGGTTTGTGGGTTTGCAAGATATTCAACGCGATGATTGCGTGCGGCATTGTGGGGTATATTACCCGTATTCTCTTAAGCATAAGTTGCATATAATTGCTTTAAGCTTATGCCCTAATGAACAACAACAAAATTTTACTCTTGTTTGTAGTAAAAAAAAAAAAAAAAAAGTAGCTGTAAAGTAGCTGCACCTTTAAAGTAGCTGCACAAGTAGCAAACTACTTAAGAATGAAAGAAGCTTAAAAAGTAGCTAAGCTACTTTCAAAGGTAAAGTAGCTGTAGTTGTAGCAGTGCTACTTTTAAAAAGTAGCTTTAACAACAGTCTTGAATGCATGCAATTGAGCGTAAACGCGTGCAAGTAGTTGGCGGAGAAAAATGGTGGTGGTGTACTTCTCGACTTCAAACCACGGCTACCCGGCTACAAAATGCTGGACATAAAATGAAGCTCGTGGAGGAAATGTTGAGTCATCAAGTATACAAAGTGGGACAAAGAGAGAACACCAGAATTAGACAGAGACAATTTACAAGAAAGCTGCAAAAATGTCGTTCCCACCACCAGACTACATAGGCCCTAGAGAATTAATGCATTAAATGTCACCTCACCTAGAAGTCATACTCATAGGTTATGAACAATACACAAATTTGAATACAGTTGTCAATGAATGCCACCTAGCTTAACACTTGTTATTGGTATACGTACGGTAATGCGCTTTGCTGCTTTGACAGCTAGATCATTTTACTAGTCACCTTGTCAGGAACAAACTAGCAAGACCAACAAGCCAAACACACTTTCCATTTAAAATATAATACGTAACTGCATTTACATGTGTAGGCTAAATTTGATCAATCTATACTTTAAGAAATACATCTCCATCTACTGTATGCTCTAACTGTACGTACAACCAAACCAAGTAGTACCAAGGCTGGACATCAATGTAAATGAACTTCTAAAGTTTGTTTGTATTTAGTTTTAAGTTTTGTCAATTGTAAATAGGTTTTTGATAACTAAATAGGATAGACATTAAATAAATAAATATCAACATTGACTTTGAAATTACTAAATCAATGTCAATTAGTAACGTTGAAACATTTCCGACATCAACATCAAACCTCAGTTTTCAACATCAAAAATTCAAAAGCAATCAAAATCAATAAAATAGTAGACCTAGGTCTTCCCAGTTAACAAAGCAGATTTCTTTCAATATAAACAAAACAAAACCATCACATCAGGTATTAGTCAAAGCCCATGCTGACACAGCATATTTTATTGATTGATTATTTAATAGAGGGTGATGGTTTGGTATGCCATGCAAGGTATAGGATTAAATTAAGGCATAATAACGAACATGAAAGGGATGTACTGTACTCAATATCTAGAAGTGTAGTTAAGACAAGAGGTAGCATTACAAAGTGGTTTGCCATTAGAAGCAAGTTAAAACTAGGAAGCATATTGTTCATTATTGTCATGGGCAAAATCACTAGGAATGTTGTGGAGAGATGGAGAAGAATGTAATTTTAAAATGAAATTATGTTATTTGCAGAATGGGTCAAATCAACCAAGCCGAGCAGAAAATAAAACTTGACCATCTCCGATTTTGGTGAAACTTGTAAAATCTACTCTTACTAACAAGTAGATTGATTGTGGAAAATTTGGTATTCCTCACGTGCTTAGTTTTTTAGTAACGCCCCGCTCAAAAACTCAAATTTGGCAACGCTGAACGGAGTACCTGAATTGATAACTTTTAAACCGTTGCACGTAAAAGGCTGATTTTTTTTAAATTAGAGTTTTTTATTAGCAATTTAATTATATGTATTTAAATGGATTCCTGAATATGAAACCATTTTTAAAATCTGAATTCTACCCTCCAAGAAAAAGGGTTTGAAAAAAGGTGTTTTTGCATAGATGTTTTTACGAGTACAAAAAAAATTGGGATGGGATAGCATTGGGATCATGATTTATCACAGAATCATGCACCAATTAATAGGCTCCCTAGTCTAGAGGCTGATTTTTCAGATAAAAACTGACACATAACACACAATTTTGGTGCATGACCCTGTGATATATCATGATTCCAATGCCATCCCATCCCAATTTTTTTGTACATGTAAAAAAACATGTATACAAAAACACGTTTATTTTTTATTTTATTTTTTAAACCCGTTTTTCTCACAGGGTAGGTTTAAAAACAAATTTACATTTTAAAAATGGTTTCACATTTAAGAATGCATTTAAAATTTAAATACATAAAAATAGTAATTAAATTGCCAATGAAAAACTCTTTAATTTTTTTAAAAGATCAGCCTTTTACATCCAACGGTTTAAAAGTTACCAATTCAGGTACACCGCTTGGGGTCGCCAAATTTGAGTTTTTGAGCGGGGCGTTACTAAAAAACTAAGCGCGTCAAGTTAGACGTACAGATTTTAAAACAAGTGGAGTTTTAGGAACGTGAGAAGTTTGGTAGCATGCGATAGAAGGATTCAACCAGAGTAAGGAAGGACACAACAAGCTGCTTGGTTATTCCAAATCTATTTGGGAGCTACCTAATATGGAACAGAGAAGTAGCAAAGAAGTGCAAGGTTACCACATACCAGACCTACTTTTTCCAATATTGACATAATATGCAGCCTTATGAAAGCTGTGGACATTTATGAAGCCAGATGGACTTGAATATGGAATGAAGATATTCGATCAAGTAGGTGTAAATAGTTAAATGTCAAAGCGACTTGAAGTGAGGATTAAAGTGGTTCGGACAGGTCAAACGGGGGGAGGGGGGGGGGGGAGATTGCCAAGCAGAATGATGAAATGGGAAATTCCAGGTGGGAGACCAAGGTGCAGACCACGACAACGATGGGCGATGGCACGGGAATGGGAAGAGTGGTGGCAGGAGAGAAGAAGATGGACAGGCCTACTTTTAATGCTGTACTTTCTTGTTACTAGGAAAACGCTTAAGTCCTGCCGCGTTGTTGGATGAGCGTAATTGGTGCATTGAGCTGCCATGTGATATGCGGATTTTTTGTTGTTCTGTGAAAAAATCATTACTTTTTTGAAGATTTTTTTAAAAATTAAATTAAATTTTAAAAAAAAATAACTTTAATTTTTAATTTTTTAAATTAATCGTAATTTTAAAAAAGGAAAAAATCGTAATATTGAAATTTCATAATTATTTGATTGCGCACAAATTTTACACGAATATATTAATTTATATAATTAAGGTTCTGTGAAAAAATCATTACAATAGGATAAAGCATGTAGGTGTTATAAGCCGAAGAAATTTTAAAAATCGAAAAAAGTCGTAAAATTGCGATTTTCGTATAAAATAGTTGTTTGGTAACGCTCAAATTTCACATGAATATATCAATTCATGAAATTAAGGTTATGTGAAAAAATCATTACAATCGGACAAAGCATGTAGGTGTTGTAAGTCGAAGAAATTTTTAAAAAATTGGAAAAAATCGTAAAATTGCGATTTTCATGATAAATAATTTTCCGATTGTGCTCAAAAACGTGGCAGTTCTAAGTTCAGAGATTTCGAAGACAACAATAAAATTTTATCGCAATCGGAGTATCGATTTAGCCGGAATCGTGTTAACAAACAGACAAAAATACAAAAAAAAAAAAAAAAATCCGGATTTTTTTTCTCCAGTGTAGTGAAATGAAATCTTCGCTACGCTCATCCAATCAACATTTGAACACAGGAATGAAGATTCGCGTTCAGTGGTTTCTTCCGCGAAAGTTTGATTACTCCCCGATTTGAGTTTTGGCAAACCTCATATTTGTTTGAGTGGGACCTTCTAATAATCAGTTTTTTCTTTTTTATTATTATTATTATTATTTATTATTTATCATCAACAGGGTTGTACCCCACAAGTGTGATATAATATATCTTAAGTCTAAATTACAATTATGGAATATAAAAAGAAAAAAGTAGTACAAAATAATAAAATACAGTTCACACAATAAGGATGGCCCTGTAAACTTACTGCTTGACATAAGGTTATGTTTGTGAAGTGTGTATGTGGGTGTATGATGTGAGTGTATGGGTGCAGTGCGATTGGAAATGTTAGTGTGTGTGTGTTTCGGTGTGAATGTGAATGTGAGTATGCGTATGTGTGTGTGCGCGTGTCTAAACATGGGTTATGCAATTGTTAACCATTTACTTGATTGCAAATTAAGCCTATCTTAAATATATTGTTAATTGTAGTTTTAAAACAGTTTAATTCTAAGTGGTGAATGTCAATGTCTTCGTTTTTCCTTTTAATTCTTTTTAATTTTTGATGATATTTTTTCTTTCTTTTTTCTTTTCCTTTTTCCCCCTTTTTTATTTTTGATTCATTAATTAATTGCATTTAATATCCTTTTTGAAATTGTTAACAAAATTATTGTATTTCAACTTTTAATACATTGTTGTTGTAATGTAATATTAGTACTATTTCAAATATTTACTTAGTTCTGTAGTTCATAGTTGTGTCTGCATCTATGTAATTAGATTTATTTTGTTGTCCTCCTATGTATGTCAGTTTTTTAACTGAATAGGATAGAGGTTTAATAAATAAATAAATAAATCTATAAATGAAATAAAGCACAGTTGGACTTGGCAATGATGATAATTTAATGTCTATCCTATTCAGTTACAATATAAAGTCTCTGCTGCGAGGAGACGCGTTCTCATTCTATTTTTTCATAGCGGATGGCAACACCGCAATTACACATACTTTTTAAACTCGCTCTCATTAAAATTTGGTATAAGTTGTTGAAAACCTGTCGACTGTTATACGTAGTGAAAATATGGAGTGTACTCGTCGTGTATTTGAAATGCCTTATTTTGGTCTCAGTCGGGAGATACGGTAGCGCAAAGTTTGAAGACGGGTTATTTTCCTATGCCTTGTGATCAAGTGTGATCCGAATTTTCTCCCGCGCTCGCTACTTAGGTTCCCTATAGAATAGGCAATAGATTAATTTATTTCAATGCACAACCTTACTTCAACATTCGTCCATATAGGCCGGCCTTTACTTACCTTGACCATATGTCTATAGTTTAATATGAATTCGTTTCAAAATGCAGAAATTCATTCGCAGTCTCAGAGATGTCAAGTTAGGTAGCAGTAATGAATAACTTTTTGTCTTATTTTTGCTCTTAATGCATTTGGTGTAATCCAAAATTGTACTTCCAAGGCCTACCGGTATTTTGTATTTAACCCAAAATATAGGTAAAATTGCAGCAATAAATACATTGTAGAAGACATTTTTGACAAAACTTGCTGCCGTTGTTGACTATTTCATTGTGATTATTATTTACTATTTTTGAAGGTTGAATTTAATAAATTTGTTCATATAGACATAGGTGAATAAAGAAATTATGAACTTAATAACATACCTAATAGCCTAATAGGAAAAAATATTCACAATAAGACCAAATAATCTGTAGATTTGAAGAAATATAAGAAATATAATGTTTAGACAAAAATTATACTCAACATCCCCTTTGACAAAAAGTGTTAAGCTGTATTTAGACGGTTAAATGTTTCGTTCAAGCCATTGAATTCAAGGGTTTGATTCAATGATTTTTCCTTCAATGGTACTGTTTAGACGGTCAAATAAGTTTGTCCAAGGCCTTGATCAAAGGGTTTGATTCAACCCATTCAGTTTAGAGCATGTCCTATTTTTCGTCAAAGGTTTCATGAAACTGGCCAATCAGGAGTCACTTGGCAATGACGTCACTGGCCCAATCATGGTCAGTACTGCAAAATATAAAAAAAGGCTGGGCATTTTTTACATTTCACAGCTGTTTTTAGGTTAAGTTTGGTTGTTGTGTTTTCCACTTTTCTGAAGCAAAGCTTATCACAGAAGACAGAAGAATAAAGGATAATGACTTCTCTTTCAAACTTACTTCTCTCACAGTGTAAAGTAAAGAAAATCAGAACTTGTTTCGTGTTGACAGTTGATACATGGATTCACATTGGCGCTTCAAATGTTTGAGCACAACCTTCTAGATATTTATCACAGGCGGCTAGGACATATTTAAACAGCTGTGACTTCCTTTCAATGCATTGAACCGTGTAAATTGCTGTTCAATGTTTCCTTTCAATAGGTCTTGAATCAAGCTCTTGAATTCAATGGCTTGAACGAAACATTGAACCGTCTAAATACAGCTTTATGTAGTACTCACATAAGCAAGGAACCAAATTGCTTGTGATACCAAATGCCTGTAGACAAGGTGTTTGCACACTTCAAGTTTTTTTCCCCAAGCGGTTCTCCTAGTCTAATTTTATAACTTTTTGTCCCGGCAGGTATACGATTTCTGCTAGTATGAAATATCACCAAAATCAGCCTTAGCAATAGCCAGCGCGTTACGGATACAGACTTTGGTGTATAGCTTACCTATTTGTTTGTGTACTACCGAGTCAGGGGCTAACTTCTCCCTGGTAATACGGTCCACGTATCCAAAAAGAAACCTGTAGCCAATCTTCGAAGGAGTGCTAGGGTGCACTGGTTCTCTTTCGGTTTTAACCGACAGAACTATTAAAGATCCACAAACAGGCAATTTGGCATTTGTGTTTGCCGACAGCAAAGTATGCACTTCCAGTCGAGTAAGACCTTCTTCTTCTCGGCAACAAACTTGCGCGTCTATTGCAATATGGTGCTCATCCTCTATTATCTCATTATCTCTAACATTATCTCTAGAAATGCAAGCCCAAAGATTGAGAAGCATGAGTGGAATCAAAACCTTAAAAAGAAGAACACAATATCAATATTCAACCACAACATACTAGGAATACAAACAATATTCGATGTTAAAAATATTACCAAATGCAAATAGAGTGAAATGTAGAGGTACTAGGGATGTCAAAAAGTATGTATTTCACAAAACATTTAGGCCTACACCCTGGTCATAAAAACGTGTACACATTTACATGACTAATCGAATTCGACGATGTTAAAACAACAAAAAATCCCGAGTCGTGGATTTGATGGAATTTACAGCTGCTCAAAAGTCAAAACGGGTTTTCCCGATCGCAATCTATTTCACAGTTACAGACAACACGGTGTCATAAATATGTGGCGGTCGCTGAGATTGTTGTGGTCGCATAAACAATGCTGTGCTACCCTCTTGCCTTAAGCACTGTCTTTTGTGAATGTCACTGCACTGCAAAAGTCTTGGCTCTGTGAAGTTTGACGTCAGCCGATGTTTTGACAGTATTATTGAAGTGTCCGATAATTATTATTACGTGACAACATGATTGATTGAGCGAGCGTAGCGAGCGTCTCCACTTGACTCTTATGGCTCGAATGTCTGTTTTTTTTTTTTTTTTTTCTGTTACTGCTTCGATACAGGTCGCACCCTTTCTCTGATCGACCTGAAATTTTGCACACATGTACATACCACCTAGGCAGGTTGCTGTATAGTTTTGTGGCAAAAGCGTTCAAAAAGTTAAAAAGTTACATTAAAGTTAATCGAAAGTTTTTTTTTCAAACTAAACGGCGACAAAATCTGAGGTGGCCAAATCATTTAGAATGTCCGTCCGATCACGAATATGTTATTTTTATTTTGATCCGATAAGAAGTGTAGCTGGAAATTACATTATAACAAAGTCCCGTTACCATGGCAACGGAAAGTCGCACAGCTTTTTTGGCTCATGATAGCGGTCAAACGGAGGCTCGGATCGAGTTGAAATTTTGACCATCCACAAGTTTTGTTCCCGATTGAATGCCATTAGTTTTGTGGCAAAATCATTCAAAAAGTTATAAAGTTACATTAAAGTTAATCTAAAGTTTTTTTAAAAAACTAAACGGCGACAAAATCTGAGGTAGCCAAATCATTTAGAATGTCCGTCCGGTCACGAATATGTTAATTTTATTTTGATCCGATAAGTAGTGTAGATAGAATTTACATTTTAACAAAAGTAACGTTACCATGGCAACGAAAAGTCGCACAAGAATTCTGGTCACTATGTACTGCCACCTAGAAGAAATCAAGAGTAAAATAGTTTTCCCAAAGAAATGATGTCAAGGTCCTCTAGATGGCGGTGGATTTTATCCATTCTCTCCTATTTTACAAATTTTCAGCTAAATCGGTCAAGACCTTAAAGACTTATTGGTATGTAACATTATGGGAATGTCGTACTCGGGTCGTGTTGCACGTACCGGTGCTCGCTCAACAACGCGTCCAACTGAGCGTTTTCCTAGTATTATTCAGTGTATTATAAGAAGACCCAATGAGTGTGAGATTGTTGAATGAACTACAGTACGGAATTCAGCCCGGGTTGAGGGGGAGGGGGGCATAGAGATAGTGGTGAGCTGGGCTTGACCATGAGCAACCTTAACGATATCGGTTGCACTCGAGACAAAACAGATGCGCCGAAATTCGTCATCACATTAAAAAATGTTTCTAGTGTGAAAAATGCCTATCGGCTAGTTAGATTGGAGAAGGGTTGACAGGTTGGGAAAGCAAAGAGAACATAAATCCCAGCCTGAAGGCTAAAAAACACTAAAAAATGTGTTAGACGAGTGTCCTGCCCAGTCGTAATGACATTCGCTGTGTAGGCCTACGAGTTTGCGATGACTCAACGCTGCCGAGGTGAAGACTGGAGGGGTGTTGAAATTAAAGACTACTGGCGTGTATGAATGACTACAAATTGGTTATGAGAAAACACAGTTCGGCTGGTCGCACACCGGATAAAAATAGCATAAAATAAAAATTGTTTTTTTGAACAAGGATAATACTCGCCACGAGGCGTGTACACATTTACAGGTACTATCTCTAAAAGGTACAAAAATTTAGTATTTGAAGTGCCGTCCAGGCAAAAAATGCTAATTTTATTAAAAATAAATTTTTCCCCTGTCTACTGTGAAATTAGGTTTTCATTGTATTCCAAGGTTTTACCTAAGTGGTTAATTAAGTTGAATTTTATTGTACTTACTGTTCCTAAAGGCCTAGGCCTAAATCAACATTTCCCATAAGAAGTGCAAGAAGCTAGGGGTGTGCAAGTACTCGAAATGTTGAGTTTTTTTTTAGTTTCTTTCAATATATACTCGACATCGAGTCAAGTTTGGTTTTAGGCTCGAAGATTTCAAATCGAGTTTTACAAGTATGAAAACCTATGAAAACTGAAAAGCACTGTCATCACAGGCCATGTGTAGAGGCCTAGGCGATAACCTAGGCAGTCTTAGGCTCGTTCTCCCAAAAAAGGAACTAAGACGTTCCTCGTTACTTTTTTTTTAAAGGAACCGAGACGTTCCTCGTTCCTCAAAAGGAACTTAGTTCCTATCTCGTTCCTTATAACATCACTGATTTAAATAATAATAAATTGAAGAGTAAATTTATCATTACTTTATCATTACCCAGGCCATCTGACGAGGGTGGTGCCATTTTTGAAAACACAAGATGTCACAAGATATTATATACTGCAGTTTACGATATCAGGTACTGGAATTCCACGGAATTACGATGGCAAAAAGAACTTATAAAGGGACGTTAAATTCGTTACAAGTTCCTGATCTAAGAAAAGGAATGCGTTCAACAATGTTCAATATGAAAAATATTTTAAAGTACATACATACCTCTTATATAGACCTAGTGATATAGTGAGAGAAAATGTCACAAATACTAAATACCAGTAGGGCCTACTAGGCATAAAGTTTAAATACTAGTGAACGGTCCCTTATTACAAACATGCTGGGTGTGAAGAAGTTAAAGGGGCTATTAACTCAAAAAAATTATTTTTTACCACGTGGTCTATAGCACAATACTACACTAAAATGACAGTTTAAAAAATTATATCTCGTAACTGTGATTTAACACTAATTTTTCAAATTTTTTGATCCAGAAATTTGCAAAAATTGGTGTTTTGGGAAATTTCTTAAATCGGCTTTAACCTGCTTCTTTTTTGGTCCACATAGATACTAGAGCATAGTACCAATCTAAAATGACCATTTTTTACAATGTGTCTTGAAACTGTGCCCAAATATACCCTCAAACACGCAAAAATATGCATTCCAAAATCACACCCCATCTTGGTAATCAGCATATTTTGACCGAACTACTTGCCCAAATTACAAAACAAAATATAGAGAATTTACAGAAAAGGCTGTAGAGTAGGCCTACGTCAATAATGGTCAATATTTTTTTGGATCAAAATCCTCCAAGGTCACGGGACATAAAGATGTATTATGGAAGATTTTTGCCGATGGGACCTAGCTCGAAAAATGTCACGTTTGACAATTTTTTGGGAGGTCATGGTGGCCCCAATAATTTTTCTGTTAATTGCTAAATTCATTACTAGTTAGCCTGAATGAAATATATTTTTTGAGTTTAGCGGTTAAATACCCCTTTAAGTGACAGGATGGGTAGGACATGGTTGAGATGGTATGGACATATGAAACAAATGGGGGAAGATAAAATGCCCAAGAGAATGTACGAAAGAAGGATTGAAGGAAGAAGAAGACTGGGTAGGTCATGGAAGAGATGGAAGGACACCATAGCAGGAGACTTGGAGGCAAGAGGAGAGAGCTGGGAATAGAGGTGGTCGCGTGATCAATTTTTCACTCACGTATCGTCACGTAAACTCATTTTCTGATCACGCACAGTCACGGACGAATAACATAATTTTTATTTAACTCACGCACGATCACGTAATATTTTTCAAGTAGCTATACTCGCTCACGCACGACAAATAACGTTTTCAAGCACTCACGCGCAATCACGATTACTCAATTGTTGGTATTTTGAGGAGCACCCTTGAAGGGCTGTTCCGCGCAAGAGCATTACGTGTCACGCACGATCACGCGTGTCACGATACACGCGTGACTGGAACATTATCACGCAAATTCTCGGTACCTATTCAAAGCATTCACGTTCACGCACAATCACGAGAAAAGTCGTGAGTCACGCGTGCCTCACGCATGTCACGCGACCACCTCTAGCTGGGAAGATGTGGAAGAGATATGATTGTGAGAGGATAGAAAGAAGTGAAAAATTTGGTTGCTTAACCCAAGCTGACCCTGCCAGAAGTAGGAAACAGCAATGGTTAATATCATGTCACAAACTATGTCTATGCCTTTTGTATTGTTAACTTTTTTAGACTATATGGATGCCAACAAAATCTGTTCTATTTGGTCCAGTACTTTTCAATATGATAAATAAAATAAATGTTACTGGATTCATTCATTGTAGTAGGCCTACCTTGAATATTTTTTTAATGAAAACTTAAACGTAACCCTAATCTGTCTCACGAGATAATATTGCACCGGCTAACTTGAATTGTAAATTGTCATTTATGAGGACAAACCATGTTGCCCAGTTGGAGCACTTGTAGCTAAACATAAATCTAGATCCAGTAATTTGCAAGTTGTACTAACCTTCCTATAGTCGTCGTAACTGGTGAATTGAGTTAGCATCTGGATACGGTCCATAGGTTTATGGACCGGCGGTACCTTATCAGCAGGAAACAACTGTTGTTCCGTGAACCAATTCACATTCCACGAAACAATGAAGTTGAGAGTGTCATAAAAGCTCTTTTGAACTGGAGTGAAAACCCTGGGGTGCCTAGGAGGGGCCGCCTTATCTTTACTATTTCCAACAGGCTTACGAGGCGTGCTCAGTTCGGTTTCGAAAACATGGAATACCTCGAGATCAACGCCCTCCTTAAAACGTACAGTTTTCCTTACTTTAGGCATATAAATAGCAGCAGGACCTTCAAGGCGCAGGCAGCTTTTCATTGGAGGAATAGTATTCGTAGTTGATGTCACTGGGAGAGGTGAAGAAGCTGTGGAAGGAACTTGCATTGGTTGGCCACGTTCTAGGATTGTGCTTCGAACAGTGTTCTTTACGGTCGTAGGAGGCACAGGTTTTATTCTATTCTTTAATAGAGGGATTCTCTGCTTAGGGGGTGGTCGAGGTTGGTAACAGTTTTGTAATGGAGCAGCATTAGTATTTGAATCCTTAGTTATTGGTTGAGATTTGAGTTTGAGGCAGTTTGAGTTTGAGGCAGTTTGAGGCATTGGTTGTACTGCTGGCTGTTGTTTGCTCTGTGGAGCAGGGACACGATTGGATGAAGAAGTTAACTCTTGTGCCAACAAGTTGGCTCGGCTCCTATCAGTGACTTTCACCGCAGGTTTAGAAGGGACTTTTTTTGTATTTAGAGCTGCCAATAGTTTTGCTTTTTCTTCGGCACCAGCTTTTTCCTTGTCGGCAATTTCCTTTAGTCGCCTCCTTTTTTCCATTTTTAGACTGTCTTTTTGGTCTATTGAAAGCTCAATTTGTAATGAAATTGAGGTTTTCTTAGTGTTTTTTCTTTTAGTTGCAGGATATGAGTTTCTTCTTTCTTGGAGAGCCACATTTTTTTTAATTGCTTCCACCTTTTTAGTTTCCTTGTGAAAACCTTCAACGCTCCTTCTTTCTGCATTATTCTTTTTATACAGGCGCACTGCTTCATTTTCACTTATACCTCGCTGATGGCTTCTTCGGTGAGGCATAGGTAACGCATCAATGAGTAACTCAGTCTTTCTTTCTATCTTTTCTCGTTGTACATGGCGACATACATCCCTTGGTTTTCTTACCGAACTCACCGATGTCAAGAACAATCCCCTCATGTCCAGATCAGAGTCGGATGTTGTATTTTCTTCACATTTTTTGTCCATCTGTTGAACAATATTATTTTCTTTAGAACCAACGGGTAACTCTTCCTGATCTGAACTAGAAGTATAGATTTTATCAGGTACACGCTCATTGGGAGTTGCGGAAGAAACAAGTTTCCGGCGCTTCTTCTTAAGCGAAAAACTTGCCAAGTTTAAGTTCGAGTCAGAATCACTAGAAAGTTTATTTTCGGAAGAAGTTGCGGGTTCTGAGACTTGATGGCTTGAAGGCAATTCTTCATCTTCTGAGGAGGATATAATAGCTTTCTTAAGACATTTGGGTCTACGCGGAAAAATCCTAAAAGAATCATCGCTACCTTTCTCATCATCGGAACTAAATTGGATTTTACGTTTTACCACACCTCCTACCGAATCCGAATCTTTTTCATTTAAAGGGAGACCAGAATCTTTGCTAGATCCAGCAGTGCTAGGAGAGCGATTATTGTCTTCAACATATAGGTCACTATTAAAATGGCCATCATTATCCTCTTTCCCGTTCCTCATCCAAGACTTCGACTTTATGACATAAAGATTCTTGCGACAGCTTATGGTACCACATGTCAACAATGGCATCATCGTCGTCATCAGTGTCGTCAGAACTTATCATGGAAAGTTCTATATTGGGGCTGGCTGATCGAACAGAGACCTCGTCCATTATTTCGGGTCCTCCATAAGACACACACTGTGATGACGGAAATGCAGCTTCGTCGTCGTCGGATAAAACCTCGACAATGTCACTTTTTGAGTAGTTTGTCTCAACTGGATTTGGCCCAAATAAAACAGGACTAGTGCAGTAAGCAAAAATCTGGTTGACTTGTTGAGTGCCAACCGACATCAATGGTGGTTTAGCTTCTGCAATATCAAAGAGTTCATTGTCTATGTCGTATGATGTACTTGCAGGTGCATCTAGGTGGGTTTTCAGTATCGGCGACGGCTCACTTTCAATCTCGGTCTTGAGCCTGCCCGTGACTATTGCACCATTGGCAAAGCTTGAACTACTTATAATTGGATTTATAGTAGATTGATTACTTTCTTCTTCATTAGATTTTGAAATCCCATAAATATTATTTTGAACTTTATTAGTGAATTTGTCCTTGGATGGTTCAAGGGTGTGACTATGTTTTACTATTGCATTAGAACTAATAGGTGGTTTACAACCTATATAGTTCATGTCTTCTAATGGTTCTACAGGAAATTCTGCTTTCAATCGATGATGGACATTGCAAGACGAAGACTTCAAAGATTGGAATACAGCTTCATCGTTTTCGGATAAAATTTCGATGTCACTCTCGCCAGCATTTGGACCACATAAAACAGGGCTTGTGCAGTTAGCAGTAATCCGGTTGACTGCTTCAGAGCCAGACAACATTAATGGCAATTTTACTTGTGCTCTCTTTTCAAGTATATCAACAGATGTCCTAGAAAGACTATTTTCTGCTTGGTCATCAGAACTATCAGGTGGTTCAAAGGCCAAACAGTTCACGTCTTCTAACGGTTCTATGGGACATTCCGCTTTCAATTCTTTTTGGACAGTAGTATTCAAAAACAGACCACTCATTTGTGCATCAGCAATGGGAAGGTCCACACCAACTTTGTGCATTGCTTTACCCAAAATATTTGAATCTTTATTGTGTTCATTAATGGAGACAGTAACAGGTAATGATGTTGGGGGAATGTCGTCAAGTATTACACATTCTTCATCACTATGTGTAGGTCCATAGCTTTTCCCATGTGGGCTTACCGTGCACGGTTGTGCAGCACCAGGCACATTGACTGGGCTTTTACTTGAACGCACATTTGCCGATACAATGACCACCTCATTATCTGATTCACTATCAGAGTCAAGGTCTATGATAACAATATTTTCAGCAATCTTCTCTGCCTTTATCGACATATGAGGGCTACGTCCCGACATTCCATTGTCAGCTATCTCCTCTGTCTTAATGTTAAGCACATGAGGGCTATGTCCAGACATTCCATGATCAGCAATCTTTTCGGTTTTTATCTTAGATTGCAAACAACTTGATACCAACGTTCCGCCATTGTCTGGTTTCAGGAGTGACTGCACCTGCCGAGTGGAGCAACCCCTTTCTACAGAAGCTATCGGCACTTCCAGGTTAGTGATACACAGGGGTCCCATCATATTATCAATAGCCACGCCTTCATTCTTTTCAAACAGGAATAGCCAACAATTATCCGAATCATTGATATCCACGCCAATTCCAATAATATTGCCCTCAGAGATATTCTTGCTTTGACCACGACCCAGTTTTTGGCCATTAACATAAGTCCCATTTTCACTCTGAAAAAAAAATTATCATTAAAATAAAAACACACTAGTTTTGAACACAATTTCTAATGTTCTGGCGTAAAGCTAAACTATGTGTAGAAGCGAAACAATCTAATGTTCTGGCTAAAGCTAAAAACCTAGTGTTAGAAATCGACGCAATCTAATGTTCTGGCGTAAAGCGTAAAAACCTACTGTGTAGAAAACTGTATGAAATAGAAGCGCAGCGAGTGGTGTAGTTCAACAATTGCCAAGTCTGAACCTCAAGTCATGTAAGACATTATGTTCTTGCACCAATACAGAAAGCTGTGGGTTAGCAAAATCCCAACATTATACAAAAAAATTGCTGGACTGGCTGCTTCCATTGATAATGGTGCAAGCTTTAAACACACACCCTTGACAACTTCACTTGCAAGTTGCAAGCTAGCAATTTGCAAGTGAAATTGGTTGCTTGGCAGTGTCATAATTTCATCATATATTCTCATAGAGAGGGCACATATTCCTTAAAGCTGATGGCATTTTGGAGCTAATTTTAAGTAACGTTTATCATTTTGTTTGCAAGAATTTGGAGGGGGGACGTGTGGGAAACACACACCAGCTAGAAAGCTCAGGTTTTTACTTCTAAGTTCACAAACGAAGAACAAATTATTGTAAAAGTCAACATTTTAATTATTAGTTTGGGGGAGGGGGTAGTCGCGTAAAGATACGGCCCTATTCTAACTTATTAATTGCTATTAACCTCAATCAAATGTTCATATGAATTTTTCAATCAACATTTAACATAATTAATCTAAATTAGAGCCAAAACTAGGCCATTGGGAAGTCTGTGGAACCCAGCATTGCTACAAGCTTAGACCTACCATACAATTATGCATTTTCATTTTAAGTAAAATTAACTCATTTATTTGGCACGTACAGAGTTCAGACCCATCTCAAAAGTTACAGCATTCAATTTCTTTTATTATAAATACTCGATCTAAACCAGGGGTTATCCTATTGAGATATTATTTAATGGCGTTTTCCATTGGCCGCACTCAGGTCGCACTAGTGCGCCCTAGTGCGCACTGGATTGCCACTTGTCTTTTCATTTGTTCAGTTTTGTAATGTTATTCAAGTGGAGGTTGACAACAATGACATCTCTGCACTCGCCGAGTGCATGCCAATGGAAAAGGCCATAAGATAAACCATTTTGATATGTTATTCAAATTCATGACCAAATAAGGAATTGTACGTTATAAATAGAACACGGAAGCCCGAGTCAGGCTAAGCAACGATTGGTCAGCTGGGATGACAAACTAGGAGCTGTGATTGGTTAAGAGTATTGGTGACGTATACAACCCCTGTGGGGTACCTATTGTAATAGACCTTAAAGCTGAATTTTCTTTGTCTAGAACTGAATTTGAATAAGGTTTTAAGACTTTTAACTGTACCACAAATAGTTCGCCTTTGAGAGCAAATAGTCTGGCGTCGGTTACTCCTTTCCTACGCAAGGTTATATATAGGACTGGACTGGGGCTCGGCCACAGCTTTAGTTGAACGTCGAAGTGGTGTGTGCGGTCTTTTGGGTCCCGGACCGAGCGGTCGGAGAGTGTCGCAGGCACATAGCCTACTCCTTAGGGAGGCACCGTGATCAACCGTCGGAGAACGGTAGGCGCATAGCAAGGCCCATCAGGTTAATAATCCGGTAGTTGAATCCAGTGCGATCTAGAACCGAGGCAATTCCATTGCTATTTACGTGGATATTGGTAGGGCTGTGCGAATCCACGAAATTTGAATTTGAATCCGAATCCAGATTCGAGTCAATTTTAGCAGATTTGAGTTTTCGAAGTATTCAAAAATTTCCCTCCGTTTACCCGCGTGTATCAGGAAGGGAGCAATTATGTCTTTAAACGCGAATTAAGTCACAACATTTCAAACAATGCATTTTTTCAAAGTTTTGGGGGAGGTGCCGGGTAGGTAGTCAAAATTAAATTAATCCTGGAATCCTGGCTGGTACATATGGTGGAGGTGCCCGGTCATAAAGCACAATGTGAGATCGTTTGTATGCGAGTAAACTCAAAATACTTCATATCAAAATATTGACATATAACACAAAAAATGCATAATTTCGTAATTTTGGTGGAGGTGACGGGTAGTCAAAATTAATCTGGTGGTAAAAACTGTCAGAAACTTAGAAAACTGAAGGCTGAAATTGAGCTCAAAATTAAAACCGATTCTCACTCTCATGTGCTTGTTTTTCTTTTAAATTTATCATAAATTGACCTGGAATTTGTGCTAGGCCCACACCGATTATTTTAAACTACGGTAGGCGTTTTTTTTTCTTTAAGTTGTGCATTAACAAATTGGTTTTTTGGTAAATAACGAAAGATTGCGAATTTTTATTTTTAAGACGCGAATTTTCAACTTTAAAAAAACATTTTTGCACATCAATTTTTGTCAATTATCCGATTGCAATGATTTTTTCACAGAACAACAGAAAATCTGTATAATACATGGCAGCTCAATGCAACAATTACGCTCATCCAACAACGCGCCTGAAAAGCGTTTGCGAAGCTTCCTAGAGATAATAATATACCCCACTGGTGATCAGTTATGACTGAGTAGGTCGACATTATTTATGTTGCCAGCATTTAATTATAATAATTACATAATTATTATATTACATAATACCATATAATTATTATAATATATTATCCTATGTTGTGCTAAATTTTTATTCTGTCATCTTGTAAATAAAATTGGAATTGAATGAACAAATGAAAAATCCGTATTATTCTCAATATTTTCCAATGTCAACTGACCGCAAAATTTGAGCACGCTCGCTGGAGCCGACCACTCTTAATGAGAACGCATTTACATTTTTATATCAACTTTATAACATGCTGGAAGTCATCAAACTATTGTTCATCATCGTTTGTACACCCATTACTATCTATTGTCAGGGGCAGATTTAACGGGCGGCAAGGTCGTGTCCCCGGCCCCCCATCGATTACAATGATCGTCTTAAGCATTCTTTTAATGGGATTAGTAAAATATAATAGTTAAATAAACAGTATTATTTTATATTCCAGACATAACCCACTAACGGTTGACATGCCCTAAATCCTAATAAATTTTAAAAAGACAGGGTAAAGAAATTCTTTAATTCTATAACAAGTATTCTGTAACTAGTATGGTAGCGACGTTTCCGTCATACCCTTGATTTACTTCTGACTCTGTATAGGCCTAAATATGTAATTGTTGTTATAAATGTATATTTTACTGTTCTGATAGATTATTGTTACATCTAGGTGCCCGTTAGGGCGCCGCAGCCAAGCCGCGGTGCGCTACACACTCAAGCACCTTATACAGCAAGCAGAGTTAGGGTGATTTCGAGGTGTCACCCAGCCATCATGAAACGTGATGTGAACTTAAAAACTATCAAAATCAAGGGGATTTAAGTACCTGACAACACATGACAAATTTGGTTGCAGTACGGGCATTCCTTCTCGGTAAAAAAAAATGGCTTGAAACATGCTCAAAATCACTTGAAGGTTGTTAGCTACTGCTACTACTACTACTAATCTAAGGTCTAATTCCTCAGTTTCAATCGGCCCGCGATTCTGACCAAACTGGTGGGGCTTACAACGTTCATATTTTACATGGACATTAAGGGTAGGGTATAGGGTCTTTTGAAAGAAAAAGTTGAAAAAGTTTGCTGGAGAGCTTCCAAATAAAGGTTTTAATATAAGCCTTATACAAGAATATAATCAACAAGTAACTACAGTTACTTGACAATGATCGACTACATTGTTTACAAAAAGCAAGTCTTTGGACCACTAGATGTTTTACATCCTATTGTTAGTTGGTAATACCATAGAAATTAAATCAACTTTGATAAAATTATTATATTTTAACAAATAAATTTTGTAATGGAACTTGAAAAAGTAAAGAGATCACACACATAAAAAAACTTGTAAAAATACAGCCAAACCTTACACACTCTAAAGAAATGAGATCTTAAAAAGGGCCAAGCTCATCTACCCTTCCACATTTTCGCATTCTTAATTCATAAATGTACAGTGTCCCGTAACAGCATCCTTGAAAAGCTTGGCAAAATAGAATTTGCATTATATTACGGTTAAATTAATTAGAAAAAAGAACTTGGATGAACTATTACGTTTAAATTAATAATTGCAAATTCTATTTTGCCAAGCTTTTCAAGGATGCTGTTATGGAACACTGTACGTTTATGAATTAAGAATGCGCAAATGTGGAAGGGTAGATGAGCTTGGCCCTTTTTTAGATCTCATTTCTTTTGAGTATGTAAGGTTTGGCTGTATTTTTACAAGTTTTTGTTATGTGTGTGTATGTTCATACTTGGGGAAGTTCCTTTTGAAAAGGAACTTTTAAAAGATTCAGTTTAACAACTAAAAATTTTTTTTTATTAAGTTCAAGTTTCTTTTTACACCCTTACTTCTAAAAAGTTCAAATTCCTCATAAAAGGGAACTTTCCTTTTATTTTTAAGTTTGTTTCATGCGACTGCAGAGTGACTGACGTGTAACTTGCAAGCATGCGTACGGCTGTCAAAGAGCACAGTGAGAGGTAGGGTCATGAATCATGATGATATGTATGATATAAAATTATAAATGATACGTAGCAGCAAGGTTGTTTGCAAACAAATACTGAAAAGTGGTGCTAAGTACAAAATTAAATACTTGATTGCAACTGGAACGTTTTAAGGATATTTCCAAAAAGTTCCTTAAAAATATGAACTTGATCACTTAAAAATTCCTCAATACAAAAAGGGATCAAGTTCCTTTACAAGTTCCTGGAAAATGGAACTTGTTCTTTTAAAAAGTTCCTTCCCCAACTATGCATATGTTCGAAAAATTAATTTTGAATCCATACTTTCATAATGTATAGGCCTAATAAATTGAAAATAAACTATAGGCCTACTACATAAAGGTAGACCTACCTTACCTATTAGGAAGCCCCAGACAAGCCGCAATGCGCTAGTAGGCCCTACACTAAGGCATCTTACGCAATAAGTGGAGCTGAAGCGTTTAAAAAATTATGAACAATATTATACTTGGGGGGGGATGACAGGTTTGAAACAAGATCAAAATCCCTTTCCAGATGTTACTTATAGTCCTACTCCTCCTGCTACTCTTTCTACTTAAGCTGTATTTAGACGGTTCAATGTTTCGTTCAAGCCATTGAATTCAAGGGTTTAATTCACTGATTTTTTCTTCAATATAGTACCGTTTAGACGGTCAAATAAGTTTGTCCAAGGCCTTGATCAAAGGGTTTGGTTCAACCCATTTAGAGCATGTCCTATTTTTCGTCACAGGTTTGATGAAACCGGCCAATCAGGAGTCACTTGGTAATGACCAGTCTTGGGCACGTTCCCCCAAAAAAGGAACTTTGAAAAGTTAAGTTACTTCTGCCTAAAAAGGAACTGAGACGTTCCTCGTTCCTTTTCAATAAAAAAGGAACTGAAACGTTCCTCGTTCCTCAAAAGGAACTTATAGTTCCTTTCACGTTCCTTATACCATCATTGATTTAAAAACAATAATAAATTTGTAATGAGTTTATTTATCATTACTCTTATTTATTAAAATGAGTCCCAGGCTATCTGTCGAGGGTGGCACCGTTTTTAAAAAAACAAGATGTCACATTCATATTTTCATACAGCAGTTTACGATATCAGCTAGGCCCTACTGGAATTCGAAGTGATTACGACGACGAAAGGAACTTATAAAGGAACGTTAAATTCGTTCCAAGTTCCCACGAAATAGTAACTTTGACGTTACAAGTTCCTGATCAAAGAAAAGGAACTCGTTCCCACAAAAGTTCCTGAAAAAGGAACGCGTTCCCGGGAACGCGTTACTAGGAACGCGTTCCTCCCCAAGACTGGTAATGACGTCACTGGCTCAATCATGGTCAGTACTGCAAAATATAAACAAAGGCTGGGCATTGTTTACATTTCACAGCTGTTTTTAGGTTAGGTTAAGTTTGGTTGTTGTGTTTTCCACTTTTCCGAAGCAAAGCTTGTAAGACAGAAGAATAAAGGATAATGACTGCTCTTTCAAACTCACTTCTCCCACAGTGTAAAGTAAAGATAATCAGGACTTGTTTCGTGTTGACAGTTGACACATGGATTGACATTTGCACATCAAATGTTTGAGCACAACCTTCTAGATATTAATCACAGGTGGCTAGGAAATATTTAAACAGCTGTGACTTCCTTTCAATGCATTGAATCGTGTAAATAGCTGTTCAATGTTTCCTTTCAATGGGTCTTGAATTAAGCCATTGAATTTAATGGCTTGAACGAAACATTGAACCATCTAAATACAGCTTAAGTCTGTCCAATTCATAAATTTTAATATTGTTCAGCAATAATGACCAAACCAGTTAGTCTAGAATGAATAGTGCTGAAGGCCTATGTTCTGTTGCAAGAAAAGTTTAAAAAGTAAACCAAAAGGCATCAAAATCAAAATTGTATAATCATAAAACTAGACCAATATCGTCTACAATTTGGACGAATAACAAATGTTGAGAAAACATTTGTTGTTTTACAATCTTGTATTATTGGTTGGTAGTATCATAGGACTTCAATAAAATAATACCCCGTCTGGGCCCAGGTTAGAATTGGCCCAGAGTATGGCTCCGCTAATCGTAAAAGGTGATTCAAGAGAAAAAGTCCACCTCGCAAACATCAGCTAGTAATAGTGGAGTATATTTTACTCCCCGAAACTAGAGGCGAGCTCTGGCAATCGTTGTCAAGGACACCGCCCCCTTCCCTTGACGACCTCCCCGACGACGATGACAATGACAATGACACAACGAACGATGACTATGACGATCACGACGTGAGAAACCCCCATTCCTCCCCTTACCCGTGGCTGGTTCTGACCAGCATGGGCCCCATATCCCTTAGGCTAGAGTGGTGCATTATGACCTAGCGGTTGACGCGTCCTTTATCCAAATAAAAAATACTAGGAAAACGCTTAAGTCCCGCCGCGTTGTTGGATGAGCGTAATTGGTGCATTGAGCTGCCATGTGTTATGCGGATTTTCTGTTGTTCTGTTAAAAATCATTACTAAGTTGAAGATTTTTTTTTAATTAAATTTATTAAATGAAAATTAACCTAAATTTAAATTTTTTTAATTAATTGTAATTTAAAAAAAGGAAAAAATCGTAATATTGAAATTTTCATAAGAAATAATTATTCAATTGCGCACAAATTTTACACAAATATATGAATTTTAAAATTAAGGTTCTGTGAAAAATTATTACAATAGGATAAAGCATTAGGTGTTATAATTCAAAAAAATTTGTTTAAAAAAGAAAAAAAAACGTAAAATTTCGATTTTCCCTGAGAAATAGTTTTTTGATTGCGCTCAAATTTCACACGAATATATAAATTTCATAAATTTATGGTTGTGTGAAAAATCATTAAAATCGGACTAAGCATGTAGGTGTTAAAAGCTGAAGAATTTTTTTAAAAATCAAAAAAATCGTAAATTCGATTTCATGAGAAAATAAATTTTCGATTGCGCTCAAAACGTGGCAGTTCTTCGTTCAAGATTTCGAAGGCCTCCATAAATTTCATCGCAATTGGAGTATCGGTTTAGCCGAATCGTGTTAACAGACACCACAAAAATCAGAAAAAAAAAAAAAAAAAAAAACATTCCGATTTTTTTCTCCGTGTAGTGAAATGGAATCTTCGCTTCGCTCGCTACGCTCATCCAAAAATAAATAATGATTTTTTAACAATGAATGTTACAATGGAACTTAAAAAGTAACAAGATCACTCGCATACTAAACCTTTAAAATACAGTCAATCCTTGTACAAACTCGAGGCATAAATCACAGATATTTCATGTAACACTACTAGTAAGTGAACAAACACTCGAGTACCGGTACTGAAACAAGTTCCAAGGTTAGAGCTAGAACCTACACGTGCAACGCTGCTTCACAACAGGTCTACTGTGTCAACCCCACATTTGAATGTTTGCCGCGTCACTTCTACCTACCAGGGCTCAAAAAATTTATGAAATGGCACATGCCCGGCTGGGCATGTTGGAGATAATTTTACATGCCCAGACAGAAAACTTACATGCCAATTTTTTTTTAACAATTAAAATAAGTTATCAGGACATATAGTGGCGTATTTTTCGAATTATAATGGCCTTTTTCATGCCGCCGCCTTGTGGCAGTGTGTTTAGTAGTGCCCCCCCCCCCCCCCCCCCCCCCCCTCCTGCCTTAGCCTACCACTCGGGATCTTCCAGAGATGATACTGTGTAAATAAGTACCATAACAATTGTTTTTAATCTGCTAGAAGTCAAAAACTATGTGATAACTGAAATTTAGCACATGGGAATAGAGAAACTGCATAGGCTGGCCTTTCCTTATCTTGTTTACTGGCCAGCATTCTGGCTCCAGCTTCCCCTCCCCCCCCTGCCCCTATAGGTACATCGTGACCTTGACTAGACTATGACAAGATATAAAGCAGATGCAAGGAACAGTGAGTGTTATCTTAAGAGGGTACGCTGAGCTTGGCCCAACTCAAATGCGCGCAAGCAGGTGTTGATGATTTCTGATTTCTGGATGTAATGACGGTTGGTAATATCATTACCAAATTTTGAATGGATGTTAATAAAAGACTTTTATATTGATATCCGTAATTGGTTGCACAAAATAAGCGTTAAAGATCCATTGCGAGACATAAGTTCAAAACGTGAAAAAATGGGAAATCCAAAACATGGATTACAATTCTGGAAATTCCCACCAAACCGTTTATCTTACGACAAAACCAAATTAACCTGCACGTTAACATTGATTTAAACTTTGGGTTCCATTATGTAAATTTGAGTTAAAACAATCTGTTCACTTGGAATAAATTCCCGAAGTTGACCAAAATTGAGTAATTTTTGGTGATTTCACTAAGTTTTAATTGAAATTCAATGAATTAATTTAGGAATACGCATAATGGATAACATAGATTAATTCTTCATTAACGTTAGTGTGAAATTTGATAATGGTGTTATAAACCGTTTACCCGAAAAATCCAGAAAGCTGAGCGCTTAAACTCGCCTCCGTTCTAGCCTCAGCATACCCTCTTAATGGCCTGCAATCACGACCCATGGGACCTGTTACTGGATAAGTGGACTTATCTTTTTCCAGGGATTGGAACCGAAACCGGAACCGGAACCATTTAGAACAGTTTCATATTAAAGAACCGGAACCGGAACCGTTTGTACAGGTGGTCCATGGAACCAGAACCGAACCGTTAAACCGAGCCTTTTATACATTAACTCACAGTTCCCAAATGTGCCATTCCTAAAAACATATATAAAATCATATTTAAAACTTTACAAAAGAGTTCTTAAAAATGCAAAAAGTAACCAAATAAGAGAAACCATGGCAACCCAAACAATAACAAGATCTAATTGATGGTTAATCTTAATTATTAATATGTTAAGTGAGTTTAAATGTGATATAAAGTGAAACTTTTGTGCTAGAAAGAAAAAGTGAACTGAGACCAACATTTTAATATAAAAATATCCGATATTGGTATGTAAATAAGTAATATAGTTAACGTTTATTAGAAAATTGTTTTTGCCCTGTGTTAAAGGACAATCCTTGGTGAGTTATTGAATGAAAAGTTTTTTGTTTTTGTTGTGGCTTATTGAGCATAATATTAAAGCTAGACCCTACTTAATAACTAATTATGGAACAAAAAGGGAAGCAAAGTACTCTATTCTACTACAACAGTATGGGTGGGTACCAACATTGGTGCCAATCAATAAATAAACCAATTAAAGGGTATCTTGATGAGGTAAACTGTCTTAAAGATGAAATATGTAGATTGAAATTAGTAATAAGCCAACAAAAAAGTCAAATAGTAAAACTTATGCAAACCCACAGAGATGCTTGGACTAAGCCTGACATAGCTAGGCCAATGCCCACTGCAGAAATAAACAAGACACGCCCCCCAGACGCGCCCAGCCGCACCCTCAGAGCTACCACTGAAGAAGTACTACAAGTGGAGGCCCAAAGACATGTCATGCTCAGGGCTGACAGTCACGGTCGTTTCTTATCGACATTAATTAAACACGAGCTCATTGCACATGCTGGCCCTAAAAACAACTACAAAATAGATGCGACAATTAAACCGGGTGCTGGAGCTTTACAAGTAACTGAAGGAATTGTGGGTGAATTAAGTAAGTTAACAGAAGATGACGCAGTAATTATCCTGGCAGGTACAAATGATATGGGAAATAACTGTAATAACATCAGAGACGCACTAACTCCACTAAGGCACTATCAATATAGCAACAGCCCAAAAGGTAATTGTATGCGAAATATTGCCACGTTTTGACCTAGAAAATAAAACCGAATTTCAAAAGATAAGTGACTCCATAGCTGAAGTAAATTCCCGCATCCAACACCTGCTCAGAAATACTCTAGGAGTTACTGTGCTCTCAATGAAAGCCCTTCAAAGAGAGCACTTTACCCAACATGGCCTACACCTCAACCTGAGCGGAAAAAACTGCTTGCCAAACTAATAGCAGAGGAAATTGCTGCGAAAACAGATGAGAGACCCTCTTCTACATGCCACTTAAATAGGCATAGGCCTACCAATATGGCCACAAACGTCATAGACCTGCCTATTAGCGAAGAAGACAAAACACGTTGCCTCTTTCAAGAGACACGAGCTACCGACGAGAACCCATCTACCTCTGTAGGGAGGAAGTTTGCCCAGTACGAATCCACTAAGTATGTGCCAATAACCACAAACAACAAGTTTGACATACTGAGAAATCTTTACAACACAAGCAAGCAAGGTCAGTCAGGGTCAGTCACAGCAAACACAGACACAGAAAAGACCACAGAAAAGACAGAAAAAATTCACAAGGAACTAGGCCTAGTCACTCTACTCACAGACAGTCATGGGAGAGGGCTTCAAAAATTAATACAGCCACTCGTGAACAATAAATGCCGGGTAACGTCGTGGTTAAAACCAAATGGTTTAATGGAAGAAGTTGTAAAATCTAAAGTTAGACCTTCTGACCCCACTGCCACAAATGATGAAATCTTTATCATTATAGCTGGAACTAATGACATCGAAGAAATAGCAAAACACAATAGCAAAACAATACGAGACAAAAATATTCAAGACAATATAGTTCTGCCAAGTCAAAAAAGAATTGAAGAGATGCTCTGATAGAAACAAAGTCATAATAATTCCAATACCAGAAAGACACGACAAACCATCCCTCAACGATATGATATCCAAGCTGCAATCTCAGCACTGGAAGTAAGCTTGCAAAACACCAATGTTGTATTCCAAAAAACAAACCCTGCCTTTTTACAAAGACATGATTACACCAACAGAACCGGCAAAAAGAAACTATGTAAATACATCTGCCAAGCACTAGACCTACTAAATAAGAACCAAGCCTCCGAATCAGAACGTGCGTCAAAGTACAATCCGATCACCGTCACTGACGAGACTACACCCGCGACCGAGCTCGACTCCAATGGGGGCACGTACAGATCTGAGTCGAGTGCCAATGGGGATACGACAGGGCTGAGCGCCGATGAGGATTTGTCAAAACCGAACACCATCACCGACGAGGCTACACCCGGGACCGAGCTGGGCTCCAATGAATGCTCCGACGATGACTGTAAAGGTTTCCAAGTAACAGAACCAACCAGGACGAAGCCTACATGTCACCTCCAGGTGCCAGGACTGATCAGAACAAAGTCTCCCCGTCACCTCCAAGTAACAAGACCGACCAGGACGAAGCCTTCATGTCACCTCCAGGTGCCAGGACCGAACAGGAAGAAATCTCTCAGCTAAAAGAACTCCCATGATAAAGATCATGCCAATATCACAAGGCCATCAATCAATCAATCATCTGGATCCAGCCTGCCGACGCCTGGCGTTACCTGATAAAGACTGCGGTACACTGCCCTCTGAGCCTTCGGAGGGACCAACCACGGCCCAAGACCAAGACTCGCTGCTCACCGAGAATTCGGACGAGGCGGGGTCCGAGGCACTGTATCAAACCGAGCTGGGCTCCAATGCATGCTCCGCCGATGACTTCAAAGGTGAAGTCAATGAATCCGAGACCACACCAAGCAAACACCAACTCAAAACCAATCAGGCGCATGGGACCCAAGAGATACATGCTGTAGATGCAGGGGATCAAGCAGATAAGACAACGGAAAAGCGAGAAAACCTGCAGACCCACATGAATACAGATGGTCCTAAATTCATGGAGGAACTAAGACTGGACCTCTCCTACAACACTGAGTCGGGAGATGATTCCATATACTCATCCGCAAACAGTATTGGAGGAGACGGGTATAGTGATAGTGATAGTGATAGTGTGTTTTTAGGTTTCAAGGAGGAGATCTGTAGCAGCAGCACACTTGTATTAAAAGAATTGTCAGAGGTGACAGGTAGGTGGCAGGAAGATGTTCTAGAAATGGAAAATGATAGACTTATGACTCACCCTTTTTGGTCAACCCACTCGTCACCAATGAATCCCTAACAACAACCCTAAATGTGACAGCAAGTACTGATATGGTGGGGAGGAAATATAAATTTAAAATATTACATCAGAATGCACAGTCAGTTAAAAATAAGGGGGAGCAGTTGGAAATATTATGTAAAGAGAAACCCCAGATAATTTTGTATAACTGAACATGCATTAAGCAATCCTGAAATGTCTGAATTCACACTTGAGGGGTATTACCAAGTAGCCAGCTTTTGTAGGCAAACCCAAAAAGCAGGAGGGGTCATGATTTGTTCAAAGAAGGTATCAATGTAGAGGAATTTAGAAAAGATATTAAATTAAAAATTACACAAGAAAATGATTTTGAGGTTGTGATAGGTAGAATACAGCATGATTCTTACATCACAATAATTATTACACTATATAGATCTCCAAATGGGAATATTGACACCTTTTTTAATAAATTACATGAACTCTTAGAGATGGACTGCTTGAAGGAAAAAGATATTGTACTATGTGGTGACCTTAATATTGATGTACTAAAAAATGATAAGAATACGAGAACTCTTAAAGAATTAGCTAATAAAATTTTTTAGCTAATATTAATATATTAACAAACATGGATAATGATATGTATCAAAGTGAGGTCATCATTTCAGCAATATCTGATCATTATGCTCAAGCAATAAATATATATCCTTTAGATCAATCTAAAAATGGAAAACATAGTAACAGAATACTTCTAACAGAATACAGGGACATGAGTAAGAGAAATATAACCATATTTAATGACAGACTTTAAATGTTTCATGGGATGCAATATACAATCATAAACAGTTGACCATGCATATGACACATTTGTAGATATAATAACTTTTCACCACAATAAATCATTTCCAGCAAGAAAGGCAAAGATTCAGAACACAAAAAAAAAAAGTAATAAATGGATAACACAAAATGTGATGGAAATGTCAAGGAAAGTGAGGAGACTTGCGTTAAAACTTAAAAGGAATACAAATGTCAATGTTCTAAATAAATACAAAAAATGCAAAAAGGAATATAAAGATACAATTCGAAAAGCGAAGGCTCATAGAATCAAAGAACTAATAAGGAAATCAGAAAACAAAGGAAAAGATATATGGAATATGATTAATCTGGAAAGGGGTTCAAAAAGAAAAAAGAAAACTGAAACAGAATTTGAAATCACAGTAGATAATGAAACGTCAGAAATGCAAAGCAAATTGGAAACATATTCAATGACTACTTTATAAATATAGCCACAAAATTAACAGAAAGTCAAAAGAGAACTGAAATGATGGAAAAAACTGTTGCCTGAAATAGATCACTTATTTTGCCTCAATAATGTAAGTGAAGATGAAACTTTGCGAATTATAAGAAATTTAAAGAATAAGAAATCAATAGGTCCAGATGGTTTATCAAGCTTTCTTATAAAGAAATGTGCAAGAGTATTAGTAGAGCCACTTACTTACTTAATTAATATGTCTCTTAATGAAGGTGTTTTTCCAAAAGCTTTAAAGGTGGCGCGGGTAAAACCAATTTTGAAAGAGGGAAACACTCGAGACATCAGAAATTATAGACCAGTTTCAATACTTAATGCTTTTTCAAAGGTGTTTGAAAGAGTAATGTATAATAGATTGTCCGAATACTTAAGAGTCAAATGAGATAATAGCAGAAGAACAACATGGATTCAGAAGAAAGCGGATCAACTGAAACAGCTCTTGGTGCCTTCATTGACAATGTTGTAACAGCGCTTGATCAGAAAAAAACACCAGTAGCCCATTTATATGGATCTTTCAAAAGCTTTTGACTGTGTGGAGTATAATACATTAATAACTAAACTGTTTTCATATGGAATTAAGGGAAATGCCCTGCAATGGATATTTTCGTATCTACATGGAAGGACGCAATATGTAGAAATTTCTGACCATTTGAACAAAAAACTAAATAATAATAATAATAATAATAATAGAGAGGAAATATATTAAACTGGGAGTACCACAAGGATCAATACTAGGGCCTTTGTTTTTCAATATACTAATAAATGACATGCCATGTGCAATAAGTGAAGGGATATGCTTCTGTATGCAGATGACGCAACCACCACCCTTGCTCATGCACTTATAGAAACATTAGAAAAACCGCTTTTATCAGTTTTAACGAAGTGGCGCAGTGGCTGCAACCAAATAACCTGATAATGAATAATAAGAAAACTAAATGTATGATATCCCAAGGAAAAATATGAAAGATCAAAATATTTGTATCAGGTTGTGTGATGAAGACCTTCCTATTGAACAAATAGACACAGCAAAGTTCTTAGGACTGTATATTGACAAGTGCTTATCGTGGGACATCCACACTGATTATGTAGCAAATAAAATAAGCTCCAATATATATGTCTTACGTAAAATGAAAATATATGCAGATAGAAGTTTGCTGTTAGTAGTGTACTATGCCTGATTGAGTCACATTGAGCTATGGATTAATAGTGTGGGTAATACATCAAAAAACAATTTTCATAAGATCTTTGTCATGCAAAAAAAAGCTTTAAGAATACTAGATAAAATTAAGAAAGGGGATACATGTAGAGGACATTTCAAAACATTGAATATTCTTACTCTTGCATGCCTCTATATTTACAAAGTAATATTATTTTTAATTAATCATAGGGGAGATATAAAAAAAAACATCAATATTCATAATTACAATACTAGGAGGAAAAATGATATATTTGTGACATCCCATAGGCTGGCTGTATATGAGAAAAGCCCCACATATGCAGGAATAATCCTTTTTAATAAGCTACCTGCCATTATCAAAAACAAACCAACTGATACATTTAAAAAAGATCTTAGGACATTTCTTGTTGAAAAAGAATACTACGATATTGAGGAGTTCTTGGCGGACAATAATAATATGTCTTGACAATACCATTTATTTTGCATATTATAGATGCCTAGACTTATATTATCTAGTAGCCTATCTTATATTAGTGAAAAAGTATATATTTTTATTGTGTATTATTGTATGTTGTAAAAGTGTATTTTTGTAATTAATGTAAATTAGTTTTAGTATTTTCTATACATCCTAATATTCAAGTCTTAGTCTTTTGAAAAGACGTGTTTAATAGCTAGCTAGCTTATAATGTAATGTTTAGAACTTGTTTATCTTGTCATAACATTGTAACAATATATGCTAGTATTAAGTATACAAAACAAGACAATAAAATGAAATGAAATGAAAAAAAACTTCAGACAATAAGTCAAAATCAATTTGGAAAATAATAAATGAAGAAATAAATCGTAAGCCAAAAAAGCCTAATGATAATATAACTCTTCTCAACAATAATACATTAATTAAAGATCCCAACGTAGTAGCCACAACATTGAATAATATTTTACGAGTGAAGCATCTTACCTGACAAATAATATAACTACCAGAAATTATCCAAATAATCCAAATCATAATTTCCAAACTTACTTATCAAAGTCAAACAAAAGCCCAATTAACTCCCTATATATGTATGAAACAAACCCTAAAGAAATAAAAGATGTTGTACTTAAAGGACATCACAACCCTGGGATTTCCCGGCGATGTAAAGAACCTAAGTTGTTTTAATGACTAATGGCGAAAACCAGAAGTCTCTAACTTGAAGCAGAAGTTAATTACACCTGTTTGAATAACAATAATTTAGGTGGGTGCGCGCGCATCCAAAATCGTGACGTAAAGATTGCGCACAGTCGAGTCTACTCCCCGACCTCAGATTACTGGTCAGCGCTGTAAAGAACTCTCTCTGTAGAAGAAGATATAGTGTTTAGACAAAAACCAAAAGCTTCATCGTATTCAGTGGTCTTTCCTCTACAAGAATGTTGCAAAAGTAAACCTTCCTGTAGAAAATAAAACTTAGTTTTGGATATTTTATAAAACATGTTAAAAACGACAAATATATCGTACTTTCAGAGACCTTGAAAACAAGTAAAATTGACCAAATGTGAAAATATTTTGACACCCACATATAGCTGTAGGCATGCAAAAAAATAAAAAAATATACAACATTATGATTCATTTCAAATATGCGTGTATTTGGGTGATATACTAATGCATGCTTTCGTTGAGAATTCACGCGCGACCGTCTTATGAAGGTAGCAGCCCCGTGGCACTCGCGATGCAACTTTTCAGAAAACATCAGACTCTTAGGTACTTGTTATGTTGCCTCTTCTTGCGGGGCAACGGCTGTGAGTCTCCCGTACAAAGCCTTGGAACCTGTTCGACATAATAGTGGATTTTATTTCGTTGTTGGCTCGTTAGTCAAAACAGTGAACCACATTTTAATTATTATTCTCAATCGCGCACAAAACTAATGGCATTCAATCGGGAACGAAGCTTGCGGGTGGTCAAAATTTCAACTCGATCCGAGCCTCCGTTCGAACGTTATGGCGAGACATACAAACAAACAAAAACAAAACAAAACAAAACCAGTGACTATTTTTTCCGGTAGAGTCAAATGGAAATGATCGTAATAATATTACAGGGACACGCGTTATTCTCTCAAAAAGTGCACATATATTTAATTGGGCTTTCAAATATGCTAGAGCAATGAGATAACACAAAACGTCATGATTACCTTCATTATGACAATTATGTGGATTTATCCTGGATATTGGGCTTCTGCATCTGTTGCTCCTGGAAATGGGAGGAATCCTACATACACTCCAGATTCCTCAGGAAACGTCTCCTGAATTTTCTTTATCGCGCACGCAGGAATTACGACCCGTTTTCCCTTGCCTAGATTAGTCCAACTGTTTATCCAATATACAAACTGTCTATATGCAAGATAACGCCATTCTTTATTAGTAATTTCCTTGCTCAAATTCTCGTATCTTTAATCGATTGGAAGTGTTTTGAATCAAAATTTGTCTCAAGATATGAAGTCCTGCACTTGATATTATATGATGTTGAAAAGTCGGGTGGTTAACTATGCAGCCGTAATCTCCTTCGTTGATTAAAGCCACTACGGCATCGTTTTCTGAACAGCAAACACTCTCTACATTACTCGGCATAGATTTGCACTCGCCGCACTTGCACCAAAATAATGATTGCGTTCTTTCCGCCATTTGAATAAGTCTTAGCCTTTCTTCCTCACGTCGACGTCTATTTTCTAATATCTCTTCATCTGTATATTCAGGTTCGTACATGTATGGAGTAAAAGCTGCCATAATGAAAACAACGATTAAAACGTAAATAACAAGTGAGCGGAGGGACCCTTATTATAGTTATTAATATTATTCGCCTACACACAACGGCACGCACTCAAAACTGTGGTCCCGCGGCTAAAATTTAAACACTAATTTACAGATTGTCGCCGTCTAGGAAAGGGTGGCAATAATTAACACTAAGAAATAAACACGAACACCTGATTTAAAATTTATAATAAACACGCGGGTACTGTTATCCGTGGTTACTTTACTTAGTTCACATAATAACCAACACTAGGAAAGTAAAATTATGAAGAAAAATCGGTGAAAGAATACTTCAAGCATAATGTCATACATAAAATGCCAATATTTTAACACTTAGCGCACGCAACAAAATAAAACACAAGTTTTGCGTAAATCACAATGGTCTAAGCACATGCCTAGAAGTACACCTTTTCCGTATCAGGTGACATACTACACTGACGTTAGAAAGAGTTTGAACAGTTTGAACACCCAACAATCTTTAGATCGAAATGAAGTAAAGCTACACACACATCCTAACCTGTCAAACCGCGCGTCCACCCTATTGTTTACCTACTGCGAAGCGACCATTGACCCTAATTGCAAGTGCTGTGGCCACTGGCCAGTCGAGCGTTATACCATTGGGTATTGTTGTACGCACTTCGACGATAATATTTATGTTACAGTATTCTTTACAATATTTTCATACATAGGATGCTGTTGGTTTCAATTATCTCTAGGATGTCTGCATATTTGCACACTTGGTAAAGCTCTTCAGAATGGCATATCTTCCCTTTCATCTTCATGAAAAAAAGTTTGCCTTGTTGACATTTGACAAAATACTTTTTCTAATGGCATTCTTTGTATCTCAAACCTCAACACGTGGACACGTCCCAGTACCTAGGCCTACTAGTATTGTTTGACATTCTATGGGGAAACTCGCCCTGAACGAGAAGGAGAAGAAGTGGACATGTTACTTTTGAGTCAAAGATGATAATATCCACGCAGTCTCGCTTATTACGATGAGTATGGGGGGGGGGACTTGGGGGTGGATGAACGAAGTGCAAGATGATGACTGGTCAGGGCAGTCTGTGTATGGACACTAAGACGTGCGAATCTCGCGCGTGTATTTGTTTGCAGCCGTGTAACAATTAAGTGACGACAGAGAGTTCGCGTGTATCTTGAGCTACGGTGCCGTGATCTACTAATTACCTCTTCTTCTTATTAAACATTAATTAATTAATAGTGTAAAGTTAGTGACAACGGCAAATAGTACCCGTAATCCTAATTCATAGTGTTTGTATAGTACGTAACCACGGAGAAAGGTTCCCGCGTGTGTATACGGGTCCAAGGTAAACTATAATACTCTTGTAATTTGCATATATATTCATATCCTTTTCTAAAGTGAAGAATATCATACAGTCAATGACTTGATTTGTTGCAACTAACAACTCAATAATGCCTTCGTGCTGTGTTTTTGGATGTACAAACAGCTATAGAAATAATAAAAACAAACGACAACCAATACCACCGCATCTGCCATTTGATAAAGTATATTTTTATCAGTTTCCGAAACGTGATACATCTCCTCAGAGATACAAGTCATGGTTAAAGCGCATAAACAGAGATAAATTCGAAGTAAATCCTAACAGCACAAAAATTTGCTCTTTGCATTTCAATATTTCCAATTAAAAATATCGATCTTTGGTTGGTTATCGCTCACTCGTCGATTGCGTTGGGGCCTGCAAGGTTGGCTTGGTCGCTTTGATTTAAAGTCCCCCACTGAAAATCAGTTCTATAACTGAGTGGGTAGACTCTAAATAAAATTTATTTATTTATTTATTTAATATTCGTTGTATGTATCTTGTAGCAGCGACTGATTGATAAGCAAGCGCGCTGGAGCTCTTTTTGTGTTGGGTGGTGAGAGGGGGGGGGTGAAGGGAACGCTCTCTTTTCTACGTGCCTCGTCTGAAGCAATTGCAACTTGCAACGTTGCAAGTTGAGTTGAGGCAATAAGTGAATAACTACACGATATCATAGTTACTTAGTTATTAGGGTTCACGATATCATAAAACTTGCATCTGTATGCGGGATATGAAATAAAACCATGGTTCAAGTATCCTAATACCATGGTATAAACCACTGAATGAACTCAACCCGCATACGAGACAGCTGTGAGCCGATACCTTATGGTTATGAACGGCTACACAGACTACACGTGCTTGACAAAACGATGTTTTCTAAATGGGTAGTATATCCTCTGCAACTTGATCGCGGACGGCTCGTCGCTGGAAGCGTCGAAGTTTGCTGAAACATCCTATCTATATTATTTGCAATCTTGAACACGTTTGCTTCGATTTCAGTGTAGTATTTTTTTATTTTTTTGCATGCCTACTGCTATATGTGGGTGTCAAAATATTTTCACATTTGGTCAATTTTACTTGTTTTCAAGGTCTCTGAAAGTACGATAGTATGTTTGTCGTTTTTAGCATGTTTTATAAAATATCCAAAACTATGTTTTATTTTCTACAAGAAGGTTTACTTTAGCAACATTCTTGTAGAGGAAAGACCACTGAATACGATGAAGCTTTTGGTTTTTGTCTAAACACTATATCTTCTTCTACAGAGAGAGTTCTTTACAGCGCTGACCAGTAATCTGAGGTCGGGAGTCGACTCGACTGTGCGCAATCTTTACGTCACGATTTTGGATGCGCGCGCACCCACCTAAATTATTGTTATTCAAACAGGTGTAATTAACTTCTGCTTCAAGTTAGAGACTTCTGGTTTTCGCCATTAGTCATTAAAACAACTTAGGTTCTTTACATCGCCGGGAAATCCCAGGGTTGTGATGTCCTTTAAATTAAAGCCAAAGCACTCTGCAGGTATTGATGATTTGTCGATTATAGTTATAAAAAAATGTATAAATGAACTAGCTGAACCTTTATCCGACATTTTTAATACTTGCTTTGAAGATGGTGTTTTTCCCAAGGCATTAAAAATATCCAAAATTATACCAATATTTAAAAAAGGAAGTAAACTCATTGCAAGTAACTATAGACCTATATCCATCCTTCCAGCTGCCTCAAAAATATTAGAAACTTTGATATTCAATCGAATGATCGCATTCTTCGATGAAAATAATATCAACCAGAGAGACAAAATGGCTTTAGACGAGGCAAATCAACAAGTGACACAATTAGTAGATTTCTAAAAACTATTGTTGAAGCAGTCGACTCAAACATACCAACATTGGGCATATTTTGTGATCTAACAAAAGCGTTTGATTGTGTTGATCACAAAATACTGCTGGACAAGTTAGAGTACTATGGTATACGTGGGAATGCATTGAAACTCTTAACATCTTACCTGACCGACCGACTACAATGCGTAGTACTGACTGATCTTAAGAACAACAAATTTACAAATATTAAATCAGAATTTGAAAAGGTTATTTGTGGAGTTCCACAAGGATCGATCTTTGGGCCCCTATTCTTCATTATCTTTATTAACGACCTACCTGACAATATTGATGATGCCGAGTTGTTTGCTGATGACTTTACTACTAGCGTAACGGCTGCGGATACAGTTTTACTCAAAGAAAAGGGAGAAAAAAGACTTACTGAGTCTATTGAATGGTTTACAATGAACAAACTATTGCTTAATTCTCTAAAAACTAACTTTATCCAGTTCCATTCAATTCAAAAAAAGAAATCACTAAACTTCATACATTGCCTTGCAAATTCGAATGACAAATCAGTTGTAAACTCAGTTGAACAAACAAACTTTCTAGGTCTAACAATAGATAAAAACTTAACATGGCATGCTCACATTAAGACACTGATAAAAAAACTCAGCTCTGCTTGTTTTGCAATTAAAAGCATCAAACATATAAGCAATGTATCAACTGCTAAAGTATGCTACTTTTCTCTATTTGAATCACATCTAAGATATGGGATAGAATTTTGGGGAATGTCAACTCACATTGATAAAGTTTTCATTGTACAAAAACAAGCAATTAGAGCATTATATTCCCTTGGGCAAATGGAGCATTGTAAACCTTACTTTATTGCTCTGAACATTCTTACAGTTCCATGTCTTTACATTCTTAAATCAGTCTTAAGCATTAAGAAAAACATCCAAATCCTTGCAGTTAATGCGAATGTACATACTCACAACACAAGGCAAAAACATGATCTCCATCTTAGCCAATGTTCTACAAACCTTGGCCAGAAAAACTCTGATTATATAAATAAAATTCTCTACAACCTTGTTCCAAAAGAAATCAAAGATATACCTCAATATATTTAATTTAAAAATAAGCTGGCAAAATTTTTATTACAAAAAGCTTACTACAGTGTAAATGACTTTATCACATCAACTGACCTACCATAATTTTAAATCAGTTGGTTGTTAAATGTTACAATATTTGAAATTTGGAAATTAATGTTCTTATTCATTTCTCTTTATCCAAGTTAATTAATAATCAGCCACTCCGGCTTGTCACGGATGTTACATTTCACTCTTTATAGAGCTAAAAATCTTATATTAACTAATTAATTGTAATGTTTTATACTGAAACAATTGTGTTAACACACTAGGCCTACCTACCATTAGGTGAAAAAGATTTTTAAATGAATTGTAATTTTTAGATATATTGAGTGAAATGTGGTGTCACGGATGTTACATTGTTTGGGAAGTGGATCCCGGATTATCATCAAAAGATAGAAAATTCAGGTCCCTGGCCCGGACAGCTACATTTCCATATACATAGAGCTTATCCATGAAAGATGAACCCTTATAATCACCCATTCATTGTTTTAAAAATAAATGATATTAATTGTTATGATTTTTTGTGCGCGTCACGGATGTTAGGCTACAATGGTTTTGTCACGAATGTTACAACACTTTGCCGTGGCAGTTTCTAACCATTTTCAATTTATATTACTATGTTATTCTTAGTTACAATTCAAGCACTCCTTATCTATAGTATCTAAAATTTTTGGGTTCAAAATAAAATTGTAAAATAAAATAGCCCTAAATGCGATGTTAAGGAATTGCTGAGGCTGGTGCGGAGACAAGTTTAGACGCCAGCATTCTGGTTTTTTTGGGTAAACGGTTTATAACACTGTTATCAAATTTCACACTATTGGTAATAATAAAGAATAAATCTATGCTATCCAGTAGGCCTATGCGTATTTCCAGTGGCGAAGCGTGAACATTTTACAGGGTAGACACAGACGAATCATGTTTCTTTTGGTACATGTATATTCGTGGGAAAGGAACCAAGCACGGGGGGTTTGGGGGAACATCAGCGCCGCAGGCGAAAATTTTGAAAATCAAGGTCTTAGAATGCGTTTGGTGCGTTGTAGAAAAAGTATTAGTCGGAAAGCAATAACAAAATAACGTTGTTTTTGTACAGTGGAAACTTCATTTTGTCGATCCTCCCAATTATATTTTTGCAATTTTGGAGCCCTTTTAGAATCAGAATAATATTAAATATAACAAAACAACTCAAGCTGTAAGGCTGTAACACTTATTCGAGCACGCTCGCGCGCTTATTCAAGTGTATAATAGTATCCATGCGCGCAACAATCGAAAATGCAGCCGAAACACGAGCTGAAGCGCGAGGAGACATGTCTCATTTGCCTATGCTACTTGCGAAGAAGGAGGGGAAGTGGAGGGAGTGGACAAGCGCTGGGCCATAGAGTTGTGGGTGTAATAGGGGAAGGCTCGGAGACAGAATCCTAGTTGTCTCAAAAGTAGTGCATAGGCATGGAAAGAGTCTACATCCGCGCAGAAAGGTAACGCGTTCATTCGTTGCTTTGCCCGCGTACGTTTGAAAACCATTTCTCACTTGTAAAACAGCGTTTAGAATATTATTTTTTTCGTTATTAATTTATTGAGTAGGGTAGACACTGTCTCAATGCCTACCCGACGCTTCGCCACTGCGTATTTCTAAATTACCCAATTAATTGATTTTGAATTAAAATTTAGTGAAATCACCGAAATTTACTCCATTTTTGGTCATTTATTCCAAGTAAACAGATTTTTTAACTCAAATATGCATACTGGATATCAACGTTTAAATCAATGTGAACGCGTAGGTTAACTTGTTTTTATCTTAAGATAAACGGTTTGGTGGGAATTTCCAGAATTGGAATCCTTGTTTTGGATTTCTTTTTTTTCACGTTTTGGACTTTGGCCTATGTCTGGCAATGGATTTTTAAGGCTTAATTATTGCAACCAATTGCGGATATAAATATAAATGTACTTTAATAACATCCATGCAAAATTTGGTAGGCTAATGATATTACCAACCGTTCAGCAGAAATCATGAACACCTGAGTGCGCGCATTTGAGTTGGGCCAAGTTCGGCTCTTAACTCTTTAACGTATTTCCTTTGTTGTATAATATAATTATAGTTTTCCAATATGTTAGGTTTTATAAATGTTTACATAAACTTAGAAAAAGGTAGGGTAGTGTTGTTTTTATAATAATACAAACTTTTACAAACATGTAATAGGCTACAAATACTATCGAAGTTTGAAATGACAGTGACAAGGACCAAACATTTCCCGTATTAAAAATCTAGACAAGAAAAAAGATTAAGCTACACATCAGCAATTTTCTTTTTTAAATAAACCCCTTCAATCTAATTGATTGATCATATTTCAAGTGTGTAATCACATCACAATCTTTGAACAACATCCGCGACATGTAACATCCATGACACGTAACATCCGTGACATGTAACATCCGTGACACTATTTCTCAGAAATGTTTAAAGCTATGAACACTTAAAAAATGTTAAAGGTTAGCCTCCAAGTACATTGTCAACATCACCAACTTGTAGCAAAATATAAGAACTATTATGTACACCAAAAAACAACTTATTTGCCTTTATTGTCACGGATGTTACATCACAAACATGATTACATATATTCATTAATGAATGGTGTGATATAATTACATAAAGACTTGAAATTCACAGTTTAGATTCTTCACACATAACCTTAACTTATGAACTGCTTAAAATGGAGGTACCAGCTTATTCTTTAGAATACCAGGCTGCCAACTTTTTGTAAAAAATCACCTTCCACTTACACCAACAAAAGCTATAATTTCAATGGCAAATACAGACTAATAGTTATTTTACAAAAAAAAAACTATTTTTGGTTTCATAAAATTACATGCATCATCTTTCTAATGGTAAAAACATTTTTTTTTTTTTTTTTTTTTTTTTTTGTACTTTTCCCCTTTTGAGCCGGAGTGGCTGTAATGTAATATTGTAAACTTGCACTGTATCATTGGCTTTTGGTAGTAGCCTATATATTACCTAATATGAGAGACAATGTGATGAAAGATGATTATTTGTTAGTGTAGTGTATTTTGTATTATTAGTAGTGTATATTATTTTCAGAAGGAATTTTCGGATGTACATTTCGGATTGTACATTTTGGATGTAGATGTACTGTATGTATAGTATTTATACATATACTATTTTGTAAACTTCATTAAGTTTAATAATTGTGTACAACTAAAATGGACTACACGGTGAAAACTGTTGAAAACTGTAACTATTGTTATTTGTTGTTGTCCAAAATAAATTGAAATTGAAATATTAAACTAGGTTCTTAAAGGTTCTTAAAGGTTCCAAAATATCTGCTTTTAATTTTCAACAAAATTAAAATTTCAACTTTTTGAATGATATTCAAATGAAAACGCTTATTCATTCTCTAGTTTTTGAAAAAAAAATCTTGTTTATTCAGTTTTGTGTAAGACAATTTTTTAAATATGACATAGCGAGCAACAGTTCTAAGTGCAATGTAGGAACGTGTTCTACAGAAATCAAGGTAAGGAATAACGATGCCATTTTTATTATATATTGGATAGATTTTTGTTTTCCTCTTTCGTTGGGACTTGGGATCGCCATCAGATCCCCCATAAAATAATATTGGAAGTTGGAACGTAGGAGGAAAGAAGTCACGTGTGGTTTGTTACGTATGCAATACCAATTGGTTATTTTTTTCATTTGATATTGTAATTATTTTATTTTTATGACTTATTTAAATTTTTAACCTTAAATGTCCAAAAGTAAAAATTTGTACATTTACAACTTCCCACGACTTTGTACAAAATATTGCTTTAAAGAACCAGAACCAGAACCGTTAAGAACCGGCTCTTACGGAACCTTTATACATTAGGAACGGGAACCGGAACCGTTATAAAATTTGGAAGTGGAACCGGAACCGTTATGAATAAAGGTTCCAATCCCTGCTTTTTTCGCTAAGCGAGACATAGTTACTCCCGCCGTTTACCCTGGTTTAGAGCAGGCAATAGTGAGAGATTTTCCACATGCCCGGGCGGGCATGTGGAAAATAATCTACATGCCCGACCACTTTTTTTACATGCTCCGGGCATCTCGGGCATGGTATTTTTTTAGCCCTGCCTACCCTCTCGCGGCTGAGAGCTTTGGCGTTAGGCGTTACGTAACACTACTAGTAAGTGAACAAACACTCGAGTACTGAAACAAGTTCCAAGGTTAGAGCTAGAACCTACTCGTGCAACACCGCTTCGCCGCAGGTCTACTGTGTCAACCCCACATTTGAATGTTTGCCGCGTCACTTCTACCTACCCTCTCGCGGCTGAGAGCTCTGGTGTTATATACTACTACCGTAAGTGAACAAACACTCGAGTATTGAAACAAGTTCCAAGGTTAGAGCTAGAACCTACACGTGCAACGCTGCTTCACAACAGGTCTACTGCGTCAACCCCACATTTGAATGTTTGCCGCGTAATTCTACCACCCTCTCGCGTGAGAAGGTTGGTGTATATACTACTACCAGTAGTGAAACCCCACACAAACACTCGAGTATTGAAACAAGTTCCAAGGTTAGAGCTAGAACCTACACGCGCAACGCTGCTTCGCCACAGGTCTACTGTGTCAACCCCACATTTGAATGTTAAGTGAACACTCGAGTAATGAAACAAGTTCCAAGGCTAGAGCTAGAACCTACACGTGCAACGCCGTGTCGCCGCAGGTCTACTGTGTCAACCCCACATTTGAATGCTGCCGCGGTCACGTTCTACCTAACTACCTCCGCTGGCTGATGAGCTCTGGCGTTTAAACACTATGAAGTGACAGAACACTCGAGTATGAAACAAGTTCCAAGGTTAGAGCTAGAACCTACACGTGCAACGCTGCTTCACAACAGGTCTACTGTGTCAACCCCACATTTGAATGTTGCCGCGTCACTTCCACCTACCCTCTCGTGCTGAAGCTCTGGCGTTATATAACACTTACTGTAAGTGAACAACCTCGAGTATTGAAACAAGAGAGCTAGAACCTACACGTGCAACGCCGTGTCGCCGCAGGTCTACTGTGTCAACCCCACATTTGAATGCTTGCCGCGTCACTTCTACCTACCCTCTCGCGGCTGAGAGCTCTGGCGTTATATAACACTAATGTAAGTGAACAAACACTCGAGTACTGAAACAAGTTCCAAGGTTAGAGCTAGAACCTACACGTGCAACGCCGCTTCGCCACAGGTCTACTGTGTCAACCCCACATTTGAATGTTTGCCGCATCACTTCTACCTACCCTCTCGCGGCTGAGAGCTCTGGTGTTATATACTAGGGCCTACTACTGTAAATGAACACTCGAGTACTGAAACAAGTTCTAAGGTCAGAGCTAGAACCTACACGTGCAACGCTGCTTCACCACAGGTCTGTGTCAACCCCACGTTTACTCTTGCTACTAGCCTGCTGTACACTAAACGCGCGTCGTTTTGTAAAGCGTAATTTTAGAGATAAAAATCTAGACAAAATATTTGTTTCATAAGAGATGATTTTCATCATACCCAAATATTTATAGGATATCTCATCTAGAAAGATTTTTTTTTTATTGCTTTTTAAAAAATGAAGGCCTACCGGTTGGCCTTCATTTAAAAAATCCAAAATGATAACGGAATTGTTTGATTCTTTATTGATATAAAGTAAAAAAAATTGATTTGACGTTAAGAATAATTGTGCCTTTGACAACAATACGGAAGGTCTGCATCGCCTGCGTCCTCTGAACCTTCACGTCTCTAATAAATAAGCTAAGGCAGAATTCACTTCCGCAGACTCTTTAACGACACAAATTTATGTAGGTATTAAGTGCTTACATTGTTATCCTCGATGACAGGACCCCATTCTGGATCTAGAAACTTGATGTAACAGTGGATCCGTGATACAAATAAGCTAGTAAGGAGGATGTCATTTGATCTTCCTCTACCGATTGAGAACTGAAACAAAAGAAAAAAATGTAGGCCTATAACTTGACTCTAACCAATGCCTGGCAATGAGCTGTAGCAGAGACTTGACAAAATAACAAGAGCGTGAATCATTAGTTTCTCAAGCTAATAAGACCTACTTTTGTGTTGATCTTTGTATCCAGAACATAATCATTCGTCGTGGAGCTATAGCTTTTGACGTCGGGATTCAAAATCCTCCTTAGTTTCCAAGACGTCATTGTTATAATATCTAAACAAAAACAATGTTATTAATAAATGTTAAGCTTGTACACCAAGGTGACATAGTAGGGCACAGGTGATACATTATGTAGTATAGCCTATATAGCTACTAGCTAGGCCAAAAGAAGGAGTACAGTAGGTAACATGTAGTTTACAAGACTTCATAGTTTGTACTAAGGATGGGACACTGTAGGGGCCTACACGTTTTTATGGGTGTGCACGTTCAGTGTTTCTCTAAAAACAATAAACGCATGTAGTCTGTATTGTGTTGTGTGCGACCGGCCAATGGCCGTCTAAAAGTTTGCGGTTGTGATCTATCTACCCAGCTTGTTTTTGCTGTGATTGTTGTTGCACAATAGGCAATCATCCTAGGTGGACACTAATAAATGAATCGGTTATTTGAGAAACCGAATAAATCACCCAAATTGCGTAAATGAGTTGAGATAGCCATTTTCTTCAGAATTTCAAGACCTATTGATTAGAAGAGAAACAAAATATTTTTCGACCATGCCTGTGTAGGTATATTACAGGGTGTCAATTTTCCCTTTGAGTTGACAAACCGAATAAGTCAGTCCATACGTTCTGAAGAAAAAATTGTATTGATTTGAAAAACGCAACAAGTCACTTTCAGTAAAATAAGTCATTGGCTCTCATTGATGAGAAATGTTAATTAAACAAAGTTTAAAAAAATGTAGTTTTATGTTTACTGTAATAAACAATCATAAAAACTTATGATACTACCTTATTTTTACTAATTTTATATATCCCCACCAGTGGCGTCGGAACAGGGGGGGGCAAGGGGGGCATTGCCCCCCCCCTAACTTTCATGCCATGGGGGCATAGGGGGGCAGATTTTAGAGTGTTAAAATCAAGATTTCTACTCTACTTTTCGGTAAAGCAATGTCTGATGATCCTGTCAACAATTCATTTTCAGGAAGAAACAACCCAACAATAGCAGGAATGTTAGGTTGGCTGACCCGACTATCTTTATAACCAGCCACCCCGCTTGTATTGTGTCACGTCTAATCCAAACATCCCTTTGAATGATTTGCTAGAGTTACTGGCAGACGCAAGTTGGGGATTTGGTTCGCTCGTTTCAGTCATCTTTGGAGTGGTGTAGTGACTGACGACTGTGATTATAGCGAAGTGGCAAGTGGGAAGATTATTCCTCTTAGAGTGTAAGAAGTGTAGTGTGAAGTGTAAAGTAAAGTGTAAGTGTGTGTGTAGTGGCGTAATTTTAAATGTGAAACGTACTAAACAGCCTTCAGTTAGTATTTTTTTTTTAAGAAGAGGGTAAAACAAAAATATGTTAGCCTGTATGCTTCGCGTCATAACATAAAAAATATGTTGTAATTTATTAAAATGGGCCACTTCACGCTAATTTTTTGAGTTTTAAGATCGCAGATAGTTGATGTAAAACATCGTTTACAGAGTCCGAGTGCAGTTAAAACATGACGAAATAACTGTAGTATAGTGAATTTTTTTTCGCCTTCAGCGAACAGGGCCTCCGGCGGCTGGGCCGTGCCCAAACCCCAGCTGTGCCTACAAGATCTACTAAAGCATTTGCCACCCCCAACTTTCAAAACGTTCCGACGCGCCTGATCCCCGCCCCATTTAATTGAGAAACCAAATAAGTCCACGCTAATTACACCCTCGTAATCATGAAATGACCTGCTCATAAATATTAATATCAACAAAAATCAATGTAACTATGCCATATCTAAATTACTACATCAAATAAAACCTGCATGATTTGACTTCGGGGTATTAAATGCACGTTTTTAGCGTTTTACTAGAACAATGGTTACATGACTTATTCGGTTTCTCAAATAACCAATTCAAATACGTAATAATAATAATAATCATAACTCAGTTCCAACTATGTCGGGTTGAGTGGTGGTTTTCAACCATTATCTAGGGCATGAAACTGTAGATACCGGTACTAAACTTGCCAGACTCAGTGTTTCTTCCTCATCATCAAATATAATATAAAAAAAATTTCAAGCTAACTAAAAACGTACATAGGCTGGTAGGCCTACCGGAGGTACGTAGTGTACCGCTAGATAGCATTTGTGTTCCTTTGCATCGCGGATAATGTAGTGAGGAATAAAATGTGTATTGATTAACGTTTACACTTTACAATACCAGGTTCGTTAAACAATAATAATAATCAAACACCCGGTTCCAACATAAGTCAGGTCGGGGGGTGACGTATCACCAATTTCTCGGGCTGTGGACTTTCAGTGTTTGCTAGCCAGGCTCAACACCTCCTCATCTACTTCGATGTCTTCTATGACAGGCATTTCTACCAGTTCTCTCCATTTCTTTCCATCCTCCCAGAGTCTTTCTTCATTAATTCTTTCCCATGATTTCCCTCTTTCTTCAACGTTCCATTTTATTTGGTCCCTCCATCTATCTCTTGGGCGTCCAACTCTTCTTACTCCCCCCCATGTGCGTTCAAATTCTCTTCTTGGTATTCTATTTTGTTTCATTCTTCGTACGTGCCCATACCATCAAAGTCTTTCTTTTCATATTTTATTTCGTAAACTTTCCACTCCTAGTTTGTTTCTTATTGTTTTGCTCTGTACCTTGTCTATTTTTGTTAAGGCTACAGAACTTCTTAAAAATTTCATCTCTGCTGCTTGTAATCTGCTGTCTTCCTTTCCTCCTATTGTCCATGTCACGGATGCATATGATATTATTGGGAGGAAATACATTTTGTACAATAACATCTTGCACCTGTATGATATTTCTTCTTTCCATAATAGTTTACGTACACTTTGGTAAAATTTGTCTGCTAATATAATTCTCCTTGATATTTCAGCTTCTAGTTTGTGTCCTTTATTAGTATAGGCCTACTTCCGAGGTATTTAAATGCTTCTGCAATGGCCAGCTATTCTCCCCGTAGTATTACTATTCTTTTGATTTTGTTTACTTTTCTTCGTTACTATTAATGTTTCACTCTTTTCAATGCTTATTTTCATGTTAAACTTCAGTGTTTCCTCATTCCATCTATCTACGCTCTTCTGGACTTCTTCAATGGAATCTCCCCATCTCACTTATATCATCTGCAAATATCATAGTTTTAGATGTTTCACTTTCTGTGGGTTCAACTTTACGCAGTATGTTATCCATAACAATGGTAAATAATGTAGGTGGACATCACACTACCTTGCCGTAGCCCACTGTTTATTTCAAAACCAAGTAGTTCTACCAAATGATGTTTGAACACAGCTCTTTGTTGTGACATATGTGCTTTGAATTCTTGTTATTAGACTCTGTTTCTACTTTTTTTTTTTTAAGCATTCCCAAGCTTTTGCTCTTGGGACACTGTCATATGCTTTTTCTACATCCAAGAAGACCATGAACATTTCTTCTCCCTTTTCCCACTTTTTTTTCATTATTTGTCTGAGTGCAAATATGAGACCAATGGTTGAACGGCCAGCTCTAAACCCATATTGTTCCTCTCTCAAACTTGGCTCTACTTGTTGTCGTAGTCTTCGATCTAGTATTTTCTCGTATATCTTTGCACACTGGCTCATCAGCGTTATTCTACAATTTTTTTTTTTGTCGAACGGTACAAAACTCGTATTTGTACCGTTTGACAAAAAAATTCGTACACCAACTGTTATTTTCAGAAAACTATTTTAGCTATAGTCAAGTTGTAGCTAAAGGTGTTTAGAAACTATGTCCAGAAAACCGATTCTCTAAATTTAATTTTGAACTAGTCTTGTAGTTCATACTTTTGTCAAAAAATCTAAATATAATATCCAAAAGTGAGGTTATGTCCCACCCAAAAAAATTCACAATTTTTTTTCCTGTTATTTTAAAGGCCTTCTTTCATTCAGCAAACTTTTCAGACATGTTTCTTAGACTTTCAAATTATCGGCCAGAGGCGGTACAATAGCCTTAAGTCCATCAGTACTTGTCTTAGGAGATTGTAAACGGTGACTTTGGAGCCATCCTAGCAATGAAGCATATAATAAATTCAGAGTTGTTCTGAATCGACCTTGTTGATTCTGGCGTTGATTCGTGGGTGTTCGCACTGTCTATAGGCCTACCACCGATTGCTATATTTCCTATTAACAATATCGATCTTTGGTTGGTTATGGCTCACTCCTAGACGCTTTGATTTACTGTCCCCCACTGAAAATCAGTTAGGCCCCGGTATATTTATTTATTTATTTATTTATTTATTTATTTCCTCCCAACCCAATAATATCATATGCATCCGTGACATGGAGAATAGGAGGAAAGGAAGACAGCAGATTACAAGCAGCAGAGATGAAATTTTTAAGAAGTTCTGTAGCCTTAACAAAAATAGACAAGGTACGGAGCAAAACAATAAGAAACAAACTAGGAGTGGAAAGTTTTACGAAATAAAATAGGAAAAGAAAGACTCGGGTGGTATGGACTGTAAGAAGAATGAAGCAAGACAGAATCCCAAGACGAGAATTTGAACGTACATGTGGGGGAGTGCGAAGAGTTGGCCGGCCAAGAGATAGATGGCGGGACCAAATAAAATGGAACATTGAAGAAAGAGGAAAATCATGGGAAGAATTAATGAAGCAAGACTCTGGGAGGATAGAAAGAAATGGAGAGAACTGGTAGAAATGCCTGTCATAGAAGACATCGAAGTAGATGAGGAGGGGTTGAGCCTGGCTAGCAAACACTGAAAGTCCACAGCCCGAGAAATGGTGATACGTCACCCCCCGACCTGACTTATGTTGGAACCGGGTGTTTTGATTATTATTTTATTAATTAATTAATTAAGGACAACAAACAACAATACATAGTTACAGTTTAACAGTTTTCACCGTGTAGGCCTAGTTCTTTTTCGGTTTACACACTAGTTCTTACTTAAGTATTTAACATAGGCTAATATATTTTACAAAATAGTATAGCCTCTAGTAGGCCTATATAATACCTACTAATAATAAAATGCCATCCATCATGGCCATGTCAGTAATTTTTCATCACATTGTCTCTCATATTAATACATAGGCCTACATAGGCCTACTGCCAAAATCTAATGATACAGTACTGAAAATTATTACATTATTAGGTACAGTAGGCCCTAACTTGGATAAAAATGAATTAATAAGAAGAACTAATTTACAAATTTTGAATATTGTAGGCCCCTACCATAAACAATAAACTGATCTTTATCATTATGGTACCTAGGTCAGTTTCTGTAGGCCTAATAAAGTCATTTACTGTACAATGTAGTAAGCTTTTTGAGTAACAATTTTGTCAGCTCAGATTTGAATTTAATATATATTGAGGTATATACCGTATTTGATTTCTTATTTGGAACAAGGTTGTAGAGAATTGTATTTAAAAAAACAGAGTTTTTCTGGTGATCAATGTGAGTTGACATTCCCCAAAATTCTGTTCCATACCTCAGATGTGATTCAAATAGAGAAAAGTAGCATACCGGTAATTTAGCAGTTAATGCATTGCTTACCTATGTGTTTGATACTTTTAATTGCAAAACAAGCAGAGCTGAGTTTTTTAATAAGTAGGGCCTAATAGCATTTATTAGGGAGTTTTGTCTGTCATAAAGTCTTTTACACTGTAGTACCTAGGTTATGCTTTTTGTGTTAAAAATTTGGTTAGTTCATTTTGGAATTTGATGTGTTCTGTTATGTTTTTTTATTGATTTGGGGAGTTTATTGAATAGTTTTATTTAAATAATCAGAGGTTTTTTGACCTAGATTTGTACGATATTGGTTAAGATGGAGATCATTTTTGTTCCTTGTGTTGTGGGTGTGTATGCCACTGTTGTCTGTGAGAGTGTGGATGTTTTTTCTTATGAATAAAATTAAAATTGACTTGAGAATGTAAAGGCATGTAACTGTAAGAATGTTTAGTGTAATATTAGGGTTTGCAATGCTCTGTCGGCTTAAGGGTAGGCCCTACATAATGCTCTGATTGCTCGTTTGTAGACTCTAAATACAATTTATTTATTTTATTAAATTTAATCAGCTGATATTTTATTTATTCGTACCCCCTAGTCAGTTGATGGTATACATAATATAAGCTATTAGCTAATATACATGTCCACAATGACTACGTATATCACAGAGCTCGGAAACGGTTCAGGCAAATCGATTCGAGCTGAAACGGTTTGAACAAGAAGTGTATATCAGTAAATTTCGAACCGATTTGACGGAAACAGTTCGAGATTTTGTAACACGGCAACCATTTTGGAAAACAAATTTCTAGGTTAAAAGTGACATTTATTCGTGTTAATCTTCTAGATAATATGATTGCATCCGTACAAAACTTTTAAAAAGTATAGATAATGGTGTCAGGGTATGTTTTTAACTTCGAAAGTCAGATAAGGAAGTCAATATTTGGATTCTGAGATTGACAAATCGCGTTGTCAAGGCGTTGTTATTTCCCTGAATCGGTTTGACGTGTATATCAACTGCAGATCAATCGATTCGAGTTTGCCAAATCACTTCCCGAAGTGGTTTGGAACTAAAGTGTTTTTGGCCAAAACCGACAGGTATATCAACAACTTCAAACCGATTCCGCCCGAATCGATTTGACTGAACCGATTCCGGGCTCTGTGATATACGTAGTCATAGACCCTATAGTAAGCTCTCAAAATTAACATAAAATAACTAATATTTAACTAGGCCTACATTATTACGGTATATTATTATATATAAAATAGTTTTAGGACGTGCACATCTTGATTCCGATGGGTTCCGTTAACGTACAGAACGGGAACGTTACAGAAAGTTAAAACTTGGTGATTTGTTTAGATATGGTGTGTTAATGTGTTTTTTCCCCTTTATCTGTGTGTGCCTATGTAATCAATGGTCTAGGTATGTTATGTTATTTCTATTTAATCTTTTATTGACAAGTCTCAATTTTCAGGTGCCACTCTGTGCACCAATACTGAATGTATCATGTGACGCTAATTTAAAAAAAAAATGTTCCCATTGTCGTTGCCGGGATACGGGAACGACCGACGACGGGAAGCTTTATTGTGCATCGTGTCGTAAGTTAATGTGATTCAACTTTCTTCCCGTTATCGTTAACAGTAAAGTTATCGTTACCGGGCAATTGTGCATCGGCCTTAAAAGTTGGCCGATCCCAACCGAACAAGTAGGACTAGGGTAAGGTATGCAGTTCTCGACCATCACCAGTTCTCGACCACCCTTACGCGCACGCCACCTATTTATCAAATAAAACCATGTTGTGTTGATGTGACAGCTCTAGGATTGCTTTTATTAGATCGGGATCAATGTTTTCATGAATACTGTACAAAAATCGACGTCGTAAACGATTAAAATGTATCGAATATCGAATTTTTAATAGGACGATATGGGTTCGACTCAAAGAATGTGGCCTAAATAGATCGCGCTAACAAGGTTAGCGTCGGCGTCGAACATTTTCAACAAGGGTTTTCTCCTGTTTAATTTGGGCTCAGGACATAGGGGTACTGTTTGCATTTATGTTGACTATTAAACATTGTATTTAGGCCTACGTTAATTGCCTTTACTTTTAGTATTTAACTTATAATTAGCCTACACCTCAAATATTGAATTCAGCACAACAGTGACGGGACAACTGTCATGGCGGAACGTAATCAGATCTCGGCCGCAAGGAAATGGGTTTTCGACCTAGGTTTAGGGCCGTGGCGTACGTGGTCGGAAATGGTCTATTTTGCTCATTATTGATTGTTTTGCACCGAAATATGTATTTTGATGGACATTTATATACCATTTTTATAATGCTATTAAACTCTGGGTCGATTTCTGATTTTGATAATATTCGGCGAAGTTTAACCCTTATGGGTCCTCTGTCGGACTGGATCCGACAAGGGTGTTTTGTACCTACACTTTACTTCACCCCCCATAAAAAATTTGAAAAAAGTTTGATTTTTCGGGAATTTTTTTTTTTTTTTATATATATTGCCCTCTCAATTTAGTGTAAAAATGTACTTTATATACACCCACGTTTACCAAGGATTTTAAAGCGAGCTATCTTAAGCCGGTTTTATCTAGTCCGAGGCGTATATCAACAAAAACTAAGCCGGCCTACAAAAGCCCAATTTCGTCACAGTCTGCTAAACCTACTAACACGTCAGTTTTCAACCATTTAATTTCCCAAAACAAAATTATTAAATGAAACCAATTATTAAACTGTAGCTATATTATATAGCCTTTATGACTTTTTTGCATGAAAGGCATCAATTCTCGCCCGATTTGTTCTAGAGCGGCACCAGTGGATACTCATAATTCTCCCTATCAAGTTGGCAAGGCTCGGCTAGCTCGTTTAAAGCGAGCCAGTTCACTTTGGTAGGTCGGTTTGAGATAGCTCGCTTTCAAGTGTTTACCAAGCGTTTGAGGTCGGCTTGAAGTCAAGCCGGCTTGAGATAGCTCGCTTTAAAAGCCTTGGTAAACGTGGTGATAGTAAACAGTTCCACCGCCTTCTTAATAATTGGAAAAAAATAGGACCCGAAAGGGTTAACATGGGATTTGCCGCGGTCGAGAATTGGTTACAAAATAAAAGCCTAGGTCGAGAATTGATTCGATGCAGCCTTCGATTGTTGGTTGATTCGACCAGAAGTATAAACATTAGGATACGTTTTGGTAGGCCTACACTAGGTACCCTGAACAGCCTCGATCGCCGGAACGTTTTGAGACATTCCCCAACTATTTCGGAGATACAATGGCTGAAATACAGTAAAACATAGAATAAATTATTGGCTAAGACGAAAGGTGGTCGAGAACTGCATAGGCCTAGGCCTAGGCCTAGCTGACCGTAGCCTAGGCCTAGGCTAGGCCCTAGGGCATGGCCTGCGTTCTGGGCCTAGCCTCGCTAACACTGCATTAAACTAGTCCCTAGGTCTAGGTCCTTTGGGTAGCCTATATAATATCACTTTGGCTAGGCTTAATGATATTAAATGTCCACAATGGCCTAGGCTATGACTAGGCCTAGGGAAGGGTCAGGTCTAGCCTAGGGCCTAGGCCCTAGACCTAGCTAGGCTAACTTAGATCGCAACTTGGCCCGTACGACTTATTTTCCTTACCCGTTTGATACCAACTAGAATCGACCACTCTATTTCTAATTTCTTAAGCGTGACGTCTTGCCAACAAGTTTTATCGTCTATTATTTACCTTAAAAACATCATGTGCATGTTGAATTACTGCCGTGAGCGGCCATTTTTGTTAGATATTTTTGTAGTAAGCCAACTCCAAGTCCAGTACTTTGACAGCAAAAAAATAAAAATATTATTATACTATGTGGATCGAAAACCTCTGATTTGCATAAATGAAATATAAAGGATGTCAATTCAATACAAAAATATGTACGAAAGATGATTTTTATTTTTAACCTCGGGCAAAAAAGTCTTGGCCCTAGGTCTAAGCTTGTGCGGTTGGCAAGATCTTCGAATTCGATTCGTGGTAAGAAAGCGCGCCTCGACAGGACGAAGCACCACGGAGAGCGCGCGGCAAAAAGGATGCAAACAACAATTCATTGCTGGAATAAATTTTATCATGTTTTATATCAATTATACGCCTAATTAATACATGTAAAATTTTCACTAGGAAAACGCTAAAGTCCCGCCTCGTTGATGGATGAGCTTTTAAATGTTTTTAGTTTGCGAGGGATATCTTTACTTTTGCAAGTGCTTTGTTTTGCTGCCTACGCATTGTAGGTGATTGTTGTCAAGTTTCTATTGTTAATTGTCAATTGGTATTATTTACCGTAAAAAACTTATATTAAAAGCTTTATTTCTATGGATTCTGGCTAACTTTTTCAACTTTTTCTTTCAAAAGGTACTACATCACATGTATGTATGATATGAACGTTGTAGCCCCGCCCGTTTGGTCAGAATTGGCCCAAATGGCACGAAAATACCGCACAAAAAATAAAAAAACTTATAATAAAAGCTTTATTTCTATAGATTCTGGCTTAACTTTTTCAACTTTTTCTTTCAAACGTCAATACATCACCATTACCTTAATGTGCATGTGAAATATGAACGTTGTAGCCCCAACCGTTTGGTCAGAGCATCGGTCCAAATGTCACGAAAATATCGCACTAAAAATCGAAAAAAATCGTAAAAGTACGATATTCATGAGGAATATTTCTTCGATTGCACCCAAAAACGTAGCAAGTCTAAGTTTAGAGAAAACGAAGGTCCCCTCCAATTTTCATCAAGATCGCATATGCCATTCGCCCGGTAGAGAGCGAACAGACAGGAAAAAAGAGGAAAAAAACAAACAAAACAAACAAAAAACAAACAAACAAACCAAGAAACAAAATAAAAAAAACACCCGAGCTAAATTTTTTGGGGTTCGGTGAAATTGAAGTCTTCGCTTCGCTCATCCAAAAATACTATAGTGCAAAATTGGGAAGGGACAAAATTTTTAGAAAAGCATTAACCCACGAAACAAAAAACTTGTAAAAAAACAGCCAAACCCAATCAAAAGCAATGAGATCTAAAGGCATAAATAAAGGTTTTAATATTTAACACCTCAAAAAACTGAAATTAAAACCTTTATTTCTATAGATTCTGGCTAACTTTTCAACTTTTTCTTTCAAACGTCAATACATCACCGTTACCGTGCATGTGAAATATGAACGTTGTATCATTGAGTATATAACCATCCATACTCAAAGGTTGTATAGCCCCACCCGTTTGGTCAGAATGTGTCCAAATGTCACGAAAATATCGCACTAAAAATCGAAAAAATCGTAAAAGTACGATATTCATGAGAAATATTTATTCGATTGTACCCAAAAAACGTAGCAAGTCTAAGTTCAGAGAAAACGAAGGTCCCCTCCAATTTTCATCAAGAACGCATAATATGCCGTTTGCCCGGTAGAGAGCGAACAAACAAACAGAAAAACAAACAAATAAAAAATAAAAAAATATAAAACACCCGAGCTAAATTTTTTGGGGGGTCGGTGGAATTGAAGTCTTCGCTTCGCTCATCCAATAAAAACACTGAATTTACTTCTGATCTGAGTATGCGTACGTTAATTCTCACCATTGATATTGAACCCCTAATCTCACACTTCTAATGATTACCCACTAGGAAAACGCTTAAGTCCGCCGCGGTGTTGGATGAGCGTAATTGGTGCATTGAGCTGCCATGTGTTATGCGGATTTTCTGTTGTTCTGTGAAAAAATCATTACTTTGTTGAGAATTTTTTGAAATTGAAATTGAAAAAATTAACTTAAATTTGTAATTTTTTTAATTAATCGTAATTTAAAAAAAGGAAAAAATCGTTATATTGAAATTTTCATAAGAAATATTTATTCGATTTCGCACAAATTTTACACGAATATATTAATTCATAAAATTAAGGTTCTGTGAAAAAATAATTACAATCGGATAAAGGATGTAGGTGTCATAAGTCGAAGAAATTTTTTAAAAAATTGTAAAATTGCGATTTTCATGAGAAATAATTTTTCGATTGCGCTCAAAAACGTGGCAGTTCTTAGTTCAGAGATTTCGAAGGCCTCCATAAAATTTCATCGCAATCAGAGTATTAGTTTAGCCGGAATCGTGTTAACAGACAGACAAAAATACGAAAAAAAGAAAAGAAAAAAAAAGAAAAAAAAACATTCCGGATTTTTTTCTCCAGTGTAATGAAATGGAATCTTCGCTTCGCTCATCCAATCATGCAAATCCGACTATTTATAGTTTTTGGATGAGCGAAGCGAAGACTTCAATATTTCACCGACTTCCCAACAAATTTAGCTCGGGTGTTTTTTTTTTTTTCTGTCTGTTTGTTGCTGGGCAAACGGCATATGCGATCTTTATGAAAATTTGAGGTGTTAAATACTAAAACCTTTATTTCTATAGATTCTGGCGAACTTTTTCGACTTTTTCTTTCAAAAGTCAATACATCACCCTTACCTTAATGTGTGAAATATGAACGTTGTAGCCCCACCCGTTTGGTTAGAATCAGCCCAAATAGCACGAAAATATAGATATTAGATCTTTCTCGCAGCCTTGTATGAAAACTTCACAAGAGATCTTATACCTTACTCACAGCCTTGTTACAAACAATCAAAGATCCAACAGACCTAATGATTGCATTTGTATGGGCCGTGTTAATATGTTTTTATTATTTTAAATTAATATTAACATTTTATATTTAAAAAGCTCATCCATCAACGCGACTAAAAAAAGCGTTTGCGAAGCTTCCTTGTAGCAATAATTCCACAATCAAGTTTACAGTTTTTAATCACGCTCTTTTCTCCCTGAAATTAATTGTATTTGATACTTTAACACTGATTTTCAAACTTTCTTTTAAAAAAAATCACCACCGCTAGCCACCAGTGTTATGACGCGGACGTTCATACGTCTACTCATGCTCTGGGATTGGTTACACTGCCACCACCCTATTAATATTGATGGGAAAAGGGACCTAGTTTGATTCTACTTCTTTAAAGGAGGCGTATAGGATTCTTTGGAGTAAATGCGTACCCCCGAAGGGAGAAGAAAGACGAGAACAAAACCTGTATAATCATTATATTGTGCAATTGAATATGACTCACATTACTTACACAGAACATGATTATCTAATATACTAAACATGATATTGGTACTCACCCTTTACTGATGTTCGAAGACAGTGGCACCGACTCCGTGGGTGCATGCTCAGGAGCTGAAGCACCCCTCCAAATATTCTGGATCTAAATACAAAATTCGGCCTATATATAACAAATTTTCGAGCTGTCCTGTGGCATTTTCTTGTTTTGCGAATAACAAATATACCCCCTTAGCATACAATGGTAGACTTTCCTGTGAATGCCTGAACAGAAAAGGGAATTTAAAAAATACATTTTTATATGCGATTCCATTCTTTTCGTAAGACTAAACCAACATCAGTGTCAATGTCCACACTCAATTGTAAAGAGGCTACAATGATTAAATAAAATCAGTAACAGATATACATGAGGGAGGTGGGGCGATTGTGTCCCCACCACCCCCCCTTAGATTTTGATTGCGCGACCTATAATTACCATCACCTATTGTGCAAGTTTTTATTTTTAAACGCGGTTTTAGGCCTTCGAAAGTAGTAAATTCGGAAATTTTCTCGCCTTCGGCGATAAGAGACACTTACGGCTAAACTTTCAAACAGACCCTGATTTTAAAAAATCGCGCCACCTCCCCCTCCACATAGATACGTGGATAGGTATAGTTTTCGATTTATAATTATATGAAAATCTTGAGAAAAATTCCCCCCCCCCCCCCCCCTCCCCCCATGAATCAGGACCAGATCCTCTACTGAATAAAATGTCCAATTCATGACAAAGAAAAACAATTTCCTTCGAAATGTCAATGAAATATTTCAGCACCCCTCGGAATTTAGAAAATCCGGCGCCCCTGGTCGAAGAAACTGAGATTCACGCCCTAACGATCCTAATAAAACTGTTCTATTCTGCGCAGATGTTGAGGTTGAGGTTGAGGTGGAAACTAATAGTTCCACCGCTTGCCTCCCAATCAGATTTCACAACTCTGTGGCTTATCTGAGAATCTATTCTCCTTGCACCCTATGAGTCCCACGTCGTTATGAGATGACTAGTATCAGTTGGTAGGTCCCGACGAGATTCTAACTGCTTTCTACTTTCTAGCAGCATCAAAGCTGTTGTTTCAAGTACGGTAAATGATCAGAAAGATCTAGTGTGATCGAATCGTCTGATCGAGTGAGAATGAGTGGTGAGCCTTGTGGGCGAGTTGGTTTTGTGCATTCGGTATTCTCCTCTGTAAAGTAAATTACTTCCCCTCTTGACAAGGTCCAACATAATAGCCGAGGCTACTCACTGCGTGATGCATATATTTACATAATGAGTGGTGTGTATAACTATCTAGTCCATTCTATTCTGGTTGTGCCAATCTAATCTAGTTTAATATTGTAAATCTAGTCTAGTTAACCCGAAAATATGTGTTTTAATGTTCCTATGTAAGTATTACCCCCCTCCCCCCCCCCAATACAAAAATTTGTAAAAAAAATGGCAGCCAAAGCTCTCCTTCAAAAGTCTTCGGCTGTGAATGCTGTGAGATATAGAAGTTGAGCCAAGCATTTCATTCTTTCTCCCTAGTTTCGCATTGAAAAAAAGAAAAATCATTTCGCCTGTTGACGAGCGCCAAGCCAACCATTTTCGTGGTAAAAAAAGTAAAAATTTTAAACTCAGAATCATAAAAATAAATTACTTGGCCATTGACTTTTTAGAGTTCTCGTATTGAACCAAATTCAATGGCCAAGTAATTGTTTTAATGATTTTGAGCTGGTTTAAATTTTTTACTTTTTTTACCACGAAAATGGTTGGCTTGGCGCTCGTCAACAGGCGAAATGATCTTAGCCTACTTTTTTTCAATGCGAAACTATCGAGAAAGAATGAAATGCTTGGCTCAACTTCTATATCTCACAGCATTCACAGCCGAAAACTTTTGAAGGAGAGCTTGGCTGCAATTTGTTTACAATTTTTTGTATTTGGGGGGGGGGGGGGGATATCACATCTTTTTGTTGTTAGTTTCATATCAAGGCGAAAAATACGTGAAATACGTGTAAAGGTGGATACAGTGCCTTTTAAAACAGATTGTCTAGAAACAAAAGCTACCATCATTTCTTTTTGTTTACAATCTGTAGTTGGCAATATACAATGTTTTTATTAATTTTAATGTCGTCTTGGGTTTTTGTGTGAATGATTTGTTGACCGGACTATAACACATTGACGCATAATTTTAATCAGCGATTAAAATATTCAAATTGTATTATAAATACGACCTAACGTTGGGAACAGTGGGGGTGAAATATCGCTTGCCTCCCAGCGGATTATTATATTCTATAAAAAGAGCTTATTGGCCCGGAACAATATTAAAACGCAACTTAAAACTTATGACCGAGGCCACTACTTACTTAAAAACGAATTTGGAATTTAGGTGCACAAGCCTACCAAAGAACTGAGACCTGTTATCAGTTCTTGTAATTCGCCGTGCGAAAAGTTATCCAAATTTGTGCTAGGTATTCTTCAGCCTCTGAGTGGTCATGCACAGTCGTCTGTCAAGGATTCGAGAGATTTCATAGAAAATATAAAAGAAGTGGGTGTGGACTCTTTGGACAAGTTAGCAAGCTTTGATGTAGTGAATTTGTTTCCGAGTATTCCACGAGGAGAAACGATAGTTGTTGTTAAAAACCTACTCTTGGCAGATAAAACTTTGGGAAACCGTACGAATCTACCAGTAGACAAGATCATAGAACTTCTGGAGATATGTGTGAATAACAGCTATTTTAGGTTTGAAAACTCATTCTATCATCAAGAAGATGGTCTAGCTATGGGGTCCTCTCTATCCCCGGTGTTTTAGCTAATATCTACATGGAACATTTCGAATCCAGTGCACTTAGGTCATGTCCTCTTAATTAAGCCCAAGATATGGCTGAGGTATGTAGACGATATCTATGTAGTGTGGCCTCACTCGGCCAAGGAGCTTGAGAAGTTTCACTCATCTTTAAACTCACAGTCCCCTTACATAAAGTTCACTTGAGAAGTGGAAGTTGGTGACTCACTTGCGTTTTTAGATGTGTTAGTAAAGAAACAGGAGAACACGGGAGTGGTTGGTACTTCGGTGTACAGGAAGCCAACTCACACATCACAGTACCTACATTTTGAATCGAATCACCCCTTGCATGTTAAAATGAGACTTTGGTGACACGGGCATATACGCATTGTTCCGATGCGAAATCTTTAGAAGAGGAGAAGAATTATCTGTTGGATGCCTTTATGTACAACAAGTACCCAGAGAAACTTGTGAGACGAATTTTGAATAAGAACCCTTTGGGGAATAAGGAGAAGAGGGTCAAACCTAAACCTCTGAAAACCATAGTGGTAGAGTATGTTCCGGGATTCTCCGAAAGATTCAGGCGTATCACAGCTAAATTCAACATCCCCGTACTGTGTTCCAGTCCTCCTACACCCTACGTTCTCAGTTGACTAAAGTAAAGCCGGAGGATAACAGTCAGAGTTCAAGACATGTTATATACCAAATACCTTGTCAATGTAGTAGGGTGTATGTGGGGGAAACGGGTAGACCAGTGAATGTACGCATAGGAGAACATCAACGTAATATTAAGAAACATAGTGATAGTACGTCGTCATTATTGGTTCAACTTGCCCGAGAGACTATGCATGAATACAAGTGGGAGGAGGTGAAATGCATCATGCGGGAGGAAAATGTGTGGAAAAGGAAAATTAAAGAGGCAGCAGTGATGCGATGTGTGAGTGATCCTATAAGCCAACCAAGTTTTGAACTGAGCGCCATGTGGATTTCGACATCGAGAGGGAAGGAGAGCAGTCCGTACGAGTGAACCAGTCGGCATCAACCTGATGATGGGTGAGGAAGTTTCACCCGAAAATTCGTTTTTAAGTAAGTAGTGGCCTCGGTCATAAGTTTTAAGTTACGTTTTAAGCGGATTATTAGTTTTCATATAATTATATACCATCATGCCAAATTTCATGCTAATTACTCATTCGGTGCCTTCATGGTGAATGCTGGAAATCAAGGTAAAAATAATATAAATATTAGGGAAAAAGGGGTTGAAAAATGTAAGATTTAGGAAATGAGAAAGGCCGATGGTTAAAACAATTAAAACATAATTTCTTTCCAAATGATTTGAATATAAAATCATTTTGGGTTAGATTGACTTATGTTTATAAATAATTTAGGATTGATGATAGGGGTTTGGGACGTGGAATATCTTGCCTCTCGGGATTATTTTCCATATTATTATGGAACCATCATGCCAAATTATGTTGATAACTCATACGTGCATTCGGTAATGCTGGAAATCAAGGTAAAATAATATAAACTAGGGATTGGGTTGAAAACATTTGGTTAGGAAATGAAAATAGGTCGGATGGGTTAAACCACATTAAAAATAATTTATGCATTTATTTGTGTTTTGATAATGATATTTTTCAAAATCTTAATGTCTTTTAATACTATTGAAAGTCAATTGTGTCTAAATTAAAAGTATTTGCAATGGAATTATATGAAGAATGAAGTAGGTTTGAACAGAGAGATGTTGAGGTTACTTGTAGATTAATAATTCACTATTATGATTATTGTTTAGTGGTTTGGGCGGTAAGACCTTCTACCGAATATGTTGTACTTCAGAAGAGAAAATTGACCATCTGTTTGATTCAATTCCTATGAGCCAAGATGTACAATCTGATTGCTTCACGATTGAAGAAAGAATGAAGTAGGGTACCGGTATAGCGTACTGGTAAATACATACAAAGTATTGAAAGGTCGGGTATGTATTTAGGTGTTATACCTTTTTTTTTTTTCAAATTGTTGATCGTGATAGAAATTCTATTCTAATGTACTCATTGAAAGTTCCTAAATTAATTTCTGAATCATTTAGAAAGTCATTTTTGTACAGAGGAGTATCCTTTTGGAATTCAATTTCTTATTAGAAGCCAGTATACTGAGCTAGGAATCGTACAATTTAAAAGTAAAATTGAAGCAAAAGCTTTGTTTGTTTGTCCTGTTTCAACTACACCAGGTACAAGTTTTTCACGAAAACCCGTTTTTTGTCCTGGTGTAAATGTACCCGTCACAACCCAGAAACGTTTTTTTGTCCTGTTGTAAGTTACCACAACTGCGACTGGAGTAAGAATTTTACACCTGCTTCTTTAGCAGGAGTGGGTGTAAAACGACAAATATATTGCGCCATTTTTAAAGTTTGTAGTGGCTTGGTTGGTGTAGTGAGAAGCTAAGAAAGAAGCTAGAAGTTAAAATTGAAAAAGCCGGGCCGTGCAATATCTTCCCAATGATTATATGAATCTTCACGGCCTTTCTTAAAGGGACAATGCCAATTAATCAACCGTTAAGCAAAAACCTTAGCCCAGGGCCGACATAACCTAAAACAAGGATAGGTCTGCTTGAAAGACGTTTAGCAATATTATGCACAACAATGTACTAGAAACCTATTATCTAGGCCAAAATATTGAAAAATATAGTTAGGCCCTAGGGGCCCATAGGCCTATCATCGTGTGGTATATAGGCTCTAGCCCTTCGTAGCCTCGTCAAATGTCAAAACTGGGTGTAAATATGTTTGTTTGTCCAACTGGGCGTAACGTGTAGGCCTACTTATTACTCCTATTTCCGGTTTTATGACGTACATCCGACGATTCCAGGAGTAAATATGTGAACCTGGTACAGGACAAACAAACAAAGCTAATGATAATGAATCAAAGAACAAAGAAGAATTGATTTTCACTATTAATTTGTGGGACATTGTGTGTTTGTGTAATGTTAATTTACCTTCATAAGTTCTTATTTATGATTTTGCTGTCCCCTCTAATTTTCATCAAGATCGCATATGCCGTTTGCCCAGTAGAGAGTGAACAAACAGTCAAAAAACTAACAAAAACAAAACACCCAAGCTTTTTTTCTTGGGGTACCGGTAACATGGGGTGAATAGGAACTATGGGGTGAATAGGAACAAAACTTCCTCTAAATAATACTAAATTCGTAATTGCCGCTCTTTTTAAACGGCTCACATAAGGTTTTTTGTAGTTGGTACACAACATTTTGCAGTTTCCTCTAAAAATAGACTAAACTTGACAACCGCAGTCAGCCTCAATGTTATGAAAAGCATTCGCAGATTTAAGAGAAGCTGATAAACTTTGTCATTTCTCTTTATCTGGAAGAGTTAAATATCTTATAAACGTAGGACTCCATTATCAAGAAATATTTTTTTTAAATGTAATTTGTGTTCCTATTGACCCCTGGCTTGGGTTAATAGGAACATATCTATATGTATTTTCAGGCATATTTATATCCCTGTTCCTATTGACCCCACATGGAGGTGAATAGGAACGCACAATATAAAAATAAAAATAAAATATAAATATTCATATACTCTGTTAATGGTTGGTTATATTATTTAAAGGAACCACATAGCTATAATTTAAAAAATATCTCATTGGTTTACTATGATTCATGTTGAAATAACAAGAAGTTAACTTACAAAACGGTTCCTATTCACCCCACCTTACGGTAACGTTAGAAAAAAAAAACGAAAGTGAAATTGAAGTTTTCGCTTCGCTCATCCAATTATCGTACTTTTACGATTTTTTTCAATTTTTAATGAGATATTTTCGTGATATTTGGCTAACGGCTACTCCGATAATGATGAAACTTTATGGGAACGTTTAAAATTACTGAAATTATATACGTTATGATTTGAGACATTTGAAAAAAAAAATTCTTATAGAAATCGTACTTTTACGATATTTTCGTGATATTTGGGCCGATTCTGACCAAACGGGTGGGGCTACGTAACGTTCATATTTTACATTGACATAAGATTATGGTGATGTAGTGCCTCTTGAAAGAAAAAGTTGAAAAAGTTGGTCAAAATTCATAGAAATAAAGGTTTTAATACAAACTTTTTACAAGTGTATAATTAACAAGTAGTAATAATAAGCAACTATAGAAAAAGTAATAAAATTCCACTTAAAAACGTAATTATTAGACAGAAATTTTCCAAAAAAGCTCATCCATCAACGCGACTGGAAAAAGCGTTCGCAAAGCGGCCTATAATAAACATGATTAATTACTCACCCTCATCACGGACTGACACTGACACAAAACTTTAATTAAAACACTGAAGTTGATTTAAAGGCGCAAAGATGAATACAGCTAGGGAACGTTGTCCGTTGTATTGTGACGAGATACAGGGAACATTGTCCGTTGTATTGTGACGAAATACAGGGATCGTTGTCCGTTGTATTGTGACGAAATACAGGGAACGTTGTCCGTTGTATTATGACGAGATACAGGGATCGTTGTCCGTTGTATTGGCGTACCTACATGGGAACGTTCCGTATGTGTTTAGTATGGGAGCGTTGTCCGTATACTGACATAGGCCTACAGATAGGGGCAGGAGCCCGGTTTATAGGCCTATACGATTTGCGAGTGGCCTAAAAAAGTGACGTCAAGTCCTATCTTCCCTATGAAAAAACGAGTTGATGGTGAAATCCAGAGAAATTAGTAGTTGACCTTGTGTACAGGAAGAAACTTGAACATTAAGATTTTGCAATAAGATGTTATTTGACAATAGCTATAGTAGGTCCACTCTATAAGAAGGATAAGTAAAGTAGCTATAGTAGCCCCTAGGTTCACTCTAAGGAGGATAGGTAAAGCTAGATCAGATCTAAGATGGGTCATGTTTTGTATAAGCTTGTTGCATTGAGCCCCAAACAAGCCACATAGTCGGAAGATTTTTGCAGTAATCACTCTCTTTCTCTCTCTCTCTTTAAAACATTTTGCCATACAATTGCTTGTTTTATAGAAATAAACTTTTATTGATTTTGTTATCACACTCATCTTTATTATTATTTTGTTAATTTGATTAATTTGTCTACAATATTATGTGTACTATAGGCCTACTTATGTTTTCACGCTGTTATTGTAAACTTTTGCTGGACATGGGCCTCACCCCGCCTTGTGTATACCAGAACGAAAATGTACCTGAGATTGTTTGAACAATAAAGAACCACTATAATTGGATGAGCGAAGCAATTAAGACTTCAATTTCACTGACCCCCCCCAAAAAATTAGCTCGGGTGTTTTTTTTTTGTTTGTTTGTTCGCTCTCTACCGGGCAAACGGGATATGCGATCTTGATGAAAATTGGAGGGGACCTTCGAAATCTCTGAACTGACTTGCTACGTTTTTGGGTACAATTGAAGAAATATTTCTCATGAATATCGTACTTTTACGATTTTTTTTTATTTTTAATGCGATATTTCCGTGATATTTGGCTCGCGACCAGACAAACGGCTACTCTAATCTTGATGAAACTTTATGAGAACGTTTGAAATCATTAAGATTAGATATGTTATGATTTTAGGGACATTTGAAGAAATATTTTTCATAGAAATCGTACTTTTACGTTTTTTTTATAGATTTTTTCCCCGATATTTTCGTGATGTTTGGGTCAATTATGACCAAACAGGTGGGGCTACAACGTTAATATTTTATATGGACATGAAGGTTATGGTGATGTAGTACCTTTTGAAAGAAAAAGTCGAAAAAGTAAACCAGAATCCATAGAAATAAAAGTTTTAATATCAGTTTTTTGAGGTAAACTAGGAAAACGCTTAAGTCCCGTCGCCTTGTTGAGCGAGCACCGGTACGTGCAACACGACCCGGGTACGACATTTCCATAATGTTACATACCAAAAAGTCTTTAAGGTCTTGACCGATTTAGCTGAAAATTTGTAAAATAGGAGAGAATGGATAAAATCCACTGCGATCTAGAGGACCTTGACATCATTTCTTTGGGAAAACTATTTTAACTCTTTGATAACAAATAATACACTGCTTCCTCGATAGTATTTTGATTACTTCTAGGTTGGCAGTGCATAGTGACCAGAATTCTCGTGCGACTTTTCGTTGCCATGGGAACGTTACTTTTGTTAAAATGTAATTTCTATCTACACTACTTAAGGTCTTGACCGATTGAGCTGAAAATTTGTAAAAGAGGAGAGAATGCTGTACTTATTGACCCTGCAAAATTTCATAACGATCGGAACATTTTTATTTTTTTATTTTTTATAACCAAGGATCGGATTTTGTTCAAAAACTATACAGCAACCCGCATAGGTGGTATGTACATGTGTGCAAAATTTGAGGTCGATCAGAGAAACGGTGCGACCTGTACCAAAGCAGTAACAGAAAAAAAAAAAAAAAACAGACATTCGAGCCATAAGAGTCAAGTGGAGACGCTCGCTCAATAATAATAATTAACAAGTAACTATAGAAACATGACAACAATCACCTACAATGCGTACAAAAAGCAAGTCTTTGGGCCTCCAGATATTTGACATTCTAATTACCATAGAAATTAGTACTACTTTAAATGATTTTGTCATGGAACGTGAAAGTAAAGAGATCCCACGCATACTAAACACTTAAAAAAAGCTCATCCATCAACGCGACTAAAAAAAGCGTTTGCGAAGCTTCCTAGTAATAACTAGGAAAACGCTAAAGTCCCGTCGCGTTGTTGAGCGAGCACCGGTACGTGCACACGACCCGAGTACTACATTCCCATAATGTTACATACCAATAAGTTTTTAAGGTCTTGAGCGATTTAGCTGAAAATTTGTAAAATAGGAGAGAATGGATAAAATCCACTGCCATCTAGAGGACCTTGACATCATTTCTTTTGGAAAACTATTTTAACTCATTGATAACAAATAATACACTGCTTCCTCGATAGAATTTTGATTACTTCTAGGTGGCAGTGCATAGTGATTCTCGTGCGACTTTTCGTTGCCATGGTAACGTTACTTTTGTTAAAATGTAATTTATATCTAGACTACTTGACCGATTTAGCTGAAAATTTGTAAAATAGGAGAGAATGTTGTACTTATTGACCCTGCAAAGATTCATAACAATCGGAACATTTTTATTTTTTTATTTTATTTTTTACTTTTTATAACTAACGATCGGATTTTGTTCAAAAACTATACAGCAACCCGCGTATAGGTGGTATGTACATGTGTGCAAAATTTCAGGTCGATCAGAGAAACGGTGCGACCTGTATCGAAGCAATAACAGAAAAAAAACAAAAAAAACAAAAAAAACAGACATTCGAGCCATAAGAGTCAAGTGGTGACGCTCGCTACGCTCGCTCAATAATTGGATGAGCGAAGCAAAGACTTCAATTACACTGACCCCCCAAAAAATTAGCTCGGGTGCTTTTTTTTTGTCTGTTTGTTTGCTCTCTACAGGGCAAACGGCATATGCTATCTTGATGAAAATTGGATGGGACCTTCGAAATCTCTGAACTTCGACCTGCCACGTTTTTGGGTACAGAAATATTTCTCATGAATAGAATATCGTACTTTTACGATTTTTTAAAACTTTTAGTGCGATATTTTCGTGACTTTTGGGCCGATTCTGACCAAACGGGTGGAGCTACAACATTCATATTTTACATGAACATTGAGTTAATGGTGATGTATTGCTTTTTGAAAGAAAAAGTTGAAAAAGTTAGCCAGAATCCATATAAATAAAGGTTTTAATAAGTTTTTTTTAGGTATATTATGACAATTAACAGGTAACAATAGAAAGTGTACAACAATCACCTACAATGCGTTCAAAAAGCACTTGCAAAACTAAAGAGATCCCACGCAAACTAAAATCTTGCAAAATAGCTCATCCATCAATGCGACTAAAAAAAGCGTTCGCGAAGTGGCCTAGTAATAATAATCAAACATCAAGTTCCAACATAAGTCAGGTCGGGGGGTGACGTATCACCAGTTTCTCGGGCTGTGGACTTTCAGTGCTTGCTAGCCAGGCTCAACACCTCATCTTCTTCGATGTCTTCTATGACAGGCATTTCTACCAGTTCTCTCCATTTCTTTCTATACTCCCAGTCTTTCTTCATTAATTCAATCCCACGATTTCTCTCTTTCTTCAAAGTTCCATTTTATTTGGTCCCTTCCCCTCCATGTATCTCTTGGGCGTCCTTCTTACTCCCTCCCATGTGCATTCAAATTCTCTTCTTGAGATTCTATGTGGCTTCATTCTTCGTGCGTGCCCATACCATCAAAGTCTTTCTCTTCCTTTATTTTTTGTAGACTTTTCACTCCTAGTTTGTTTATTGTTTTGATTTTTATCTTGTCTACTTTTGTTAAGGCTACCGAACTTCTTAAAAATTTAATCTCTAATAATAATGTATTACTGTTAATAATGTGTATTATTAGTATAAGTACCGTATTGTCCTGAATATAAGCCTACCCTTTTTTCATAATTTTAAGTCTCAAAGTCCCTTACCAACTAATGTTTGCATATGCTTTTTAATATTTCAACAAGAAAAGTTAGGGGGTCGGCTTATATTCAGGTTCGGCCTATATTCGGCACAATACGGTAATAAGAGGCGCTTTAACAGCAAAGATTATTCGCGCCTCCAAGATAAAACAATTTATATAAATGGGAGTTACCACCATGTATACATCTTTCCGAGGGGAGAAACGTAAGGGAAGACGCGGGGGGACAAGGGGTGGACAGGCCTGTGCTGGTCAAAACCAGCCACAAGCGTATGGGGAGGGCAGGGGTTCCCCCACGTCGTGGTTGTCTTCGTCTGTGTCATCATCCGTCCGTGTTGTCATTGTCGTCGCAGTCGAAGAGGTAGTCAAAGGGAAGGGGAAAGTTCCCCGTCGACGACCCAGAGCTCGCCATTAGTTTTAGGGAGTTAAACTCCCCTACTCACGGGCCAAACCACGAGAAGGTTGCAAGCTGGACTTAGATGGCCAGGAGATGCCAAACGGCTAGTTAATGTTAAGTAGGGGTGTGGATAGGGAGCCCAACAGCTTACCTGGTCGGTGACTGCAGGAGTCTTATAGAAGAAAGACACAAATAAAAATAAACATAATACACGAAAATGTCAAAATTGTTTCGGCCAAACAGGGCCTTGCTACAGTTAGCTGAATAGACCTAGGTTAGTCAACTCTCCTCTCTCGTCGAGTGAGCAAGGCCCTGTTTGGCCGAAACAGTTTCGACGTTCTCATGTATTATGTTTATTTTTGTCTTTCTTCTACGAGATCCCTGCAGTCACCGACCAGGTAAGCTGTTGGGCTACCTATCCACTTCCTACTTAACATTAATAATAATAATAACAATAATAATTGAAGATAAATTATAATGAGATATTTCGTCATGCCGTAGTGGCGACTAATTTTCATTTATGTTTAATTCCCGACGTAGCATCGTCAATGTGATTGACATTTTAAGGGACTGATGTTCTTTCATTTATTTGACTTTGTTTTAATCTCTGCTGTAATAATAAAAATACTAATAATTATTTTAGTTTCTTAATTTGGTCCCACCTTGCTTTTTGGGTCAGGACGTTCTGTACCACCCCAATGAAACACAAGTTGTTGCTACACTTGATATTTTATTTCTCACCAATCCAATGATAAAATAAATAACCACATTATAAGAGTGCAAGTACTACAAATATGTTTATAAGACAATACACAGACATAGACTCTAATACAATCAATAAATAACAATCTCAAACATTGCGAGTAAATAAATCTACAACAACTCACGTTAAACAATTTAAAATAATAATACAACTGGGTATGAAGATTTGGCATTAAATCGTTGGAATCTCTATTTGCTTACAATGACAAAATATGGTTCGACTTCGATAACCCTCGTCCTGCCAACAAGTGGACTATGGTAACAAGTTATGTATGTATTTACAATTCTTAATAATACATAATATATTGAACTATTCATTTAAAATATAGCTATTGACTGAGATCTATGCATACCCACACCTCTCTGTGCTGCTTAGAAAGCATGCTGGATGCACAGAACACTGAGTCAGCTAGGTAGTAGCGTGGTGTGCGTGCGTATACAGGAAGGAAGATCTGGGTAAGATACTGGCTACACATGTACTATGTATTATACCCATAGTACATGGCTTTGGCTGACTATTTCGTACTAAACTAAGAAACTTAACATCACACTTTTAAAAAAATAATAAAAAAATATACACAGTACATTATAGTACTACGAAGGAACAGAACGATTTCAAAATAGGCAAGTTGAGGAGTCATAGCTCTGCGGCATTTCTTTGAGATGCCTCTTCAGTATATTCCTTGATAATAGATGCGACTTTATTATGCGTTAGTGGATCAATACTGATCTGCAAGTCACTCAGGGACTTCTCCGTCTGGAAAACAAGCATACATTACATTCACAGCACATTAGCTAGCGAGTATAATGGTCTAGGAAGAGTAGATGGGAAATACCCACACATTATGACATACCACAGGGTTGCCACCAAGAAAAAATAAAAATCCTGTTTGAGCACATCAAAAATCCTTAAAAATTCTTTTAATGCCTAAATGTACCAATTTTGATATGATATCAATATATCATAATGTAATTGTTGTAAAAAAAATTGAAAAAAAAATATTTTTTAAAGAAGGCCTATTTTTAATGATTTGAGGCCAAATAGGGTTGATAAGGTATTACCATTAATGAATTGTAACTATTTTTACGATCTCACAACCGCGTTTTATGATCCGGCACCTCCATCATGTGCACCAGCCAGGTTAATTTAATTTTGACTAACTACCCGGCACCTCCACCAAAATTTTGAAATTTTGCATTTTTGGTGTAAATTTTGATATTTATGCATCAAAAATATTTCCACTTATCGATTTGCATTGAAATATAGATTTTTTACACCAGCCCTAGTTAAAAACGGCGTAAAACCAAGAACTAAATTTTTTTTAATTTTTTTTAATAATCCGTAAATTGGAATAAAAATCCGTCGATCCGTTTTGCACCCTAAAAATCCGTTAAAACGAATAAAATCCGTAAAAACGGCAACCCTGAACCAAAATAATGACGCATTATTGATAATGATTTATGATTGGTGATGCCCAAATGAAAAGAAAAACACTTTTCAATTTTATTTCCGATAGAGTAGGGGTCTACTGTGTGCTATATTTAAACAGTACCTGTGCATGCCTTAAAGAGTTTTATTATACACTTCTCAATGTCCGTGTTTCTTATTCTATCCCTTCTCGTCTTGCCCACTGTTCTCCTCAGGAATCTCATCTCTGCCGCCTACGTCTGACTCTATTCTCGATCTCCCATAGTCCAGGTTTCTGCTGCATACGTAAGGATCGGTATGAAATATAGAAGTTATATATAGTGTCATCTTACACTGAATGGGTATTTCCCTATCCCAGGGCTGCCACTGATATTTTTTTCAAATCCTGTATGAGGACGTTAAATATCCGCAAATATCCGTGAAAAGTCTAAAAACGTTGATTTCATTGATCAAACTATGAAAATGGATAAATGCGATGTTTATATTTGTTCCCATCTTAACCTAAAGTTGCCAAGGGCCCTTTAGGCCTACACAGATGAGAAGAAAGGAGCCAGAAACGCCCGTGGTTTCTTTAATTAGATTGCATAAAAATTTAAAATGTTATTTATTTACAGAAACTCCTTTTTAAAACATTAAAATAATATTTTCTGACCTGGTTAAAAAATTCTAGGCCTTAGGCCCTAGCCTAGCTAGACCCTATGAATGTTGTATCACAATTTTGCCCTAGCCTAGCCTAGGTAGGCCCATGGTTGTGTTCTATAATAACATTGCAGAGCTTGATAATAACATTTTAATCATATACTAATTCTATTTTCACTTTTATATCACATAATCCAAACTTATAAAAAAACGAAGAAAACATTGACCTTTGCTGTTCAATTTATGCATCCTCCCAAAAGCAACTGCTTTCTTTTCCGCTGTTTCTCATGGCGTCTATATCAGACACGGCTCGCATGCTCCGGCCCATGTCCGCCCTATCAAGTCGAATCTTAGCCCCCCTGTTTCTCGAATTGCCCCGCGCAGGATTCAAATTCAAATAGCATAGAATACGTAAGGACAAAATATGAAATAACTAAAAAATTTTATCCTGTGTCACCCTTAAATCCTGAATGAGGATATGTTCCCTTATCCTACTCCAGGACTTTCACACACTGGTAGAAGTTACTGGCCTTTTGTATTCTGACGTTAATCTCATTTTTAATCTTTCCACTTTCCATTACTTCACTTTCTAGATAACTAAAACTATCCACCACTTTCAGGGTTTCTCCTCCTATGTTTATCTGTGCTTGATAATTCCCTGTGTCCCCTTCACCAAGCATAGTTACAACCTCACTCTTTAGTCTTTACCAAGCTTATTTTCACATCTGCTTCTTCTATGTTCCTATTCTACAAGTCCATATATCTCTGGAGTACTTCCTCATACTCGGACCATGCCACCAAGTCATCGGCAAACAATACCTATTTTGGCCGCAACCCGGTTTTTGGACATTTCGATCAATCTCGAAACTTTTGAACCCCAGTGTTATTGGAAACCCTCAACTCGAGTCACGAACTTTTAAATCCATTATTATTCTGTAACGATAGACATTTACTAGGAAACGCTTAGCCCGCCGCGTGTTGTGAGCGTAATGTGCATTGGCTCCATGGTTGTGAATTTTCTGTTGTCTGTGGCAAATCATACAAAGTTAATTTTTAAATTATTAAATTAAATTAAAAATTACTTAATTTTTTTATTAATCGTAATTGTTCAAAAATCGTAAATTGCGATTTCATAAGAAATAATTTCTCGATTGCGCTCAAATTTACACTATTTCTTCATAAATAAAGGTTCTGCAAAAAAATCATTACAATGATAAACTGTGGTGTTATAGTAGCATCGGATTTATATGCGATGCATGTTTGTTCCTATAGCAACTACTGGAACTCTACTAATTCCATTTCCACATACACTACAGTATTAATTTATAGTGCATATAAAGCTATATTGAGTTACTGCATAAATTGATGTCGTTCTAAACGGCATAATCAAACATTTTATGACAAATGGCTTATTTTTTTATTTATGAAAATATTAAGGTAAAGTAGGAAGTGGTCAGAAACGAATAATTCCCCCCCCCCTGAAGTAGTTCTTTATCCAGACTTCCGACTTAAAGAATGGTTGAATACGAGAGAATTAAGGTCAATCTGTTAACAGACCTGGCCTCTGCCCCACCCCCCCCTCTGTGCATAGCCACAGTTTTGTTTCTTTCTTGTGCTACTCTCTTCTTATTCTTTTGTGGAAGTGTGGTCTGGTCTTGATTCTCAGACATGATTTTTTCAATTGAATTTCTATACACGTTAAGCAAGCCTTTTAGAGATGAGGATTTTAAATCAAAATGGCATTCCAAAAAGTATCTTTCAGTAGGGTGGGAGAGAAACAATAGGATAGTAGACACAGAAGGTCAATTAGTTGAAGAATTCCAGGGTGAATAAAGACGTGTGCGTGCTAATCAAGTGGAAGTCGTGTGGTTGTTTGTGAAATTGTTCTTGAGTGCCAGCATGACAAAACGACCAAAGATAAATCTAGTAAAAGAGAACTATTTAATCAGTGGATCTAGGAAGATTCCGATTTTTTGACGGACGGTAAAGTTTTTCTGTCAACTTGTGGCAAACAAATTCCGTGTGAAAAAAGTTCCAGCACGATTAATGGAGTACACTATATTATCTGTGGTCCAGCTTACTCACATGTCGAGACAACGCCCACATTTCGTCAAAGAAATCAGGGTATATGTACCACGGTATCCAGCAGTAAATCGTGGAATGTAAAATAGTTAATTTTGTGTTTAACAGAGATTGTTGTATTGTATTGTATAAACTGCACAGCAACATGTTATTATTATTTTTTAACTATTTGTTCCAATGTGTTGCCAAACGAAGGGAACAGGATTATTTCTATTCAGCAGGTAATTTAGTTTGAGTACATATTTTTATTTTTAAGGATTTATTTGGGACTTTTTCAATGGCATAAATGCATGCATATTTGGGAATTTTTAAGTGCATATAAATCCTATGTCTAGTTATAAGTCAAAGAACTGTTTTAAAAAAGAAAAAACTGTAAAATTTCGACTTTTATGATAAATATTTTTTCAATTGCGCTCAAATTTCACAAAATATCTTAATTCATAAAATAAAGGTTCTGTGCAAAAATCATTAAAATCGGATAAAGCATGTAGGTGTTATAAGTCGAAGAAATTTTTTAAAAATTGAAAAAAATTGTAAAATTGCGATTTTCATGAGAAAAAATTTTCCGATTGCGCTCAAAAACGTGGCAGTTCTAAGTTCAGAGATTTCGAAGGCCTCCATAAAATTTCATCGCAATCGGAGTATCGGTTTAGCCGGAATCGTGTGGACAAACAGACAAAAATCCAAAAAAAAAAAAAAAAAAAAAAAAGAAAAAAAAAAAAAAACATTCCGGATTTTTTTCTCCAGTGTAGTGAAATGGAATCTTCGCTTCGCTCGCTACGCTCATCCAATAAATTTTTTAAAAAAAGTTATAAAAAAATTTAATTTGAATATAAAAGCTCAATTTAAAAAAAAAAAGTTATAAAAAATTTTAATTAAAAAAAAGCTCAAAATAAAGGCTCCATTTCGTCATAAAAAATTCAATTAATTCAACTATTTTTTTAAATTTTGCGTATTTTCAAATTTCCCGCCGTTAAGATTCAATAATGTTGGTACTTCGTAGATCAAGAAGCAAAATTTCTAGTTTGTGTTTGTTATGTTGCCGACCCTGCACGACGAGTGTGAATTGTGACGATCGAGCCAATCACAGATGCGCACCGCCTTCTAACAGATAGCTTTGTCGTGACGTCATGGCGTGACAAAACGAGAACTTTTCAAGGCGCTGGAACTTGGAAAATCAGCTGTTAGAAAAATCCAGTATGGCGATCGCTGCTTTGTTGTTTTATTACGCGAACGATGTATTCAATCAGTTTTTGGCGTGTTTTTGGCGTAATTTCAAGACGAAGTTCGTTTAAAGTTCGAAGTTTTGAAAAAAACCGAACTCGAGCTTAAAAAGTCGAGCCCGAGCCGAGCCGAACTTCAAAAAAGCTCGGCTCGGGCTCGAGTTTTCGAACGTTTCGCCCACCCCTACAAACAACATAACCTCCACATTTTCCATGGCCTCCATCTTTACCTTGTTGTGGATGTCATCCATTACGATTATAAATAACAGTGGTGACAACACACTTCCCTGCCATAGCCCTGTTGTTATTTGGAACCACACTGACAATCTAAATCGTGTTTTCACACAGCTTTCACATACAGTACTTCATACATACTTTTAACCCTGACTATCAGTCCATTGTCCACTCCTTTTCTTTCCAGACTCTCCCATACCACTTTCCTTGGCACACTAGCATACACTTTTACTATGTCTAAGAATACCATACTCATTCTTTTTCCAAGCTCCCAACTCTTTTCCATGGCATGTCTAAGTACGAACAGAAGATCTATTGTGGATCTTCCCTATCTAAATCCCTATTGTTCCTCATTCAACATGTGGTCAACCTCTCCTCTTATTCTTCTATCAATAATCCTTTCGTAAATATTTGCTGTGTGGCATAGTAAAGTGATCCCTCTGTAGTTACTATTTTTTTTCCACCACGTTTGTTATAAATCGGCACAATTACTCCTTTCCTCCAGTCTTCCGGTATCTTTATTTCTTTCCACACAACTCGAATAACTCTATACAGCCACTGCATGTTTTTTTTGTGCCTCAATGGAATTTCAACTATTTACTTTAAAATGGTTTTAATTGAAGTAATGGATCAATGGTGTTTTTAAGTGTTTACTGTTTTTCTATCCATTTCTTACACCCACAAAAATAATATTTGGACTTGGTGAATGTTCCCTATTATGGCGTCAATGCTGACTGGTAAGTTTATTCCTACAAAAGATTGTAGACTGTGAGCTTTTAGCGTACCATAAAATGGCACATGCAGATGTTATAATCATACTATACCTTTCTCAAGAGTTCCACTGCAGCCTGCAAAACTTGTTGCCATTTTTGAAGTTCTATTTTATGCAACATCTCCTGTTTTTGAAGCAGATGCAACCATTCTTCGTGAGAAGTTGGGGGGCTCCTGGAAATATAAATAAAGCTATATTGGCAGTCCTGAGGAAAAATGAGTTTTGTTAGCAAGCATTCCTTGAGGAAATTAAGGATTAACATAATATTATGATGTAGGACTTTGGCAAAATGAAATACCCAGAAATTGCCTCTTACTCACCATTCTGGGACTACTAGTAAGTGTTCATTTTAGTTAAGAGGAATACAAAGAGGGGAAAGGGTGGGCCACGTTGTTGAGTTGTATTGCTGGTTGCCTATGTTCAGGCGCTATTTCAAATGCAAGAGCGCGGAAATAACGCGAGTGCTGTTTTTGTGATTGTATTTTCGGGAAAAAAACATCGCGCTTTATTCGGTCCGATATGGTACCGGTACATAAAGAAATATATTAAAGAAATTTGTTTATACCAGTAACAAGATGTCCATGTGAAAGGGTACATGTATGCATATTCAAAACTGGTTTATGCACAAACAAAACTTTGAACCACTACGTGGCAGGATCAACTGCAGCATCTTATGCTCATGCTTGCTTGCTGCTCTCTGTCATAAGAGGACCATACCAATCATTTAAAATACTGACGTTGAAAGTGTCGGGAGTGTTGGCAAACCTCGAGACAAGCAGCGAAATGATGATACTGAGTAGGGATGCTATGCACTTGATAATCGATAATCAAGTCACTCATTATCGATAATCGAAATATCAATAATTGGTTGAAAATGGCCCGAAACACGTAATTCGTATTTCTTGCTTGGGCAGATACGAGATAGGTCACAAGGTGTCTTACTCAAGTGTTCTTGCTTGGGAGCGAACTTAGCCGATAGTGGGAGGCAAAAACAAAGACAACAAAGGCAGGACGAGGCAGAGAGTGGCATGAGATAATATTGTTTTAAATTTCATTTACCACATTTGAGATTCCATCTATGTCGGAACGGGCTTGTATTTTTATTGATTATTTCAATATTATCGATGATATTGTTGATTCGTAGGGCTGTGCGAGTACTCGATTTCTCGAGCTTCAGTTTTGAGCTCGCGCCGAGCCGAGCTTGATTTTAGGCTCAATTTATTCGAGCCGAGCCGAGCTTGGCTTTATTATGCTCAATTTATTTGAGCCGAGCCTGCAAAAACACGCAGTACACGCGCTCATTTTCATCAACACTCAACAGACAAAAGACTTTCGCGGAAGAATGCGGCAGCCTGAGCCAGCGATCAACAGTCGACTCGACGCAGTAGAATGCGATAGGCCTAGGCTAGGCCTAGAATGCAAACGTGTCTCTCTCATGTGGGAAAACCTATCACACTATCGCCCGCGCTGAAGCTTTCGTCGCAAAATAAGCCTAGGAAAGAAAGGAGATAAGCCAAGGAATAACAATCCAATGCGTCGTGATCGTAGAAACATGATCACATCGCAATAATTCTTCTTCCAACTAGTTCTACACCGATCATCTTTGTTCTTCGTCAGCTGTGAGTTGAGTTGGTTTGGTTGGATCGACCGAACGCGCACGTAGTTTGCGCAGGTGTCACGTGATGACTTACAACGCGCTCTGTTGTCAACTCGAGTTACTCTTTAGCAGAGTCGACAAAGAAGTTTCCCCGGGTCTTCTTTATCGACTCTGCAGGCAGGAAGGCTCCGCGGGAAAGATTGCATCGACGTAGCGCGTAAAATAATAAACCCGTGAATTAGCCTAAAAACGGTCGCGAAAAATACCCTGATCTTATAATCGGTAGGGATGTGCGGTTCCAGGTTTTGGTTTCGGTTCCGGTTCCGGGTAGTAAAGTACCCGATTTTTCGGTTCCGGTTTCGGTTCTATCAAAATATGAATAAAAATGTTAATTTATGGATTACTGAGATTAACCACTTGACAACTGAACAGGCCTGTGTAAAAACATACAAATATCTACAAAATTGACAAATAATAGAAGTCTTTACGTGTATTACTTGATTATGAATGATAATTGATAACACAAAATATTTACGTAACAGGACTAAAATATCTATAAAAGTCCAGCGCCGTTGCTGCATCGTGTGTTAGCCCATAAGCGTAATGAGTGCGAGAGAGATAGCTGCGGGGCGATGTAACTCGTCATAGCCAAGGCCGGCTGGCTGAGAGGCGGGCCGGGGCGTGCGCACATCGATGCGCGTACGATCCACTTCACAGCTGACTGCCCGGGTGGGGAGGGCGGGGAAGGTCGACTGAGAGGTGAGAGGGGACAAGCGCCGAACCAAGTGCGCGCTCGATCCACCTGGACCGGCTGACTGTTCAAGTTGAAAGCCTTCTACTGGCGAGAAGTCGTGACTTGCGCGCGCGATTCAAATACCCGGAACCAAACCGAAGTCGGTTCCAAATTGTCGCGCTTCGGTTCGGGTACTAAATACCCGAACCGACCCGAAATTTCGGGTACCCGCACACCCCTAATAATCGGCTCCGGGTAATTTCTAAAACCGGGTACCCGATGACATCCCTAGAAAATATGTAGCCTAACCATTTTTTTATTTTTTTATTTTTATTTGTTTTGAAAAAGCTCGGCTCGGCTCGAAAATCAAGCTTTTTTTTAATGCTCGGCTCGACTTAAAAATTCTAGGCTCGCACAGCCCTATTCGATAATCGATAATAAAAAAGTATTGATGTTGCATCCCTACTACTGAGCACTTTAAAGGTCACTTTTCAGTTTTGGCATGTTATTTACCAGCAAAAGAAAAATATTAGATGCAGGAGGAGAGACAAGATAAGTGAACAGTGGTAGAGACGAGATGGTGAGAGAACAGGAAACTGTATTAGAGGTGATGTTGCAACATGAGAATTAGTTGCAACATCATCATATCTAGATTCTGTGATGCCCATATATTAATGGTGGAAACACCCCTTTACCTAACAGAATGATGTTGGAATAAAATGTACTGATATAGAATTAAATTAAATAAGGAGAGTAACAAATGAAAACGCAATCAATGACAGTCTTACTTGAGAACCTCCAAGTCGTCCAACCATTTCATGGAATCTGTTTTGTGCGACCAATCCTCCAGCACCCACAGTTTGTAGTAGAGGAAAGCATTGAGCAAGACTAGGACGATGAGTGTTGTGAGAACCAGCCACACGACAAGGTCCGACCCGGTCTGATAATCTCCGTCACCGCTATGACCTGAAACACACGGGAACACTTTCTAGTTCTAGCTTAATATAAACACAATCAATGTCAATCATGTTTAGTGCGACTAACCCTCCAACAGCCACAGTTTGTGGTAGAGGAAAGCATTGAGAAAGATTAGGATGATGCCTGTTGTGACGTGAGCATATTCACAGATGATCGAACTGAACCACTGAAGTCCCTAGGGAAAGATCAGGGTATCCAAGGTCGAGATCGGCTCGGCTTTAAATGTAGCAAGACTGATAGGCAGCTAGGCCGGGGCTAGGGGGTATAGACAGGGTTATATGAGCCTGTTTCATCAGTTTCCTGAGAACACATGACAAACTAAACACAAACCACATGCGTCTCAATAACACAAATGTTCTATAGAGACACACACAGCATCATTGATGAAAAAGAATCATCTTGCAATTATTGTGTAAGAATATCATGGCTCTGAGACAGTGCAAAATGGAAAATACCTAGTATTGAGAATGTGTAGTGAAGTGAGCTGTCCGGCCGGCACAAGAGCCACGTCATACTGGTAGAGAAATAAAACAGCAGAGTCTGCTATGAGTTCTGGGGGCACGGGGTGTGAGGGAAGGAGTTCACCGGTATAGGCAGCTGCAGGCAGGGCGGGGAACCTGACTTAAAACAGTTGATGAAAGAATGTAGACCATACTATGACAATAAACCAGGGCTGCCACTGACATTTTTTTCAAATCCTGTTGGAGGATGTTAAAAATCCGCAAATATCCGTGAAAAGTCTAAAAACGTTAATTTCATTGAACAAACTATGAAAATGGCTAAATGCGATGTTTATATTTTGTTACCATCATAACCTAAAAGTTGCCAAGGGCCTAGGCCTATGCACAGACGAGAATAAATGAGCCTGAAACATCCGTAGTTGCTTGAAAAGATTGAATAAAAATGTAAAATGTTACTTAAATTTAACATACAGAAAATCTGTTTTAAATCTGACCTGGTTAAAAAATTCTTAGGCCTAGGCTAGGCCCTAGGAATGTTGCATCAAATTTGACCTAGGCCCATGTGTTGTGTCTATTAATAACATTGCAGTCTTGCAGAACTTGTTATCCCATTTTAATCATATACTAATTCTATTTTTCATGTTTAAGATCACATAATCCAAACTTTATAAACAAAAACAAAAGAAAACAATTTTGTAGGCTCCAATCTCCATTGTTTGTCCTTGGCTGTTCAATTTATCTTGCATCCTCCCAAAAGCAACTGTTCTGGTAGTTATTTATAATAGGATCTTTGGTTCTGGCTGTTACTACTACACAGAAGCAGTTTCTACAATGTCTGGGACACGGCTCCGCCCTTGCTCTGCCCCCTATCTAAAGTCGAATCGATTATCGCCCCGCCTTCAATGTTTACAATCGAAATTAGCCCGCGCAGATTCAAATATACGAAAATAAGCATAGAAAACGTAATTAACGAAATATCCGTAAATAAGACTTAAAATCCGTTTATCCGTTTTGCACCCTGAATATCCGTAAAAACGGATAAAATCCGTTAAAACGGATAAAATCCGTTAAAACGGCAGCCCTGCAATAAACCATTTATTATTATTATTATAATTATTATAGATCGCGCTTGCTCATGAATGACGTAGGCTTATTGTATGGCAGGAGAATGTGGTTTGTTCATTGTTTGATTTTACTTAACCCTTTATAGGGCAGTGGTTTCTATATTTACCACCACCTTTCAAAATCTACACAATTAAATCTGACAGTTTTTCATATTTGACACCCGGTCAAAAAGCTGCTTTGTTTTGTTCCGAATTGGTAGAATTTTTCCTTACTAAATTCTAATGATTAGAACGATTTTTGTAATGGATCAAAAATCGAATTGTGTATAAAAACACAAAAATACACAAATTTCCGGGATGTCCCGGATATTTTGCTTGCCTGTAGTAGATTCAATTTGAACATGCAAAAAAATTGGAAAAAAATGAAAAATTGCAAAAAAAATCTATTTTTTGAAAATATACTCAAATGTTGGATTTTTTTTTCAAATTTGATGCCAATTTGGAATCCAAAATCAGCATTTTTTTCCTAAAAGATCAAGGAAAAAAATCAAAAAAAATTCTAAAATTCAAAAAAAAAATCACAAATTTCAAATTGTTTGGGTAGAAATGAAAAATTTGGGTCCCAACATTATGCCCTATAAAGGGTTAAAAGGCAAAAATGATCCATTGGGGTAAATTAGTGCAATTACCATCTTAACTAAACTAAATAGATAGTAATGAATGAAAAGCGGTTCTTTTTAGTACTAGCCATGAACATAATGAATACTACGAGACTTACGAGCGAGGATGGGACGGCTGAGGCGAGGAGGAAGCTCCTCTGGAATGGGGGCGGCCATCCCTCGCCGTCTTCGCCGTGACTTCTTCTTTACCCCTCCACACGTAACACTTTCTTCCAGAAGAGCTTTCGTCAGAGACTGGTAGAAGGTGTCCAGGCCCGACCACGTGTTTTTCTCTATAAAACCTGACGAATTTCAATACATGGTTAGTTTATTTTTATTATAATATACACACGAGTTTAAGTCTAGCAAAACATTCAAAACTAATAATATACATCACAGCCACCACATCTTATTGGCTGGATTGTAGTGAATCTTACGAGAAGTTTTTTTAGCTAATGTTAAGATTGAGCTTGAAGGTGAAATATTTTTGTATACATAAAGAAAGACTATAGTGCATAATGTTTATATTAGGGTTGCCGTTCGATGTGAAAATCGTGATCTCGACAATCGGAGGCATGGAATCGATAATCATATCGAAATATATCGATATCATAGACCCAAATCGATTATCATATCAAATTCCAAATTGAGTCTAGGAAGTTGGAAAAATGCAAAATTGTAATACTAATACAAGAGATTATTAAGGATTAGAATGTTTAAAAATAAAATTGAGGGCTAAATTACAATTACACAGCCTTTATTTTAACACAACGTCTTGTTGCATGGGGTGTCACTTTTTAAATGTTCCGACAGTACGCGCCGGCGAAGGTTGCATCTAGCGAGCGAGATCTCCTCGACATTCCAGCTCAGACTAATCTCCTCCCAACCCCCTCGTTGTCGTTCTTTGAATAAAAAAACTGCCACAATTGACTCATCTTGTTAGGCGGTGTCACAAGTAATGGCAAAGGTCCTCTTTAAGACGGAAGAAACATCACAAATTCAATATAATTGGGCAGACTGACGCTAGAGAAGCTCACGCCACAACTAGGGATGACTTCGGGTACCTGGAAACCGGTTTGGAACCGGTTCCATTTCGATCCGGTTCTCCTTTTTCGGAACCGGTTCTATTTTTAACCGAAAAGTTGCCAAGGGCCTAGGCACAGACGAGAATAAATGAGCCAGAAACACCCGTGGTTGCAAAATTCTTAGGCCTAGGCCTAGGCTCTATGAATGTTGCATCACAATTTTGACCTAGGCTTAGCCTAGGCCCATGTGTTGTGTTATAATAACATTGCAGAACTTGTTAATAACATTTTAAATTTTAATCATATACTAATTCTATTTTTCACGTTTAAGATCACATAATCCAAACTTATGAACGAAAACGAAAGCAAACAATCTTGTAGGCCATTGTTTGTTCAACTGTTCTCACTAAGCAGTTCCTACAATGTCTGGGACACGGCTCCGCCCCCTATCGAAATTCGAATCGATTATCGCCCCGCCCATGTTTTCAATCGAAATTAGCCCGCGCAGATTCAAATTTACGAAAATTGAGAAAGTAAAGTTGTGTAGGAACCGGTTCCGAACCGGATCCGGCGAGGGTGGATTCGGTTCTGGATTTTTCGACCCGAAGTCATCCCTAGCCACAGCACGTCGAGCCGTACTGAATACATCGCGATCGGGCGATGTTTTTGTCTCGCGCTGCGAGCGCATGCGCACTGGCGGCGGTGGGCGTGTCGTTATACTTGCTATTGGCTACTCCGACAACCAATCGACGCGTTGATACGACAGGGCGGCATTTTTAGGTATGGTAAACCGTGAAAACATCGATGTCACTATTTAAATCAATAATCATATCATATCATATCAAAATACTTGATCGATTATCATATCATTGTTATGTTACTGATATCGATAATCGATCAATATTTCGATTATCGACGGCAACCCTAGTTCATATAGTAATGTACACTGTGTAAATGTATGTCCTTTGTCTCTGTTAAAAACAAAATAAAATAACATTGAAATAGAGAAAATATTACAATCTTAATAATAGCCAACAATGTACTAGGCCTAATTGACTAATTATTGTACTAAATTCTAGAGAAGTAATTTCTTTGCTAAGATAATGAAAAAATACTACCTACATACTGTATTTGCTTTTTTTTGTTCTAGGCCCTCAGACCTACCATTTTGGTAATCAAATGCATAAAAAGAAGCAAGGAAGAAGAAAGAAGTCTGAAGGGGATGGATTGGTTACAAATAATTTGGAGTACATACAGAGTAATGTAGAAGTAAAGGAGACTGTTACACAGGAAAAGCAAAGAACTAGAAGCTGGCTAAATTAGAAGTTAATTTTACTGGAAATAAGATAATGATTTATGATGTATGGAATCATTAAAATATAAAAATAAATGCATAGGTCAAGACCACCCAATATAATAAAAAAAAAAATGGGGTGCACTAACAAAGGACACAAGTGAAATCAAATATGTGTGGAAAGAACATTTCAGTAACCTAATTGATGTATCTGAGAAGTCACAAAGACGCAAGACAAGACACCGGCTTCAGCTTGGTATTGCTAAATAACTTGATTTGACTTACTCTTGACAAGTCCCCACACAGACTTTCTATACTTGATCTGGGAATATACGGCAAGACAGCTCTCATTTTCGCCTGTGCGGGTGATGCAGTAATGTTGTGTAACGTAGAACGAGTCTGCATATGGAATACCCGAGTTGGAAGATTCCATGTCTATTGCATAGAGGCAGCCAGGCTTGCTGCACGGAAGCATCATTTGGTTCTCAGTTACTTGAGTGGATTTTGGTCCCACTGGTTGGGTTAAGGCTAATGTTAACGACACAGTTCGCTCTTTGCAACCGGTTTCTGGGTTTTGCTGCCACGCCGTTTGTACTATATCTGAAACAGAAAATATCTAGCCATTAGGAATCCAAAACCAAAATGTTTAAAAGTTATATTCATTGGATTTAAAAAAAGGGGTTTTATCAGTCAATGAGGCATGAACATTACTAGAATTTTGTTTTCAAATGGACAGTATACTTGCTCCAAAGAAAGAATGCAGATGCTTGGTAGTGGTGGGGGTAGAATGAATAAGCGGTAAAGTGAATGTCACCATTAAGTGTATGAAAAAGAAATATCTTTTACCAACGCAAGCAAAAATTATCTGTGCTAGATCACAGAGTTCCTCAGTGTTCAAGATCCACGCTGAGCTAGCGTAAATAGAATTGACAAAGTTGTTATGTTGGGAAAACAATTTCGAGCCACCTGCATTCTTTCGTTGGGACCACTATAATAGTATTTGTTTGTACTAGTGAGCATACTTGTGGTAACTTACCGGCAGTATTTCTTGCAGTGTGGAAATCCAAGAAAAACTTAGAGCTGGTAAAAAGAAGAGTAAATAACTGGTCTATGTGGATGGGTATATTTGATCGAATTATCTTGCGCCCCTCATGTGGTGATGTGCAGACAATTTCTTCAGGTTTGACTAGTTGGACGAATGCACAAGATATTAGATATATCTGATATACCTATTGCTTTTAGGGGTGGGATAAACAGTTAGACTGTGAATGATGTTGGACACTAGAAAATCCTCCTAGATTGGACAATAATAAACACAATACAAACTTTTTATAGTACCCTAGCTAGCTAAATTAGTTGTACATGCACTGACACAAAAACTTTGATGTCCAAAATGTCTATATAAATTATTAGGGTTGGGACTTGACATCGATGTTGAAGCAAAATGGACTTTCGATTCGATATCGATTTGGCCTTTAAAAAAAAATGAAAATCGATTTTGGAACTTAGTACTTAACTTTTTGCATTATGACATTACCTATTTTTTACATTAAAGCGGTATTTAACCGCTAAACTCAAAAAATAAATTTCATTCAGGCTACCTAGTAATGAATTTAGCAATTAACAGAAAAATTATTGGGGCCACCATGACCTCCCAAAAAATTGTCAAACATGACATTTTCGAGCTAGGTCCCAATCGCCATCGGCAAAAATCTCCCATAAGAAATAACATGGGGACGATCTTTATGCCCCGTGACCTTGGAGGATTTTGATCCAAAAAAATATTGGCCATTATTGACGTACTCTACAGCCTTTTCTGTATTGGGCAAGTAGTTTGGTCAAAATATGTTGATTACCAAGATGGGGTGTGATTTTGGAATGCATATTTGTGCGTGTTTGAGGGTATATTTGGGCACAGTTTCAAGACACGATGTTATAAAGGGGCATTTTAGATTGGTACTATGCTCTAGTATCTATGTGGAGCAAAAAAGAAGCAGGTTAAAGCCGATTTAAGAAATTTCCCAAAACACTAATTTTCGTAAATTTCTGGATCCAAAAAATTGAAAAATTCGTTTTAAATCACAGTTTCAAGATATAATTTTTTAAATAGGGAACCACAAGTCTAACGCGGGAAGCGAGTTCAGTGCATTAGAAGAGAATGTCCCCATTAGAATAGCATTGGGCAATTTTTAAAATGCTTGTATCTTTTGAACGAGAAGTATTTAAGAAATATCATTCACACTACGTCATTAACCATTCTTTTCTTCAACTATCACATATAGTAGAATTCTAATACCATGTTTAGAATTTAAATGAGTTCGAGTTTAACAAGAAGATGTTTGCATTTTTCATCTGCGTCGCGCGCCGATCCTCCGTGATTGGCTGTTGAATCGAAGAAACGAACATGTCGGACAGCCGAGTTCGCCGTGCACTTGGATGCTGTACGTGCAAAGCTGCTCCTCGCTAGTCGGCCGTGCGCATGCGTTGGTTCTCTCTCTCTTTTCTACCGTGCGTCTCTTTCTATTGAATCGCTCCAAAACGCGAAACATACATGTGTTTCCACAACGTTTATTCAAATTCTATTGCGACTTTTATAAATTAAATACATCAAATGTGTCAAGAAAAGAATGGTGATTAACGTAATGTGAATGATATTTCTTAAATACTTCTCGTTCAAAAGATACAAGCGTTTTAAAAATTGCCCAATGCTATTCTTATGGGAACATTCTCTTCCAATGCACTGAACTCGCTTCCCGCGTTCGACTTGGGGTTCCCTATGGTCATTTAAGTGTAGTATTGTGCTATAGATCACGTGGTAAAAAATATTTTTGGGGGTTTTTAGCCCCTTTAAAAAAGGGGGAAAAATCCCCCAAAAACAATTTTTTCACTTTTTTTCGATGTGATGTCAAAATTATTGGTTTTGACATAGATTTTGAATTTATAATCAAAACCCAACCCTATAAATTATGTTAAGAAATTAGGGAAGATATTATAAAAAGAAATTAATTGAACATACACATTAACCCAGGACATTGTCACATTTTTCATAATAATATCAAAGTCAATGTAACTGCATCAAGTAAGGATGATGTTGCTGCAGGATCTGGTTCTCATAATATGTTTTGGATACATATTCTATTTTGAAGTAATTTCTACAGTCTTGGGGAGAAGCGCGCTACATGTAGCATGCTACTTTTAAGTGTAGCGGAGCCAGTAGCGCGCTACTTTATTAAGAGGGCATATTGTAGCGGTAGCATGCTACAATTTTTGTAGCGTTAAGCGTTAGCGTGATATTTGCGCTACTTTTTAAGTTCCAGCGCCAGCAGTCCCCGTACCACGTAAAGTCAAAAGTCGGCACTGCAAACTAACTTGTAGCCCTAACGCCTCCCTCGCTCGCTCCCATCGCTCCCAAAGAGAGTGAGCCTCTCGCTCTCGCGCTCTCTCTCTCTGCGTCTTCCGAAGGATGCAAGATGCAAGCGATCGCCGATCTGTCACATCGTGTGAGCTGACTTTACCAAAAATATTGCTGTGATTATTAAATTGCGTGGTGCATCGTGAGTGCTATTTCAGAGTCGTAAACAAAGATGTATCCACGATAATTAGAAGTTGTATTATTGATTTAGATCATAAGCAATAATTACGCCAATCGTCTGAATTGCACATTAAAATGAAGTGATTAGTGTCATATCCCCCCTCCCTTGGGACATTCCAGGCTATATCGCAGCCTATTGTCCGGCACCAGTAGGCCTATTCCGAGCTTGAGTTGTTTGTCGCATTCTTCTGCAGTGATTCCGCGAAAAACACGTTGTTGAACAGAAGAAATACAATATGAATGTTAAACATTAGGCCTAGAATTCTTAAAAGACTAGGGCCTAGCTAGCCTAAACGTTGAAAGAACGCCTTCTATCACAATGGAAACCGAAACTGTGTGCTTTTGATGATAGATCACGATCGAGTTGACATAAATGGAGTTAAAAATCATCGCGGCACGAAGTCAAAAGGCTTTAAAAAAACGAGATAATTTGAGATCTCGACACCCCCCGATTAAACATGAACATGTAGCGGAAAAGTAGCGCGCTATATTTCTTGTGTAGCGCGAATGTAGCGTCGCTACATCTTAAAAAAAGTAGCGGAAAAGTAGCGAAGCTACTTTTTCGGGGCATGTAGCATTAGCGATAGCATGCTACTTTTTAAAAGTAGCGTCCCCAAGACTGAATTTCTACATTAAGTGTGTAGGTTAAAACAGAGATTGTAAAAGTTGAGTAGGATGAACAATCCTATTACAATAGGGAATAAGGTTGGGTGAGTTCCAATACTATTTGACAACAAACTGCTGACTAAAACAATGTAGGTACACAAACTGCTATTACTTGGATTTCTCTCCGCTTCAGACTCCGTTGTATCGCTCATATCCGTGGGCAGAGTGTCCGCTAGTAGGTCCATCCGGGCCTTGCACGAGGTGGTCACATCCAAGCCAGACAGCACCTGTGCTCCCAGAGACATGGCTTCTATGATAGGCTCATCCATGCCGGGGTCCAGGCTTAGACAGTCCTGCACCACACAACGTACATTCCCTTATCACCAATGTTACATAAGATTACACTCCTCTATCTAGAGATAACCAACTTTTAATATTAGGCTATCAAATACTCAATAACCCAGCAAAAGATTAGATTTGGATTTGGATTTTGCAAGAAAAATGTTAAGTTTTCTTCAATTTCTAACTAAAACATATTGAGTAAATTTCCAAACATTTAATATCTATTACCATAATATAAATATAAAATGGCTTATCACATAGATAAAACAGGTAATCTTTCACATATGCATAATAAAATTCAACCTACTTTTAAGCTGATCAACATTGGAACAAAATCAAGTACCTACAGTACCTACTTTGTAATGAAATCTCACACAGATTTTTTTTACAAATAAATAAATTATAGACTACTGTAAAATTATTTTTTTGTGTGACTGTATTTTTGTATGGGACTACAATTGGATTAGTACTTATAACTTTAAGGTAAGCCAAGCAATAATTAAGTCAAATTAAAATTGGAATATGAATTATTTGACAAGAGAATTTAAAACAGAATATGGGGATAGGAAAAAGTTAGACATTTACCACTGCATCACATAGGCTATGAATATGATATTATTTATTAAAAACTTACTGAAGCATAATATTATCAGAACTAGGAAGTATCCATCAGTTCCGAGTTCTATGTTCTAATATGTGATGCAGTGTTGAAAGTGTCCATTTTTCTAATAATATATTACCTGTTATAGTTTCATTCCACTTAAATATGGTAAATTATAACCAAATACATGCTGGGAACACTTTTGATCACAGATAATTTTGAATACTTTTGATCACAAAACATTTCAACTAGTAGGCCTACTTCTGGATTAGGCTATATCTAGGTAGGTACCGTACTAAATAAGAATATTATACATTCATATCCAATGGCAGTGTGTAATACAAAAGAATACATTAGGTACCAGTAATGCATAACCACAACAGCAGACAAAAAGATAATTCCTATAGGCCCAGGAAGCACTAATAGTATCTGCATAAGTCTTGATTAGCCAGGAAGTGACGACACAACGTATTGATAAGGTGCACATCTGTGGCGAGCTCAGAGAACTACGAGCTAAGTTTCGGACAAACATTCTTATGTCACTCATGGTCATATGTTTTAGGGTGACCAGACGTCACAGTTTTCCCAGGACAGTCCTGGTTTTCAGGCACCTGTCCCGGTCTTCCATCCTAGGACAAGTTTTATAGTTAAACCGTCAAAATTTTAGTTTATTTGTCTACGTGCACGTAATACTTCATTTTGAAGTTTACACAAGATTGCTTCTGTTAATTGCAATTTAATTGATTAAAAACATTTTTCAGAAAGGCTACTGGAAACAATTGATATCTGCGGTGCAGGTAAGAGTTTAATGATAACTTGCAGATGAGCGTCTTTCTTAAAGACAAAAAACACTGTAAGAGCAACCAGTGGCATAACTAGGAATTATTTCGGGGGGGTTCCGGACAACACGAAGTTGCACGGTGCAGCTGGGGTCTGGGGCAAAGCCCCAGCCGGCAGAGGCCTTTTCGCCGAAGGCATTTTTTTTTACAAGTATTGTATTATTTTGTGATTTGTAGAAGCCAAGATGGCTGCTCTAGTGATCAACAAAGTGCATCATCAAAGATGCATTAATGAGTAAAATTTGAATTTAGGTAAGCATTAATTTTTGCACCTTATATTATTAATTGATGAGAGAAGCAAAGATTCCATTCCACTCACTGGAGAAAAAACTCCGGAATGTTTTTCTTTTTTTCTGTTTGTATTTTTGCGTGTTTGTTAACAGGATTGTGGCTAAACTGATACTCCAATTTTTGTGATGAAATTTTCTAGAGGCTTTCAAAATCTCTGAACTTAGAACTGCCACGTTTTTTCTCATTTCTCATTTCTCATGAAAATCGCAATTTTACGATTTTTTTTTCATTTTTAAAAAATTCTTAAAACAATTCTTCGACTTATAACACTTAGGCCTACATGCTTTATCCGATAGTAATGATTTTTTTACAGAACCTTAACTTTATGTATTAATACATTCCTGTGAAATTTGAGCCCAATCGAAAAAAAATTCTCATGAAAATCGCAATTTTACGCTTTTTTTTTTTTAAAAAAATTCTTCGACTTGTACACCTACATGCTTTATTCTTAAACTGGGAACATGAATAAACATGTTTCAGTAACGGGAAAAGGTACAAAAGGACAACAGCTTACCTTGAAAAACGTTAGGTAGGTCGCACAGACACAAATAGATGAGTAGACAAAGTTGCTGATACGTTTCGACCAACTAGTGGTCTTTATCACTCAGCGTGAGTAGAGATAGTGAGTATCTCTACTCACGCTGAGTGATAAAGACCACTAGTTGGTCGAAACGTATCAGCAACTTTTGTCTACTCATCTATTTGTGTCTGTGCGACCTACCTAACGTTTTTCAAGGTAAGCTGTCGTCCTTCTAAGTATCCTAGCCATCCCCCACTGAAACATGTTTATTCATGTTCCCAGTTTAAGTATCCTAGCCATTTAGGCCTCATCTATATACCAAGCAAACTACATGCTTTATTTGATTGTTATGTGGTGTGTAATGTAATGTGCGCCCCTGATTCTCATGTAGTCGTCGTAAAAATTAAAACAATATTACCAAGCAGGCAAGCATGTCTCGCAGGCCATAGCAATGGGAAACAAAATCAATTTATATACCATCTGCATAACACATGGCAGCTCAATGGACCAATATTACGCTCATCCAACAACCCACCTGAAAAAGCGTTTGCGCTTCCTAGTTATAGGTGTATGGAGGTGTTACTTTTCTACATAAAAGAAAATACAGAATAATTTTATATTCATCGATTTATTGTTGTTCACTCACAATATTCACACTGTTGGGGGCGAGTGGGGATGGCCGACGGACGACGAGTGGGTGTGTGGCAAGTGATACACTCTGCACGCTGAATATTGAACCTCAACTAATTACTGCGTGGGCACTCTTATAAAAAATTATTAGGCTCGAAGATGTTTCGGGGGGGGGGGGGGGTTAACCCTCTAACCCCCCCCCTAGTTACGCCACTGAGAGCAACCTTTGCGAGAAAATTTGTAAATATTTTGGAAAATATCCCCCCCCCTTCCCGAAATTCTATGTCCCGGGTTCTTAGTTTGGAAATATGGTCACTTTTGTCATATTATGTAAAATATTAGAACAATATGTTGCCATAAAATAATTATATACATTTTCAAGCTATTGTGGTCTTGCCACAATCACTAGATTGTTGATGGTCACTAGATTGACAGAAGCTAATGGAGCTATCAAAACCATTCCTAATGAGAATAAATATACAGTTACGGAATGAAACCCTAATTTTCCAAGATTGTTTGTCCGAAATAAGCAAAAAGTTCCACTAATATCCGACAGATAACGCCAGTGCAGAAATCTAAAAATAGATTCCAGGCAAACAATATAAAAGCAGAACCTAAACTTAGTAACTACAAAGCTAGTACAACACCAGTATAAGTTCCTGGTCTTTTCTGTTGTTTTTGTTTAGGCCTATCTCCTTCTATCTTGCCACTTGACATTAATTCACTTCCAAGGTAGCTAAAACTCTTCACCACTTTCAGGGTTTCTTCTCCAATCTTTATCTCTGCTTGATCTTGCTGGTTTCATATTCAAACCATTATTTATTACACAAATAGTACCTATGCATTCTAGGCTGTGTGTTTCTGGCTCATTTATTAGAGTGAATGCATCTAGGCCACAGCGTTTCCCAAACTGTGGGTCGCGACTGACTGCGAAAAGTTTTGAAAATCCGAAAATGTTGTCATTATTTGAAACAATAATTGTTTATTTTTTATTTTTATATTTTTCATGGTTTAATTATTATTATTATATTATTATGGTTTAATTATTAAACCATGAAAAATATAAAAATGGTTATTCTGACTATGTATGGCAAAAACAGCAGTGTTACGATTCAAATGCGTTAAGTTAATTTCCGAATGCGTTATGGTTTTACAACATTAATATAATCAATGCTGCGACCTTCACAGGGAGGCAGTGTAACTTGTAAGTAGGGTTGCCGTTCGATATCGATAATCGGACCAGTTATCGATCGCGATAATCGATTTAAAAAAATATTGATCGATAATCAATAATCGAATAAAAATTAGGCCTAAACTTGTTCGCATACTGACGCGGACCATGGACCTTTTGCGAGTGCATTCTTTTGTTCCTTTTATTTGCTCAAAACAGGGTTTTTCCACGCTAGCAACGTCTTCCACGAGCTCCCCCCCCCCAAGCGTCTGGCCGGCCCTACGAGAGCGCGCTACGTGAAATAGACAGACGCTACCCGGCCGGCTTGAGTGTTGTCTTTATGAAGGTCGTTCTTCTTGGAAATCGTGGTTCTGTGAAGTTTCATTTCAGCTTTTGTTGTGATTGTCGTTCATTCATTTACGAGATATAATCAGTTTAACTATTCAATGCTCCGATATTTATTACGCAATGAGATGAATAATGGACATTAGTTTGGAAGACGACGTAATATTGATGTGAGAGAACTGATAAGATAATATTATCGTAGCACTAAGGAATGAAGTAAAGCGATACCAAGTTGGCGTGGAGTGGGGAGGAATGCATCTCGATAAAATACTTGTTGACCTTGTACGATGTACTACAATAATTGTCTGCGAGTGTGTTGCGCCGAGGTTGAGCAATCTGCGCCTGATCGGCGTGGGAGTGCAGCCGCCCGAGCCGAGCCGGCCCGTAACACACACGCGTCATGCTGGTAGCCTATACTGCGCAGTGCAGGCGCTTCGTACTTCACGCCTTACGCGTGTTGTAGATCTCGCAGTGGACGCATTTTTCACGGAATAAAGCGATTAATGTCTTGACTGGTACTATTTTATGAAGCTCTGCAGAGCGGGCGGTAAATTAAAAAAAATTGGGCGGGCGATGTATTCTCTGGAAGACTGAATCGATTATCGATCGTTTCGGGAAATAATCGTATCGATCGATATATCAATTTTCAAACAGCAACCCTACTTGTAGGCCTAAGTATAAAAAACTATGTGAAATGACTTTTAAAAAACGTTCTGAACTTGTCCGAGATAATCGTGAACTTAAATCAGTTTGGCTCATTGTCCGTTTGCTACTATTTGGACCTATCTGAACATGACTCAATCGATGCTAGAAACCTAGTTAAAAACAAATTTAACCACAAAAATATGACAAATTGTTCTGGATTTCTGTTCAACAAACAATCCCAACTATTTCAGTGGAAGCTGGGAAGGTAGACCTACTCATGGGCGCCGGGAGGGGGGGGCAAGGGGGGGCGCTTGCCCCCCCCTGGATTTCAGGAAAAATAATTTAACTGGCGATATGCGTTTTATTACATATAAATTAATGTATTCGTGAAACCGAAATTCAATTGAAAATTAATATTAATAATATTAATATATTTAATGATCTGATCGGGAGCGGAGTGTTGCTAGTTTGTTTGTTTTTTTGCTATTTCATCAAAGTTAGCGGTGCCGGTGCTGCCTTTGAATTTGGCAGTAAATGATTAAGCCCTAAGTCACAAGAAAGTAAAATAATCGATAAAGTCATTAATAACTTTGCTTTGGACACAAGGCGTTTGAAATTTTTGTTCAAAGAAAGAAATGAAGGCACAAGTGATAATTAGATGAAACTTAGCATCTCGTTTAGAGTTAAGTAAATAGACCCCCAGAACACGGTAGGCCTACAATAATTTATTCTTTATTTAAATAGAAATTTGTGTTTATGTTTGTAGGCTACTAAGTAATGCATTGAAGTTTCGCATTTTCCTTTTTGGGTCTAGTCAATCACGCCCGTTTTCCATTTATTTTATGTTATGTGATATTATGTGTATGATTTATTGAAATAAATAATAATAATGTAACAAGATATCGTTTCTATGATTTGTAGGCTAGTATATTATTAGTCGATGTAGACCTCTAAGAACGTGTTTATATTTTATATTTTTATTCCACATAATCCTGTCAAATAAGATCTTACATTGACGTTTGGAGGAAAAAATTGCGATGTCGCTGAATTTTTGCAGAGACTTTCCTTATATAATGCTAATCAACATACTAAAACTCCCCTACAATCGGAACGGAGCTTCGGCCGCCATATTGGAAAATGGCGGCCAAAATGTGTTTGTTATCAAATATCTCCAAATTGGTTGGAGATAGACAAAATGCCGCAATAGCAAAAACATTCCACATTTAAATTTCCTACAAAAACGGTGTCTTCTATAGTTTTGTTAGGGGCAAAGGTTACGTCACAAAATCGTGGTTTATACGTTGCTTATTGGAGTACCAGCTTATTTCCTATAATTTTCACGCCCAGCATCAAACAATGCCCGGTAAATCCGTAAGAAATCGATTTAAATACAAAATAACTTTTTTACGGGGTTCATGAAAGCTTCCATTAGTAAAAATCAGGTCTGCAAAATCGGATTTTCATTTACTCGGAATTTAGGTTTTTCCATTGTTGGCATTTCCTCAAAAATGGCATATTTGACTGTCCATTATTAAGCACTAAATAGCATCGGAGGAAAAATTCTTTCTACGCACATTGAAGTGACTTAAATAACGATGAGAAAACAACCAAAGTTTTAATCCAATATGGCTGATAATTCCTAATATCCACAACATCAAAGTGAATGATGTAACAAAAAGAGTGTAAAAACAGCACGAAAACAGTATTCATATTGTGAATATTAGGAATTAGCAGCCATATTGGATTTAAACTTTGGTTGTTTTCTCATCGTTATTTAAGTCATTTCAATGTGCATAGAAAGAATTTTTCCTCCGATGCTATTTAGTGCTTAATAATGGACAGTCAATTATGGCATTTTTGAGGAAATGCCAACAATGGAAAAACCTAAATTCCGGGTGAATGCAAAATCCGATTTCGCAGACCTGATTTTTTAAAATACTAATGGAAGCTTTCATGAACCCCGTACAAAAGTTCTTTTGTATTTAAATCAATTTCTTACGGATTTACCGGGCATTGTTTGATGCTGGGCGTGAAAATTAGGAAATTAGCTGGTACTCCAATAAGCAACGTATAAACCACGATTTTGTGACGTAACCTTTGCCCCTACCAAAACTATAGAAGACACCTGTTTTGTAGGGAATTAAATGGGGAATATTTTTGTAATTGCAACATTTTGTCTATCTCCAACCAATTTGGAGATATTCGATAACAAACACTTTTTGGCCGCCATTTTCCAATATGGCGGCCGAAGTTCAAGTCCGATTGTAGGGGAGTTTTAGTATGTTGATAAGTATTATATAAGGAAAGTCTCTGCAAAAATTCAGCGACATTGCAATTATTTCCTCCAAAAATTCTTATTTGACAGGATTAACATTGCATTGCAGCTGGAGAGAACTTACAAGTTGCAGTTTATGTAAGAAAAGAAAATGTGATCAAAACAGTCACATTCATTATAATTTTATGCAATTAAAATATAGCCTTTATTTTTAAAACGTGTGTTTCATTTTCAACTCATAACCCATTTAAGTAACCGTATAAAAGATGAGACACAATGTTTTTTTGTTTACTTTCTAGTATCTACTGCACAAAAATTACATAATTTCGGTATCGTATTCAGCCCACTACTTTTTTTCTAAAACCCACCAAATGCATTCTAAAAACCTGATTTTCAAAAATTTCGCCTGCGGCGCTATTGTTGGGGGGCTCCGCCCCCCAAACCCCCCGTGCTTGCCTAACGAAACTACAAATTGTGATTGTTGCCCCCCCCTGCTAAAATTCCTGCCGGCGCCCATGGACCTACTGCTACTTTTTCTTGAACTTGGTACAATTATTAGACTATGGAAGGAATAAAAACTAAATTTTACAAAACAAAAGCTCCAAATTGTTGAAATCCTTGAGCCTGAAAAGCGCTCACATCGACTTGGACGTAAATGCCCTCATCAACAGAACACCAAAACTAGCTGACCATTCTCAATCCTTCATTTTGATAAATAGATAAGTTTTTATGTAGGCCTATAGTAATTATATGAATTGTGAATAATAAATTTAAGTTAATAAATAAAGGCATTTAAAATGTCCCCCCCCCCCTCAACACTCTTACCTACATAATTATAATTATTAATTATAGCTAGGTGGATAGGTTAAAGACTGAGGTTATATAATAATGGGTAAAATAAAATATAAACACTGGCTTTCTAATTCTTTTCATGGAGTTGTATGGTATGTTCTTGTACTTTTCAGTTTTCACGGATATGACTTTTTCCAACAGGATTTGATCATGTCTTTGGTGGCAGCCCTGCATCACTATCAACAATGGGGAATTATGGGTCACTTTTTTGTAGCAAAAAATTGCAATCATTTCATACATAGCATACCCTAAGTTCATGTTCTAGGTCATATGTAAATAAGCACTTACCTCTGAAAATGAATCTGAGAGTGGAATGCTATGAGCAAGTTTGTCGTCTTCAGTAGTGGGTGGAATGTAGTCTTCGTCATCGCTGGTAAGTCCTAGCTCGTCCCCGTAGCACGTGTGAACCCACTGCCACATCTCTTGCATGGACATCGGCTAGAAACATCACACAACTAGTGAGTTGGTCCAGGCTCCAGAGCACTTGCTTGAAAGCTAGACGTGTTTAGTACCAACCTGGTCCATAAGAGCATTCTGCCACACTCGGAACAGCATCAGATAGGTTTTGTCGCGAGCTCCAAAAGACGTTAAGAAATGCCTCTCACTAGGGGTACAGACGACAATAGCATTTGGAATCACTAAGGCGGTTTTCTCCTTCGTTATTGCAGTCACATCTTTCCATCGCAGGGATACTTGGGTTTCCCAGCGAAATATATTAGCATAAAAACATAAGTAATTTTGGGAAACATAAAGTCTCCCATGGACTAGAATATCTTTTTGCAAAGCACACGAGTAATCTGAAACATAAAACATAAAAACTAGGATAAAAAGAAGAAGAAAAGAATCTCTTCAAGTTCAATATAGGCTTGTAAACCTTCATTAATTCAAAATCAATTCAAACTGATGTTTATTTCAGATTTCAGTGAAACCTTGGTCCAATGATTTTTAAGGGACTGCCTATAAAACTTCTTGGAGAAGGGAAATCATTTAGGGGAAACTCACAAAAAGCTCACATTTTTCAGTTTTTGCAGTATACCTAGTGGGGTTTCCAGACCTGGGTAAGTTACTTTTGAAAAGTAATGAAATTACATTACTCATTACTTCAGCAAAAATGTAACTAAATTACTTTTTAGTTACTTTTCCAAAAAGTAATGAAATTATGTTACTTTTTATGAAAAAAGTAGTGAAATTACTTTCAAAAATTTCTTTTTAATTTAAAATGTATCTGACAGGCGGACGAGTTTGACGCAAGTGCTTTGTCTGCCGATGGCGAGTCTCAGACAGGGTGTAATCCACGCCCACACTTTAAAACCAGCGGAGGCCTATCACAGAAATTAGATCAGTGAAGATTCCCTGGCTGTCATAATTAAATGAGTCGATATATCGTAGATATCGATGATAGATGTGTAGTAAATTATTGATTACGTGGGTGACATCTATCGGCGAAATGTTGTAACTACACTACAAGTGTAACAATTCGACTATTGATTTATTTGACACAGACTTGAATGTTTGATGTCAAGTAGATAATAACGCCAAAGATTAGTCATGTGGGGAAGATGGTTCATTGCCGTGTTAAAATTTCTGCGGAAAATAATCAGAAGTTGAACTCAAGTACAACTTCTCAACGCAAGAATGCGCTAGTGCGAACCGCCAGTCACATCACTACCTAGGGATATCCCGTGTGCACTCGCTTTCCAGCTCCTTCCCTACTTTGCTGCCTCAACAGCCTGCGGCAGAACCGTAGCCCATCTCACTCGCACTGTGTCCCTCGCGTAAGAACCTTTCTTTCTCTTTATGGCCCGTCGGCAACCCACGGCAACACTGTGAACGGTTGTCTTGCTACCCGCCGATAGTTTTGAACAGACGACCAATACAAACCCAAGTGCCTGTCCTGTTTGGCCAATAGCATCATTTGGAAATAGCTCCTAGTCGAGATGTGATACGATATGAACTATGAAGTAGAGAACACATGTGTTCACTGGGATGGTTTTGATAGCCTATGCGCCTGAGCGTTTATTGTAGATTATGTGCAGTTCCTGGTTCCTCTGCCTACCCTCTGTCCTCTGCCATACAATCAAAGATTAGGTAATCATGTTGATACAATCTATGTAAAATCTGTAATACAGAGCAGGGTCATTTTTAACATTGTTGTGTTCATGTTAATACTATAATTAAAAAAACGCAATAAAAAATATGATGGCAAGTACAACACCGCCGATACCGCACAACAATTCCCGAATATTTTAAAACTCAGACATTAAAAATATAGCCCCGACTGTGAATCAAACCCAGTATACCCAGGTCTCCGCCGGACACAGCATCTAGAATTTAAATTATCAGTCTGGGTGGTCTACTCTAGAGAGGTCAAGTCAAGTCATGTAAGGTCAAGTGGCCGGAGACCTGAGTTCGATTCTAAAGATGTGTCACAACGTCAGATAGAAATGTCATTATTAAACAACAAACATAGAAACGCACCAATTATTATTGATTGATCATTCACATAACTGTAATAGGTAGGTTCGTTTGCGGTAGTCGGCGCCCCACTTTTTTTTAAAGTCGGGGGGTGTCCAAATAAGTTACCTGAAATATTAATCAAGTTGTTTGCATGACGTTTCCGCGCACTATTTAGGAGTAAAATACAATGCACGTTTGCTCTTGACAACTAGTCCGTACATTATATTAATATTCAAAAAATTCATTCACATTTTTGGGTAGATCTGTGCAATGTCGGTGCAAGTGATAACATATTACATTATTACTTCATCAGCTATTTCATACTACACACAAACAATACATTTATTTCATACATTATACATTATTACATTGATTTCTACTTATTATTTATAATTTTACGATTGCGATGGTAATCAAATTATATATTTATTAACCACACGGATTTAAATTGATGTGTATACCATAGGGATGTCAATGTCAGAAAGCTTGTATTTTACACACAAGGCGATGTTACAACAAAAAATGTTAAAACGGTTTTTCCGATCTCGATCTATTTCACTTGGCAGGTTATCCTTTTGGCAAATTTAATAATTTTTTTTTTTTCCCCCCCCCCCCCCCCCCCCCCCCAAAATTGGGGGTTTTTTCTTTTTGGGGGTCGCCACAATGCTTTTCCTCTCCGCTTCATTTCTTTTGGCCCTTAACAATCATGTTTCCCTTTTCACCCTTTAAGGGTGTTGATATTTATTATTTACCCTATGGTATTACCAAAAGCTTCTTGTTGGACACCAACCAAATTAAATTTAGATGTGAACCCGTTGGCCGGTTAGAGTTAAAACTGGTTGGGGAAATAACTTTATGGTACTCGGTTAACCCAATCGTTGGAAATTTTTGATTTGGGAGGCTTAAATTGGCTATTAGGTGGGGTTAAAGGGGGGCGGTGGGCTTCCCTATTCTTTAAAAAAATTTTTTTTTATTTTAGAAATAGGGGTACCAAAACCCTTTTCAAAATTTCCCACGCCCCATTTTTTAATTAATCCCTTTTTTAAATAATTCTAAAATTTGGGTATTACATCTTATGTTAAAATAATAGATTCAAAATTTAAAAAGATTTTTTGGGGGGTTTAAATTTCCCCCGAAATGGCTTTTAAAATCTTTTTTTTTCCCTTTTTTTTTTTTTTTTTTTTTTTTTTTTTTTTTTTTTCCCCCTTTTTTTTTTTCCCCCTTTTATTTAATTTTAATTCAGGAAAAAAATTTTTATCCCCTTTTCCCAAAATAAAAAAAGATGATAAATTTTAAAAAAACTTTAATAAACTTATAAACAAGGTTCCTTACTTGTCACTGCTTAGTTGTCACAGGCAACCAGTAATTACTCCATCTTTGATGCAAAAGGTGCATACACGGCGTTTATTACCCCCCCCCCCCCCCCCCCCACTGGCGCAGGTTGGCGGTCCTTGTGATTATAGTGGTCGCATAAACAATGCCTTGTGCTACTCTCTCGTCTTCAGGATTGTCTTTGGTTCATTCATTTCATCATTCATTGTCGGGTTTACCGAGGGCTTTACACCTTCTTTCAAGTGTAGTGTCCGATATTTATTATTACTGAATATGAGTGATACCACAAGAAGGCTTTGCTAGGTATAGACTCACGCACACACACAATCTCACATTGAGATTGTTGAACGTTCTGTTCAGCGCGGGTTGGAAGATAGATATTGGCGAACATGGCTTTGACCTTCAGCGAACTATTTATGACTATTCGGTTACACTCGAGACAAAACAGATGCGCCGAATTTCGTAATGGAGCGCAGAGACATGAAATAATGTGCTATACGACAGTGGCGGATACAGGGGGGGGCGGTGGGGCGATCGCCCCCCCCCCATGATTCTTTAAAAATAAAAAAAAATGATTTTATTATTTTATTGTGCACGCACCAAATGCACTCTAAAAACCTGATTTTCAAAATTTTTCGCTGCGGCGCTATTTATTTAAAACTCCCAATAAAAATCAACTTCCTTTATGTTGTCAGAAATAATCAGTTTGGCTCTGAAATGTGTCTGCATCAGTGTACTTCGATTTATTAAGTTGTCCTCCCTAAGTGAATCGTTTTTTAACTAAATAGGATAGACGTTTAATAAATAAATAAAATGATGAATTGAAAATAAGATCAAACGTTTATATAATAATGTTGCAATCTAGGCCAATGTTGTAAATTGTAAGCTCGACATGACGACAAAACAAATTGGTGTGCACACAAAATACATTGTTTCCGTATTGCATTCCGCCCACCACTTTTTTTCTAAAACGCACCACAAATGCACTCTAAAAACCTGATTTTCAAAATTTTTGCCTGCGGCGCAATAAATTGGGGGCTCTGCCCCCATACCCCCCGTGCGTCCGCGCTTAGTCCCTTTCCCTCGACTGTACATGCACACCCCAAAATCGCCCCCCCCATGATTATTCCTAGATCCGCCACTGCTATACGAGGTGGTCGTAATGACGTTTGACTGTAGGCCTACGAGTTTGCGATGACTCAATGCTGCCTGCCGTGGTGAAGAAGGGAGGGGTGTTGAAATTGGAGACTACTCGCGCGTAATTACTGGTTTATGAGAAAACAGTTCTGTTTGCCGCACACACGATAAACATCGTTTACTGATTACGGAGAATAGGTAAACGTGCACACGTATCATCCCGAGTATAACATTGTTTATGACATCATGCTTACGTATTGATTGGGATAGGCTTGCACAAAAAGTACATGAAATAATATATTCATAAAGAGTTATTTTTGTTATTTATTAATTTTGCATCCTGATTCCTGACACCGAGATAGGAGTGAGAGTAGAGAGTAGACATGATAACCATTCGTTCCATAAAGTACAAATGCACGCAAATACATATGAATGCTAAAATATGATATTACCGGTACTGTTCTAAAACGAATAATAATTACATTTGTGATTAGTCTTCTACGCATAATAATAATAATAATAATAATAATAATAATAATAATAATAATAACCGACCGAAGAAATCGTATCAAGTAATGTTCACATACAACGAGGAATATTTCAGGGTGATTCTTTTATCGCCACTTCTATTCTGCATGAGCTTGTTTCCTTTGACAAAGTGCCTCAATGACGCAGGTTTGGGGTATGTATTATTGCCAAATGAAGATAAAGTCTCGCATCTTCTGTACATGGACGATTTAAAATTATTTGCAAAAAATGACGAAGAACTTAGTATCTTACTAAATATCGTCAAAAACTTTCAGTGACGACATTTGTATGGAATTTGGAATCGAGAAGTGCAAGAAAGCGACATTCAAAAGAGGGAAGATTGTCTCAAGTGAAAACATCCAACTTGACGAGCATATCACTATTGAGGACATTGGTCAAGAATCAACTTATAAATATCTTGGAGTAGAAGAAGGTAACGGTGTTCAGCATACATTAATGAAAGATAAATTGAGCAAAGAATACAAACGACGCCTAAGATTAATACTTGAAAGTGAATTGAACGGACGAAATAAAACTATTGCAATTGGTCAATTTGCTGTGCCAGTATTATCTTATAGCTTTGGGATATTAGATTGGAGCATTGAAGAACTTAAGAGATTAGATCGAAAAACAAGAAAACTGTTGACAATAAACGGAATGCACCATCCACGAGCGGACGTAGAAAGACTGTATATCGCAAGGAAGAATGGAGGCCGTGGAATAACTCAACTAGAGGGGTCATACAAAACAGCAATGATTGGTTTAAGTTTATACATAGAAGGTAAAGAAGATGACAAATTTATTAGAATGGTTCAAGAACATGAGTCTAGCAAAGCTATGAGAAAATCTATCATTAAGTTAAGCAACAAGTTTCAATCAGGTATGGAATTAACCGATATTAATCAGATCAATGGGTCCATCACTAACAAGGTCAAGGTTATCAAGAAGAAAATTAAGAATATTATCCAGGAAGATCTAATAAGTTGCTGGAAGTCTAAACCTTTGCATGGACAATATATTACACGCATGATGCAACCACATATTGACCAAGATCAAACCAATAAGTGGCTGGGCAGAAGTAATCTCAAGGGTGAAACTGAAAGTCTTATTGTAGCTGCACAAGATCAAGCCTTAAGAACAAAAAGTTACGAAAAAAGAATTCTCAAACTCGAAGTAGATGACAAGTGTCGTTTGTGTAAGCTTTATGAAGAAAGCGTGGAGCACATTATTTCTGGATGCCCGGTCTTAGCAAAAAACGGAATACATTTATCGACATGATAAGGTTGGGGCATATTTGCATTGGAACATTTGTAGAAGTTATAACATCGAAACTTCTGACAAATGGTACATGCATAAACCAGAGCAAGTAGTTGACAATGGTAATGTGACCATATTGTGGAATGAGCAAATAATCACTGATCGAAAGGTTCTTCACAACAAACCAGACATTGTTGTTAAAAAACAAAGAGACTCAAAAATGTTTGATCATCGATGTAGCTATTCCATCAGACCGCAACATAGTATTAAAGGAAGCAGAGAAACGCACAAGATATCGAGACCTTCAAATAGAAATTCAACGAATGTGGAATGTCAGTTGTAAGGTTGTTCCCATTATAATTGGAGCTTGTGGGACAATTGGAAGAAGTTTTGAAGAGAACCTCCAACATATCTCTGGCAATCACTGGACTCCAGAGCTTCAAAAGGCAGCATTATTAGGAACCGCCCATATACTACGCAAAGTTTTAGTATGAAGACATTGTTTCAGTTATTTCTTGTATGTATTGTATTTTTTAATGTCATGTATATTTAATTGTTTTGTAATAGGGGTTTCACCTTAGAGGTGTGGTTCATCTCTGGTGAAAGTTCTTAAATACCCATTATGTAATGTTCATATTGGTGAATAAAAGAAATAATAATAATAATAATAATCTTCTTCGAATAATCTTCCCACTTGCCACTTTGCAATAATCAAAGTCACTACACCACCCCAAAGATGACAGAACGCATAACGATGCGATACAAGCGAACCAAATCCCAACTTGCATCTGCCAATAACTCTAGCAAATCATTCAAAGGGATGTTTGGATTAGACGTGAGTCTGAGTCACGTGTCCACTGAGTAAAGGGGACCGGAAATACGGGTGTCTATATTATAGTCGGATAGATAGACGGTTCAGGCAGGGGATACGTCCAGCCAACTAACATTCCTGCTATTGGGTTGTTTTCTTCCTTGAAATAAATTGTTGTGGGAGGATCATCCGACGTTGCTTCCCAAAAAATAGAGTAGAAATCTTGATTTTCAACTCTAAAATCTGCCCCATCCCATGGCACGAAATTTCCCCCCTTCCCCCCCCCTCATTCCGACGCCAGGGCTCGTGTCGTACGGACTAAAATACTCCTCTAAAAACACTAGGCTTAACCCCCCCCCCCTGCGCAACGCCTATTGGACCGTCACTTTCTGTCTGTCCCAAACAGATGACAGAAGAATAAGGAGAGATAAAAAATAATCTAGTGGCATTTAGCGTAGCATTGAATCAGTATTATCAGCTTATTCACTGATAGCAAAGAAAGGATTTCCTTCACCTGCCGACTCTGGAGGCTCTGGGTACGGAACGTCCGATCCGGTACGTAGATTTTGTGAGTGGGATCGCTTCAGGTATCCAGTAAGAAGATAACAATACATTCTCTGTGCAGCAGGAAAAATATTTAGTCCATATCTCCTCAAAGTAATTATTTATTGAAGTGGGTTGAACAGCTAGAACTCTAAAAATATTTACTAGGCCCTATCTATATTGCCAATATAATTAGTAATTACGATACGTGTTTATTATAGGGACCCCGGGGAAAAGGAAAGTAGGTTAGTGGGTTGGGGGGGGGGAGCATGAAGTGCGTTTTCCCGTGGTCAAACTACCCCCCTACCCCCGCGGCGCTCGCCATTTATAAATGAAAATTATAAATTTTTTTTTAAATCATAAATACGGAATTTTGTGGGAAATCGTTTGAATTCATACCGTACTGAAAATTATGAATTATAAGTATCCACGTTTTTCTCTGGCAACTTGCAAAAAAATAAACCTTATTACTAATAATTTTCAAAATGAATTCAAAAAGATTTTCACACCAATTCCGAGGGGTGCTTTTGCTCCTCCAGGCCACTCAAAAAGTCGGGCCAACGTCTCCCATTTGTTTGTATGACTTAAAAGGGGTTTTCCCGGTTGTACCCCCGTAGAAAAGCGGGTACAACTTCCAAAATAACAACAAGAACGCCACAAAAATAATCTTTAAAATTTAAAGATAAAAATTTAGCCGACAAAAAGTGCATTGATACTATACAACCAATAAAACTTCAGTTATTTTTTTTAAATTCGATCAAAAACATGAGATGCTAATTGTACTTTTACATTTATTATAGCCGTCGTCTACGCATCCAAATACTCTGAATTAGTTCTATAACCCTTGTGCAATGACATTTTTGACAAAATTTTGTCTCGTCTTTCGAATGGCTAAATTAAGAATGCGAATTATTTTTTAAATTGTTTATTTATTTGTTTTAAAATTTTAATGCTGTCGTTTTTTTTTTGCGTGTAGGCTTTTTTGTTATTTTTAATTCCTTTTCCGAATTCCACAGGGGCGGAAGGCCCGGGTTGGAGGTGGAGGTCCCCCCCCCCCCCCCCCCCCGAAAAAGATTCTGACCTAGCCCCTTTTATGTTTTTTTTAAAATATATATTCCGTATTAGGCCTTTTTTTGAAAATTTCAAATCCACAATTTTTCCCCTTTTTTGCACAATTAGCGCTAAGGGCTAAAAATTTTCAAAAAAAACCCCTGTAGGTTTTTTTTGCAAAACCGCCCCAGATAGATCCGCGAAGAGCAAGAAAAATCTCTGAACCAAGCATATTCGTAGGGGAAAAATAAGCCACCTCCAAACCCCAAGTGTGGTGGCCGGTCACATCGGCCCTTTTAAGGGAAGTTCAGCTGACTTGGCAAAAAACGTCTACCCCTCGACCACAAACTCATCTGAGAGTGGGGGGGGTCCCGACACTTCGGCAGACTCGGCAACGGTACCGAGGTTTCCCAAAAATTTTTTCAGAATTTGAGAAGAGGCGCTCGCGCTGAGACGTTTACTATGTTCGGACTTAAAAAAAAAACTCTCAAAAACGCGCAGACGAATTCCCCTAAGGATGAACCCCTCTTCCCCCCTGATAAACTTTTATAACGCCGTCAAGGGAATCGTCATAGCGGTAAGGGGGAATACCAAAAATAAAAATGGCTAGGTTCGAAATAAAAAAATCGACTTGAAATCTCTCGATCAGATACGAAATGTTGGAAAAGCTGCATGCACATGCACATTGTTTTAGGGGGCGCTCGTAGAAAGGCAGCAGGCACACTGGCACAGTGACTGTATTTTTATTCACAAAGACGGGGCCCCCCGCTTCAAAGGAACGCGTTACTAACGCCAATTAAATGATAAAATAGTGAAATTATCTTTTTTATATTTAGGAAAATTTAAATTAAATTACTTTCCCTAGTTTAAAAAGTAAATTTTGTTACAGAGTAAAGCGTTTTTCTTCCGTTGTTCTAAAACCCAGGTCTGGGGGTTTCTAAGTCAACAATATTACAACATACATTCATACATACAACAGTCTACTTATTCTCATTTCGGCGCGATTATCGATATGAATTTTCATATTGTTTGACACCCCCATTATTTACACTTTGGGCACTTTCATCACCACTTCTGTCACTATCTTTAACAGTTGCAAATTCTTCTTCGCTATTTTCACCAAATAAATCACTACCTGAATTGACATAGCTAACATCATCCGAATCAGAATCTTCAATAGCATTAGTAGGCGCTAACTTCCATAGCAGATAAACGTTTTTGGTTTCCCGAGGAATCCATCTTTGTTTACAATTAAGTCAGAATGCAAACAGGTAGTTGTCATTCGACTTAACAGTGTAGCCAACTCGTGTCTAAAAAAAGTACTAGTTAAAAATAAGTAGTTCAGAATGTATCACTACGCATGACGAAAAAGTTCATCAAAAAGTTCATCCCTGTGGCAATTATTGCCACTTGCCACAAGGATGGCGCTAGTAGTAGTGATTTAGCATCATTATGAGATGCACAGGACGTAAACCATACGTCGAACCGCTCATACGGGCGTGCCCTGCGGACGTAAACGTAACTATGAACAGGCTTCAGAGGTCTCCATACAGCCACTCATATTGTGATTTAAAAGGTCCCCTATATAATTATTATTGCCATACCGAATAATTACGTCAAAACCATAGGCCTACCCATTAATCTGTATGCCCAAATATACTTACCAACTACTAATCTTTCTTCAGATGGAACATCTTTAAATATTCTTTTGAAATCTTCGCTCCGTGATTTGTATGTAGGATAAAGAGCACTGTACCACGAAGACTTCTTTTTGGCTTGGTTGGGGCCTCTGGACGCATCCTTCCTGTCCTTGCTGCTCTCCTGGCTCCCACTCCGACCCAGGTCGGTCAGCTGGCTCGAGTCGGACGACCGACTTATGCTATCCTGCAACATTTAAGACAGGCATGACCTCATTAAGTTATGTCTGCCAAGAAATTCACAGAATAACAAAATAGGTCTAGAGCCTTCACACAAAGTATATTTGTATTTATTTATTTATTTATTTATTTATTTAACAGATCCTATTCAGTTAAAAAACTGATTTACAAAGGAGGAAAACTAAATAAAACAAATTACATATATAGATTAGGGTGTAATTAGGGTGTAAATTTGGATCCTGTTTCTACATAACAAGGGTGTTGCAAATAAGCCCACAAAGATTCAGATTTATAAGCAAGGAGAAGTGTGCAGGACAGCATTTATCCTACTCGGGACAGTAACAGGATTTTGTTTTCGGACCATAAATTTCGGCAAACTACACGAGATCAGGAAATTTTGTAGTGATTAAAATTAAAATTACTTTATATTCTTAGAAATCAAACATTTTTAAAGGATAACACACTAGCAAAAATTGATTTACTAGGTACATTATTTTGGTTAACTTTTAACTTCAAAGTACTAAACACTAGATACTGAACTCGGAATTCAAATTTCCAGTTTTTCTTTTGTATTCGAGAGTGTTACGTATTTCATTGTTTTGAGATTAAGGTCATTGTTGCTAGATTTAAAGTAAACAATTGCAGATTGCAAAACAATTAAAATTATTGTTGTGGCCTTACATCTAACACATCAAAATCATAATGTGAATGGAATTAACCTTCTTTATAGTACCTACCAGTACGGCTGCCCAACAATATCTACCTATATTAATTTAAAAAAAAATACGATCATGATATTGAAAACAAAACTTTATCGCGAAATCGTAAATTTTGTTTTTGATTATAAATTTACAAAAAAAAAACAATATTGCCAATTGACGATCCTGATCAATAAATCATAAATCTCGAGTCAAAAACAAGTACCAGTGGTACACATGTTAATTATTATGTAACATCGCGAACAATTCGTAAAAAGAAATTCACGTACGAGTTCGAATAAACCGCACGAGTCCCGAGAGAATAATGTCTAAACAGCTGCCGGCTGTTTCCCCTCGCCGCTCCGAGACTGCCACGCCTACAACTCTTAATCTCTCTGCCCGTGCTGGGCTGGTTAGCGACAGCCAGCAGGTTCTCTCTCTCTCTCTCTCTCTCTCTCTCGCATATTTGCTCTCCTCTCGCCTCACTCGCTCAGTTGGCGGCTCGGCACTTAGAGCTTCAACGGGCATGTCGTATAGTATTCGGGCTCCCGACTAGGCCTACGTAATATTATGGCTACATACCTTACTTACAAAAGACACATTTTCATTACGATTATTTACCGAAATATATACAATGAAATAGATTTAAAAAATCGTGAAACTCATAGTCACGTCAGCATTGTGCACGGAAGACCCATCACCCACTGGCCTTAGCCAGGCCAGCAGAACTTAATGACGCACAGCGATATCGCCTCTTCTCCTTCCGATTTACGGTAGATGTTTTTTTATCGTTGGGCAGCCCTACCGATCAGTAAATAACTACCATACCGTTCCAAATATAGTGCGGCTGCAAATATAGTGAGGGTAATGTTTTGAGAAAAAAAATGAAGGAAAAGAAAAAATCATGAAAATTGTAATTGATCAATTAAAAATTCATTGTTTTAAAAGGCGTTATAACTTGATTTCTACCGGAATTTGGTGAGAATTTTTCTAATTTTATTGACGATAAGACCGAGTCTCTACTTGGGTTAGGCCTAGAGCTTTGCCTAAGATAGGCCCAAGCATCACATCATAAACAACCTAGGCCTACTACTTGTGTAGGCCTGCGTGCTACTTCAATTCTGAATCTTCGTATGTTGTCAACTGGATGTTAATGATCAAGCTTTCAAAATTATAAACAACAAGGGACTTGGATGCGGGAACCGTGGAACGTGAATATGGCGCTGAAAATAAACATCCTTTATTCGTTTCGTTGCATCTAACAACTAATATTTCCGATCAACTATCGTGAAGAAAGAATGCCGGAGAATATTCCATTTAAGCACTTTTTAAGTACTGTTTTTGCTCAATTGCAAGCAGACACTGAATGCAAGCCGACCCCTGATTAAAAGTTCATCGAACAAAAAAGTATAGCGTTTAAATACTCATAAGTTTGCCATTGATTCCAAGCCGGGGGGCCATTTTGAACTGCAAAAATGTGTCAAAAAAGATAGGCTTGCAATCGGGTAAATAAATACGGTATTTTAAAATTGTAGTTGGCGTAGTTTGACATTTTATGTTACTTGAAGGTTAAACTTGCCGACCGAGCGTCGCGATTGGACGGAAACAAACATCTAGTCATTAACAGAGCAAGTAACCAGTGCCTAGAAACGCACACGTGGCGCCCTCCATCGGCCATCGCTGGAACTCGTTGCACGTAATATTCAAACGTGCTGAAATAGCAATGGAAATGCCTTGGCAGCGAATATAGTGCGAGTGCGAATTTGGAGGAAATTTTTTCGGATAAAAACATCGCACTTTATTTGGGGCGATACAGTTTTAATTTTTAAATATACACTACTGCACTCAACTGCACTGTACTGCTTCTCAATCCTCTATACTAGCTCCCAAAAGAGGGGTGAAGGCAGCTGCCGTCAGTAGATAATTATGCGGATGCCTATGGATGGGATGTAGATTACTTATAAGGGTAATAATGGATTTAATCAATCAACATATAACTAGGAGTGAACGAACCTTGATTTCTGAGTTTCGAACCAACTCAAACTTGTGAACCAAAACAGTTCCGGACTTCTCAAACTCGAATCAAAATGTTATAAATTCATTTGTAAAGTAAAAACAAGTGCCCCTTGGACCACATATCAGTGTGAATGGAGAAATGTTACTACTTTAACCTCTCCTCAATATTGCTGCTGGCCGGAGAGACATTACTTCACTACGCTTAGTACGCTATATGAGGGAGAGAGTAAAGATTGAATTGTAAATTAAAATGTCATTAATATTATGCTAATCTATTCCGGTGTTGGAATTGATTTTAATGCACGAATAATATATAGGCCTACTAGTCTACTACATACTCTAAAAGTAAAAATTAAAGTAATTTCAAGTCAATGTTGGAGTAGTTTGATATTTTAATAAACCACAAACATGAACTCTTAATTTCAAACTCAAACCAAGGCGAACTACTAAAAAAGTTTCGAACTTTACCGAAAACGAACGTTCGTCCATCCCAACCCAACATGCAACCAATGCAAAGGATGTAATGAGCAAACAAACCTCAAGAATTTCCAACTTGTCAAATTCCTTGAAGTTACATGGAGAGACTAGGTTAGTGATGTCTGTCTTGGAAGCATCTCGCCTGTGGTGTTGCCGTGGCGACGGCCGAGGACTCGAGTGCGGACTTGCGTTCGGACTACTGTGCAAGCTGCAAGCAACAGGAAAACTAGGGGATAATCTCAACATTACATGTTTGCAATCCTCTAGTACCTATGCCTATAGGATAGAATGAAAATGAAAAGAAAGAAATGGAGAGAACTGGTAGAAATGCCTGTCATAGAAGACATCAAAGAAGATGAGGAGGTGTTGAGCCTGGCTAGAAAGCACTGCAAGTCCAAAGCCCGAGAAACTGGTGATATGTCACTCCCCGACCTAACTAATGTTGGAACCGGGTGTTTGAATATTATTATTATTATTTATTAATGATTGTAAATTGTAATATTACAAGTATATGTCTGCAAGTAAGAATGAATGCAAAATAGAGAATATTACCATGAATGGGGGAAAGAATTAGATCAAAGGCACAAAACAAAATAGTGTGGAGAAGCAAGGGGACAACCGGAGAGTCATAGGAAGAGCTTGGAAAAGAAGGATGGTGGGAGGACAGTATAGAAGTGGCAACATCTGTCTTGGAGAGAAGGGAATGTGCTGAGCCTGGCTCGCAAAAACCCAGCTCGTGTACTGTATCTGGTGATATTCTCTCCCCAATCTATGAAGTTTGGAACCAGGTGCTAGTGTTATTGGTATATGGCAGATGAGTCTGATATTTGCTTAAACTTCCCAAAACCAGAATGATTTCTTATCTTAAAACCTGCATAATATGCTTGAATTCACACATATAGAGCACGGTCTATAAAATTACTTACAACTAAGGGGTCTTACAATCAACAAATAAGAAAGTAAAGTGTAGCAATTAGCAAATAACAATATTTTGGTAGGCTATTCTAAGGGAGAGGCCTAGGACTAACTGTCAGATCCTTATTCGGAAACTAAACCAGCAATATTTGACAAATAAGGATGGGGAAAAAAACATGGATGCTACCGCTAAGGAAAATCCATGATTTACCAAAAGCCTTAAATTTCTTTAAACTTAGTTTACAAGGAAGCATGGAAGTTTATCACATTTTCTGCTCCCTTTCTACCAATACCTCTCAGACACCTCTTAGAGACTTCAGACATTGACAGCTAGGCCAATCCAGGGCATAAGTATAAGCCTAGACCAATCTTTAACACATTCAACCTTCCATAATCCCAAGCCTACGATTTAGTTCTAACCTTTCGTATTGTTTTGCATTTCTTTCCAAGCAATTTCAATCCCTTTAACTGACCATGTCGGCCGAGGATGCTGCCATGCAAACACTGATTGTTTTACAATAATAATCAAATATCGCTAAATTGGTTTTACATCTAACGTTGCAGTTGTTTCGTTCTTTCTAGGTACCGGCTAGTTGTGTTATCCAGGAGGTAGTACTCAACCATGCCAACTATTTTTACTACCAACATAAAAGTGTCAACAATGAATGTTCTAAATAACTATTTGGAGGATTAACGTTGTTCATAGCACAAATAAGAAGTAGGTATTCGACAAATTATCCAACAGATAAGTATTTGCTTCAAATAACTTTTCTTACTTGTTTATTGTCACACCAGCCCAAAGTGTTTCATTAACTAACACATCGTGAGTTGAGTTGACACGTGCATGCACACATCCACACACACTTTCACAAGTTTTACAGAATTATCACTTAAAAGTAACCGGCATGAAAAATTAAAAATAGATAAGATAAGAAGCAACATTAGAGCTACACAAAGAAAATAATATTTACATAGTGTATTGGACTAAGATTGTTTATATATAACTACGCAGGTAGGTACTTAAAATGAAATATAAGAACAATGCAAAGTTCGATCCACTCTGTAAATAAGAAGCAATGCACATAAATCAGCAAATAACTACAAATGGAAAGATTGAAGTTTAAGCTAGGATGTTAAAGATGGGCTCTTATTATTCTAATTTATTTGTCTCCCTGAAACCATTCTGAAACCCTGAACCCTGAAAGTGATGGATAGTTTTAGTTGACTTGGAAGTGAAGTAATGTCAAGTGGGAAGATTGAAAAGGAGATGAACATCAGAATACAAGGCCAGTAACTTCTACCAGTGTTTGAAAGGCAGTGTGAGTAAGGGAAATACCTATTCAGTGTAAGATGACACTATTATGTAAGACCTAGGTATTTCATACTGATCCTTAGATATGCAGCAGAAATGTGGACAATGGGAGATTGAGAAGAGAGTCATATGCAGGCGGCAGGATGAGATTCCTGAGGAGCACAGTGGGCAAGACGAGAAGGGACAGAATATGAAGCATGGACATTAGAGAAAGGCTGGGTGTAGCAAAGTTGAGGCACAGGATGCAACTTCATTTTTATAATATACCATTTATCCATTTATATTAACATTTTACACTCGAGCTTATAAGAGGAAACAAAGATTTTTCCGCAAAGGGAAACCTGAAAACTACAATAAGCTTAGCCTATAAGGGCAGGTGGCTTATATGCATTTAAATTTTAAATACTATTAAAGCCCAGGCTGTAAATGGAAGGCTTATGTGGTAAAACCCACTAAACTAGACGGTGAATTATTCTTTTATTTCAAAGAATTTACTTACCGTTGTTCCAGTGAGCCGTTAGAGCCAGTTCCTTGCCCTTGAAGACAGTTGGAAGGTAATGTCATGTTACCAAATGGTAACGACGAGTTAATGCTACTGCCGAGAACCTCATGACTAGATATGAGTAGATTCTCCACTGATTTCCGCCTGAAACAATGATGCAAAATGCAAAACGGGGCATAGATAATGAAACCCATAATATGTGAAGAAGTTGCATACCAGGCAACTTACAAAGAGAAAGGAACTTTTTGTGGTGAGGTATCGAGGCATCTCTTAAATCTCAAATGAGTCCAACAGTCATTGTTGATATGCCTTCTCTTGGGCAGGTGTTTCTCTAGAGTGTTCAATGAAATATGTGGTACCATTTAAGACTGTACTTCCCCGAGAATAAGCAACATTATGTACACCAGCACTGACAATTTTACACACAACCGAAATAGGTAGTTATTTATTTGGTCAAAGATACCTTTGCAGAGTCACTTTTAAAGTATCATTGAGTAATTAATGACAGGGAGTTAGAATTTGAGCTTAAACATAATTTTTATAAATGTGATGGCAAATATTTACTTGTTTCTTGGTAAATTAAACAGCATTTCCTATGCCAACCCTGACAAAATTAATATTATACGTATCAATGTTTAAGAGCAAGTTCTTATCACACTTTTGACTTAAAATATTCCATTCTTACAGACAATTTTAATCGCATCTATTTGTGATTTTAAATAATGGTGTAAAAATTAATTATGAAGGCACTTTTCCATTAATTGATTAAAGAAAATAAACAAATTAAATTAAATTTTCTAGAATTCAAAATCTGATATCAGTCAAAATGGTTAAAAACACCCAAATAACTATGCATTTTCTGATTGATCTATGATAAATATTGAACATCTGATAGGGGCATTCAGCTGTCCTTCATTATCAAGTATGACAAGTTGTAGGGGTAATGTGGGTAATTGGAAACACTTTTAGAGTTTTTAAACCTTGACCTTATTTGTAGGCTAGGGTATTGATAGGAGAGAAAAAATGTAAGGAGCAAAATTGTGCTTTGGGATGTAAACTAAATCATGACACCAACAAGAATTTCATGGAAGAATATTGTATGATATTTTTATTGCTTTTTTTAAAAACTCGAATTTGTTTCCAATTACCCCCGATATTGGGGTAAATGGAAACAGCCATGGTACAACTCGTAGACCCATAAGGAAACTAAAGTAGGGTAATTGGAAACAAAGCATTTTAAGCTGTGATTCTAACACAAAAAAATTAATACATTATGATACAAACTGTAGATTCTGTGTACATTTAAAGAAAACCTTCCGTCACAACGCAGAATTGTACGGAAAATCTCAAAAGCATCACAAGCATGAAAATAAGGCTGTTGTATAAAAACAGTTGTATTTTGTATTTAAATATTAATACAATCATCACTTAAAATTAAATTTACAAAAACTACATCAACAGATTGGTAAATTACCTACAAAAACAAAACATGCATCGATTGGGCAAATGGAAACGTTTGCTGCGGTTTTTTGGATTTCCTGTGATTTTGGAAAAAAAAATTAAAATGCACATATTTTCAATGGCATCTTGGTGTGGGTCCAAGACAAAGTCCACAGTGCCAAGTTTATCTTTATTGGACCAGCAAATATATGATTTATCAATACCGAATCGTGGTCATCTCTTCGAGGGTACCTATCTTTCCTTCCAAAACATGATAATCTGAAGCCTAAGTAAGAAGGCTGTGTAGTCAGACACTGTTGCCAACTTACCTTACTTTTAAACCAAACATTTAAATGTGTTTCCATTTACCACTGAAATTTGTCCATAGCTTAACATGGATCTTTTGGCTTTGTTTCCTATTTCCCTGTATGTTTCCAATTACCCCCAAGTATGAGATACGGTAATAGGGGAATTGGAAACATTGCTAATCAGGAGAAACTATGATAATTATCTAAATTTCACCTGTACCATATTGTTGACTAATGTGTCTTTATTAATTTCCATCCAAGAACAAATTTCTTACAAACAAAATAAGGACCATAACAGGGGAAATTTTGAGAAGTGTTTCAAATTGAAACAAGTTTTTTGTGTCGAGGTTGGTTGCAATGTGTATGACATGCATATCATCTAACAGAAGAAGCTGTAACTACTTGCACATTTTCCATAAAGGTCTGGACCATGATATCTAACAATTTTTTTAAAATTTGAACTTCACATACGGAAGTTATAAAGGGCGTTTCCAATTACGCCCTGTTTCCAATTACCCACATTACCCCTATAAAGATGTACTAATAATTTATGGCTGCAGGTCAAGGAACCCACCGAATATCAAATCACGCTGGCTTCCTCTTAAGAAGGTTAATTTTAAATAGTGATCTTCTTAGAAACAGATTTGAAGAGAATTAGGTTACAATTATGATCCTCCGTTGTAAATCAGTTTTTATAACTGAATAGGTTTGACGATAAATAAAAAATAAAATAAATAAAATAAAAATTGTCGATCCGATGTCAATAAAACGAGGGCGAATGGCTACAATCCCTTGGCTGGAGCAAGTGTAAGAAAGTGAAGTGGTATAGCCCACACTTTTTGTCCGCAATCATTAAAGACTCTAAAAATCAACATCAACAATAATCAGCCCCCCTACCCCCCCTTACCTTAAGGCAAAGATATTACTCATACATGAAATACTTTGACCATACTACAGTGGCAAGACAACATGCCATCTCGTCGACCAACAACGAGGTGTTACAGAGATTTATTTAATATCTGCCAACTATAGGGCTCTCAGTAGAGAGTACTGATCCAGCCAGTTAATTGTCATGGCTGGCCTGATAGTTTGCCATGAACTTGACAGAGCGCATAAACCAGAAGATAACACACAAGGTTGAATGAAGCAGGCTGCTGTCATGGCTGGCCTAGTAGTTAGCTACAACAGAGAGTAGCAATCCCTCACCTAACTACGGAGAATAACAACGTGTCTGCCTTTCTCTGCTTGAGAAACAGACAGGAAATGCGGCTGGTATGTGACCAAGTTATGTATAAGAATATGTCTTTCATTTCACTTGAAAAAGTTTGTTGAAACTTAACTCAAACAAAGGAAGGTACCCCACAAGGCTGACCGACTGACACCTTCAAACATTCCATAATTTGTGACTAAAATTAAATGAATGCCCAAGTGATATGCTACCAGTGATTTAATCTTTTATTTCCCGTTCTACTCTAGATATCTATCTAAATGTAGCTTTAACAAAACGTTAAACTATATGTTAGGCTACAGTGTGATGTAGGCCTACCCCATTCAAAGTGCATGCAGCCTCTTATTTTCATTGCTGTTTTTTTATCCCAAGGTCAAAGGAGGAAATAGGTAATTATCAAACAATACATAACATGTTGGAATTTGGAGAAGGGTTAATGTTTAAACACATTTTTAGGCTGCTGAAACATTTAGTGTTAAACGGAAATGGGCAGATGAGTTAATTCACTTCCTAGGCCTATATCAAAATGTACACTGCATTCTCATATCAAGCATTGTTAAATAAATAAATAAATAAATAAATTGTATTTAGTCTACCCACTCAGTTATATAACTGATTTTCAGTGGGGGACTTTAAATCAAAGCGACTAAGCCAACCCTGTAGGCCCCGACGCAATCGGCGAGTGAGCGATAACCAACCAAAGAGCGTTATTTTTAATAGGAAATATAGCAATCAGTGGTATGGACAGTGCGAACACCGGCGAATCAACGCCAGAATCAACAAGGCTGATTCAGCACAAACTCGAATTTATTATGTGCTTCGTTGCTAGGACGGCTCCAAAGTCACCGTTTACAAACTCCTAAGACAAGAACTGATGGACTTAAGTCCAAATCAGAAGTTAAAAACCTTCTGACTTTGGCGGGAATCGAACCCTGGACCTTCTGCATTGGAAGCAGATACGCTAACCACAAGACCAACATAACAAGGCTTACCGGTACTTAAGTAATATTTATACATGTACAACAATAATTTGCAAAAATTTTAATTTTAAATTTAAAAATATGGCTTTGCCATTCAGTGGTTCAGGAAAACTGATGTTTAAGGCTGTGCGGACCCAAAAATAAGTTTTCCAAAATAGCTAGAAAACAGCATTTTTGGAGTAAAATCATTGTAAAAAGTCTTAGGCCTATTAGACCAAAACAATTTTAAAACATTTTTTTCATCCATGCATAATCTGAAGCATTTTTGTGGATAATTTAAGCAAAAAGTATTTGATTTGGATGGCTGATATTTTTACACTTGCTTACACTTCTGTTACTAGGAGCCTAGGACATGTGGTATTTATTTTGAAATGTGTAGGTAGGCCTATCGTAAATATTTCGTGATTTTTTGTGTTTGCCGGTGCAAATACACTCAGCGTACAGGAAAATGCAAAAAAAAATCTAGGCATGCAAGATGTTTTAAAGATACACATTTCAGAATATCACCATGGGTAGGCTAATGCAGTAAGTGTAGGCAAGGGTAAAAATATTGGCCATCCAAATCAAATGCCTTTTTAAAAGATCCACAAAAATAATTTAAAAAGTTGCAATATTAAGATTAATATGCATGGATGGAAAAAATGTTTAAAAATAGATTTGGTCTTCTCAAAAGACTATTTATGACGTTCTTACTCCAAAACTACTGTTTTAGGCCTTTAATTTTTAAAAAACATATTTTCGTGCACACCCCAAATCCTGTGGCAGCATAACTTCTCACTGTCGGTGGGCGTAACCATTTGAAAGAGCATTAACACTAGACCTACACCAAGCAGCAGTGGTGTAGTGGTGTGTAGATATAATGCGTAGGCCTATACGTACTGCTTCAGCTTGCGCTAGAAAATTTTCGTATGTAGGCCTACACTGGTTTTTCTGATTACACGAGTTATGATACAATTGATACGCATTGATACAATCGTATCCATGGACGTGACAAGCATCGAGTTACGGCCACATTTTACAGTCAGCTTTTCATGGTTGGCAAAAAAGATGTATTCATGTGGACAAACTATCTGCCTCTCTTGGTCTTTTATTTAAGTAATGGTTTATGTTTATGAAAGTCCTTAATTTCCCCTAAAAAAATCAGTAAAATTCAGCAAACAGAATCTCTAAAATAAATAAAAAATGGGGGCATGACTCAGACCCCACTTTAATGTGCCAGTGCTGCCAATCATAACCTTGACGGCAAATGAATTTCTTATAAATTTCCCACATATTCAAATTAGCCTTGAAAAATACGGTATTTGAAATGGAAAAGTTCTGGAATTTGTTAACCTTAAATAATTAAGACAACCTGCTGGAGCTCAATTGGCAAGAGCAGCAGCGCATAGTGTCGGTAGTGGCGGCTGAGGTGAGGAGGAGAGAGGAAACGAGAGGAAGCGAATACTGTACGTACTGGTAGATTGGGTACTACACCCCATTAGGGCTCTAATCTATGACGAACGGTATCTTGTTTCAGTAGCTTTTTTAGTTCCTGCTGTAAAAATCAACATCCTGATTCATTCAATTAAAATTACAGTAGGCCTACCTAGTGATAAATGTCATAAAAATATAAATTCACAAACCTAAATATAACAATAAAATGCAGCTTATATTATGTACAAGAGGCTTGTTGAAGTAGAAAATAACTGATGACAGCATAGATGATGAAATGCCAATTATGAGAAAATTGCAAAAATAAATTAATATGCTATGATGGGGAAAGATTGATATGAACTAGCCTATTTTAATAGCTTAACTATAATTAAAAGTGTTATGGCAGTAGTGTTGGAGTTGAAGAGACAAATCATTTTAATGCGAGGGTAGGAAGGGATCTCTAGGTAAAAACAGATGAACACAATTGCAAGCATAGGCCTAAGTTTTTTAGCCTATACAACTTAAAGGACCCCAACACCAGCACCAGTAGACAGGCAACATATATTAACTCTACCTGATAATGTCTGATGGTTCTTGACAGGTGTCTTCCACATTTTCGAGCGTGCTCACACAATCCATGATACTGTACTTATATGAAACAAAAACATTTACTCTGATAATAATGCACAAATAATATGTAAACAAAGAACAATTTATGAGACTACCTTCATAGCATAGGCCTAAAGGCCGTGGTTTACGATTGACGGCAACGTGGGGAGACGTGAATGGAGACGTGAACGCGAAAAATAACACATGGCATTCACAGCTTAGCGTTTATGATTGACGGGAACGGAACGGGAATAGAGAACGGAGCGGCCAAAGTTCGTCAAGTCCCAACTTTCGCGGCTTGGTTGCCGCGCCGTCGACGTGAAAAGGGCTACGCGCATGCGCAAATAAACACACTGCTCATCTGTCTGCAACTGTCATGAAAACATAACCAACAAAATGATGGACGACGCCAAGCTTATTGAGACCATCCAGCGCTATCGCATTATTTATGCTAAGGGCCTGAATATATACAGGCGTACAGACTACAAAGAAAATGCGTGGAAGTCTGTGGCAGAAGAAATGAATTCGACAGGTGACTGATGTTAATAATTTACGCCAAGCTAGGCCTAGCCTAGCCTAGGACCGTAGGCCCGGGCAACTTGTAAACAACTCGTAGTGGTCGACACACCGCCGTCTGGATATTTGTACCTTTACATGCATCCAGACGGCGGAGGGCCGACAGATGTTGTACCGATTCCCGTCAATCGTAAACGCCTCGCTTTCAGTTTCCACCACATTCGCGTTTCCATTCGCGTCTCCCCACGTTGACGTCAATCATAAACCAGCCTTAAGCCTGCCAGAAAACACTAGGCTAATTTGTTAATGGGGATTTTTTGGGGCTCTGTAGGGGTATAAATTAAAGGGCTCTGTAGGGGTATAAGTCCCCAAGTCTAGCTTCTAGTCTAGAAAAATTAGTTAGGAAACACTATTAGCCTAATCATAACGGAATTGACGACTTGAATTGTACCCGCCTCCTGACGTCACGAGGCAACATGGCGGAATTAGTGGGTATAAATCCTCATTTCGCAAGTTGACGCCTGCTTCACGGCGCAACACTTATCACGCTCTAACTTTTATTCTATTCATTATTTGGACAATAGTTAAATGAATAATATTTAGCAAATATATCATTCTTTGTAATAACGATTATTTCGATTTTTTTGACACAGTCGTTAGCTTGTTATAACAATGTACGCATCATTCATGTGAAAATTATCAATAGGTAACTAAAGTTTTCTCAATAATTTATTTGACAAAAAACTAGGTACTGATCGGATTTTGACAAGACCTCTTTAAAAATATGCACCAGACTTTTTAGACAAGAAATAAACTAACTTTCTAGGTAGAAAGTGCACTGAACGAAACTTTGCAGCATCGAGTAATATGCAGGGTATGTGTTTTTATCTAAAATACGCACTCTTGACGTGCGGATGAGCCGTGAAAAAGTGCACGCTGCATATTACTCTATGCTGTAAATTTTCGTTCAGTGCACTTTCTATCTAGAAAGTTTGTTTATTTCTTGTCTAAACAGTCTGATGCATTTTTACAAAGAATCCTTGACGAAATCCGATCAGTAGTTTTTTGTCAAATTAATCAACGAGAAAACTTAAGTCATTGATAATTTTCACTTGTGTGATGCGTACATTGTTATAACAAGCTAACGACTTGGTCAAAAAAATCGAAATAATCGCTATATTACAAGGTATGATATGTTTGCTAAATATTATTCATTTAAGTGTTGTCTAAATAATGAATAGAATAAAAGTTAGAGCGTGATAAGTGATGCGCCGTTCAGCAGGCGCCAACTTGCGAAATAAGGATTTATACCCAATACTAGTCACGTGACCTATCGATCGTTTTAAGCTCCGCCCATTTCGAGTCGTCAATTAATTTAAACCACTGTTAAAACGACTAAAATTATGTTTTAAAATGCCATAGGCCATACCTATTTACTGACTAATCACATGTTATGTAAAAAAAAAATTGTGACAGTCTTTTCACATAATTGAACTATTTAAATTACAAGCGTAATTCTGGTACATCCACGTGTCGTAATTGTGTTACCACTGTTAAGAGGCTTGGGTGCGATTTAAATACCACTCCGATCGTGCCATGTGCAGTACTTTCGTACCATACTTTTCAAACTACGGACAGGGAAATCATTATATTTTCATTCTGTTTTTTTCCTCCGATAGATAACTAAATTCTTATTTCTCGTACATAGCCCTTTTGTTCATTTTAGTCAAAACATTTCCCCCACCAGTCCTCAAAGTCCATAGAAAATGTTCATTTCCGGTCAAAGTTTACTGCCCTTGTTTGACCAAAGAGGAGTGAATTAGCGAAATCAGGCCATGTACGTAGAATAACAGTTAATTTTTGAGTAAAATAAAAAAACTTTACTGAAATCGGACGAAAAATGTAGACGTAGTTTGAAAAGTACGAACGCCTTGCAAAGCACACTTTTGGCTCCATTTGGTGGCGCTCTCTTGTGAAATTCGATCGTGTCTACTTCGAAGCAAGTAGGGGAGGTAATGTGGGCGGGATCTGGACACCGGATGTGCTTGTCATCAGATTACATAAACACAATCTGCTATTATTGAGGTTTGCTTACAGCTATTTACATCATAGTAAGAATTCTATAATATTCACTATCAGAAATTAATGATGATGATTAAACGAGGGAGCGGAGCGACTGAGTGTCTCCATTCCTCTCAAACGGCTTCATTCTGTGATTCTGTCTGTCTGTACGTCGAAAATCAGCCGAACCGCTGAACAGATTTAGCTGAAATTTTAAACAGACATCCGGTACGAGTAGGGCCTATACTGAGAACTGTTAACAAAATCAGCTTGATCCATTGCGATTTAAGCCTGCAAAAATTAAAATGTGATTTTTTAAATTATCGATAGCATTTGTTTAGTAGCAGCTAGAGGAACGTGATTTGCGTGGCTTACATGGCACCGTGGTAAGAATTTAGCCTACCGCACGGAGGGTTGGGGTTCGATTCCCGTTAGTTCGAACTTTTTTTATATTTTTACATCCACATATTATTTTTGAGGGGTGTTAAATGGGAAATAAAAATTAGGTGATTTTGTTTCATCTTGGAAATTCGTTAATGTTTTACGCTAATACGTTTTGAACACAATTCGCATTTTAAATGTTCAATTTAAATAACTAGGGAAACGCCAAATTCGTTGTTAAACGAATGAGTGAGGCCATGTGTTGAGTACTCGGTATCAATCCCCATACTGGGCTCGATCCAGCCTTAGGTATAGGGGAGGAAAGGGGATGTTCCCGGGTACTCAAACACTTGGCTCACTCACTCGTTTGACAACGACTTTGGCGTTTCCCTAGTTATGTTGTTCAACGTCACTTTTATTGACATCATGCTATTCGGACTATGAGTGGTGATAGACGAGAGTGAAGAACAATTACAGATAACCTATGCCTTGTGCGGGATTCGAATCCGCGTTCTGCTAGTGTAATTCGCCAGCGTCCCTATGTGCGAGACTGCGACCGCGGACGACATCAGAATTTGAGACTGCCTAAATAATATGTATATCGCGTTCTTTAAGTAGATTATGATTTTGATTCTCCGCAATGCTAGGTTTGTAGTGCTCCCATTCAACCAATCTACATAATTACCCGCGTTGTAAGAACTAAGCAAATATTGTTTGATTAGTCTATGTAATTGTATTATATAGTACCAAATCGAACCTTTATTCTATTTTTTAGATATCGTGTAGCGTTCTTTCAGCACGATAAAGAAAATAACATTGTTTGCTAACGCACGGTAGTCGGGCCTTTCGACCGGTCATATCCATAAATAAATAATTTTTTGTAGGATGCCCGCTGTAGGATCCGGTGTGACCCTCTTCTAGTGACTAACTAGGTAGTTTGCGGATAGGATAATTGTGAAGTGATGTCCGAGGGCTATTCAATCCCTTGCATTCGCATTAGCGACTGAGGAAAAGCTCGAAAAAAACCTTCATTCAGGATTGCCGGTCTCGACAGGATTCGAACCCGGGGTCATATCCATAGGACAGACATCACCCATGCACTATGTAATGATTGAATTAGTATTACAGAGTATTTCATTTCATTGCTCTGGGGGCAAGCAAGTCTGCCAAGTAATGTCTGTGGCTTGTTGGTCCAAAGGATAGCGTCCCTGCTTCCATAGCAGAAGGTCGCTGGTTCGATTCCCGACTTGAATCAACCCATAATCTATGGGAAGGGTATCGCTTTTACTCCACTGAGAGTGTGGCTTTAAAACCGATTTGGGCAACGAAGCCACACACAAGTTGTAAATGGTTGTTCCGAAGTAGTTAGGTCTATGCTGCCTCATCCGGGATGAATCATGGTAATCTGTGAACTGGGATTTAAAATGTCCGATTATTTCGCCAATCGATGGCGTCGTCGGTTCGGATCGCTTTAATTGAAGTCCGTCACTGAAATCACATGTTTTACATGCAACATGCCTGTTTGCAATTATGATTTGTATTTTTTAAACCCCTCATTGTATCAATTGTTTTGATTACCAGAACGATAATAATATCATGCCTAGAGGCTTGGTCACAATTTAAACACCACTCTGAGCGTCTCAATTGCAGTTCTTCCGTAGGCCTACTTTACGAACTAGGGGAAGAAACATCCACATATAATTCATTCTGTTGTTTTCTCTTACATTCCTATTACTCGTACATAGCCCATTTTTACCTGCGAGTGGACGTGGGAGGTATATTATAAAATTAAATGATCGCTTTTGATGTTTCCAAGAATTGTTCAGATCATTAAAAAGTAGAAAAAAAAGGCGTTTTAATATTGTCCCGGGTATAGTATCCAAATCATTGCTATTTGCTTGGGTAAGTTATAATGTAGGGTACAGAGATATTATGATTACTAAAAATATGCATTATAATGAATAATAATTTTAATTCCCTGCACCGTGGGGATTGATATTCTGCCAATGTACCAACCTTCTCGATTAACCTTGAAACCTTATACTTCGAATAAGTGATTTCCATTTTACTTTAACTTTGCAAAAACTGTTTGTCAAAACAATTGAAATCAAAGACAAAAAAATCATCTAAGTAGAAAACCTACAACGCAGTTTTGCAATGCAGTTCATCTCTTCATTGCGTGTGAATGCCACTTGCAAAGGATGTGGCCGAAGGCGAAGGATTCAAGAAACAAAACAAATGAAACGTGAACATGATCACATTTACATTTTAGTTTTCTCCCGTTTTTTTTTTTTATAAATATAATTATTGTTCACTGCGTTTATTTGTTATAGTAGACAGTAGACACTAGAGGCGAGCGTATAAAGTATGTCAAACATCACATTACTAACGTATTTCGTCGCGAGTGTACGTGAATGTACATAGTTGAACTCAATGTACCTCATTCTATGTGTGCACATGTGTAAATAAAAATTCTCAAAGTCTATGTAAATAATGTGTGATAATCCCAACTAACCAGTGTACGACATGCCTATGTGTGACACATTATAATATAAACAACGAGATTTTTGAGATTTTTTTTGTGTATTTGTTTGCGATATTTGCAATGTACTTTATGTGTATCCGGAGTCTCAAATGACCACTAACTTTTTTTATTGGTTGTTATCTTGTGTATCCGGTATAATTTATTTACAATTAATATTTCTGTTGAATGTGTCAATCCTAATGTGAAAAAACGTTCTATTTATCTTTGTTGTGAGTAAAAATAACTTTGTTCACAAGGAATAACGTTCTGCGGTAGGGCTATATTTGCATGGAAGTGAGCGTATAGCGTAGCATATTATAATAAATAAATAAATTCATATTTAGTCTACCCACTCAGTCATAAAACTGATTTTCAGTGGGGGACAGTAAACTAAAGCGATCAATCCAACCCTGCAGGCCCCGACATAATCGACGAGTGAGCGATAACCAACCAAAGATCGGTATTTTTTACATATAGGAAATCGAGTAATCAGTAGTATGGACAGTGCGCCCGCGGATCAACGCCAGAATCAACAAGGCCGATTCAGAACAACTTTAAATTTATTATGTGCCTCGTTGCTAGGACGGCTCTAAAGTCACCGTTGCTAAATCAGACTTAACGGGAATCGAACCATGGACCTTCTGTATTGGAAGCAGAGATTCTAACAACAATACCAACGAGCCACACGATACACATTTGGGTGTAACTGCTTTGCTCTAAAGAAATTAAATTTACTTCATATCTGAATACGTTAAACATTAATTAGGCCTATTATATTTTATATATATTATATATAGGCTATATATATATGGATTGTTGTAGGTTTTTGCGGCCCGTCCATGGATAAAAACAAGGATCTTGGGTAAAACCGCGTCGAAAATAAGATGAACCAGGGCAGAACCTTGACGTAGTACAGACGAACGTCGGTTTGGGCGCCCAGGTTCTGCCCTGGTTCATCTTATTTTCGACGCGGTTTTAACCCCAAAATCCTTGTTTTTATCATATTTTATATATATATATATATATTATTATTATTATTATAATTAATTAATTTCATTGAGATTTCGAACGCCGAATGTCTCGGACCAGCGCTCTTACTGTATGTGCCACATCTAACGGTGTGACTGTGTTATAAATTAACATACCTAAGTAATAATGACCGAAGTTTTAACATTTGACTCCTAGCTTTGACCTGCCATTCGCGCAATGTGGTTGGTACAATGGTACCTCGTCGGCGCTCGTCGGGAAGCTTATGTAAGCCTACTACCCAATGTCAGTTTCGGAATTTATTGCGGGTGACTTGCGACAAATATAACTATGTACAATCTGTCCTGCATAGTAACTTCTAGCAAAAATACTCTTGATTCATAATTTATTCTTGAGATGCGCCCCTGTTGATGAAAGTGTATTCGGTACAATACGTGGTTGATTTATTAATCTTCTACACTACTCACTATAGCTACTACTACCTTGCTAGGACATCTAGCTTTAGTGTATTGAACTCTTGTCCGGTTGGGTACACTCCTTTGTAAGACCTGCCGTGGTGTAATTCGCAGAAAAATTATATAATTTTATTATGCTAAGCAGCCCTACTTATTGCACAATACCAATTAATGCGTATTTTTTTTTATAAATAATAATTGCATTTTAGTTTCATTTAGTTTTGTTACCGGAAATTTACTATCAAATTCCTACGTCATTCCTGTGGAGCTTTTTCATCCTACGAGCTCAAGATAGCCCAAATAAATTATGCATTTCGTTGTTTCTGGAGAGACACAAATTTGGATAAATTACCAATTACCATGTTCAATATCAAATTAAAAATGATATTAAATTAGTTTGTTATTCATTACAATTTACAACAATAAAAAAAAGAAAATAACCTTAGGATGAGGATAGAACACTTGCTAGAATATCCATCTTTGCAGGTTTTGTGGCAATGAGGTTGACCTTGGCTTGGCAGAATTTTCGTCGTTGTAGCGAGTCGGACATTTTAAATTTAAACATGTCGAGCTGTCTAGCTGTGCATTACCCCTCTCGCGGCTGGCGGCTAGTGCCCTATTTGTATGCCGAAAAATCGAAGTGGGGATACATATGTTCACGCCTTTCCCTCCCCCGTCCTTCACCCCGCAAGATTGTAAATTTCCAACAATTAGTTCCTACGGGTGGTTATAATCCTGTTAAAACGAACCACATGATCGTTTGGATCCAATCCCCCCAAAGTTGGGATTGGATTGAAAAATTGGATAAAAAATAAACATGTTACAAACAGTTTCGAGTAGGGAGGCCTATTGTATCGAGTAGGCCTACGGCAGGGTTTAAAGAATACGGGGATGAAAAAGTTTTGAAAGCTACCGCTAGGCCCTAGCCTAGATCGCATTAGTTTGGTAGGCCTAATTAAGCGAGCGAAGCAAGCGTTTCCATTTGACTCTGCCGGAAAAATTAGTCACTGGTTTTGTTTTGTTTTTTTTTTTTTGGTTTTTTTGTTTGTTTGTAGGCCTATGTCTCGCCATAACGTTCGAACGGGGCTCGGATCGAGTTGAAATTTTGACCATCCGCAAGCTTCGTTCTCGATTGAATGCCATTAGTTTTTGGCAAAATCGTTCAAAAGTTAAAAAGTTACATTAAAGTTAGGCCTAATTGAAAGTTTTTTTTTCAAACTAAACGGCGACAAAATCTGAGATAGCCAAATCATTTAGAATGTCCGTCCGGTCACGAATATGTTTTAATTTTATTTTGATCCGATAAGTAGTGTAGATGGAAATTACATTATAACAAAAGTAACGTTGCCATGGCAACGAAAAGACGCGCAAAGTTTCTAATGCACTGCCACCTAGAAGTAATCAAAATACTTTCGAGGAAGCAGTCTATTATTTGTCACCAAAGAGTTTAAATAGTTTTCCCAAGGAGTCAAGGTCCTCTAGATGGCGGTGGATTTTAAAGTAAAGATTTACACACGGGTTTACCCAAATACCTTGGCAATAATAAATAATATTGGAAACATGGCCCTGTGGACAGCAAACCTCGCAAATTTTAAAATTAAAAAAAAATGTGCAATGTGGGTCTAGCTATAGCACGTGCTCGCTTATCAACGCGTCCAACTGAGCGTTTCCTAGTGTTAAAAACAGATCGATTCCCATGTTCAATTCATGACATGTAAACACTCACCTCAGAATCCAATCCAATAGGCCTAGGGCTACTAATACAGCATTGAATCCTTCATGTAAACATAGCTAGGCCTAGGCCTAGGCAGGTAGTGAAACTAGCACCTAAGTTTAAACTTTCAAGGCAAGGGCATTGCAAAGGGGTAGGCTAGGCCTAGGATCCTATGGCCTCTAGCTAGGCCGTTTGTGTATGAAATAGGCATAGGCCTAGGCCTATCCCTTTGGGGGGTGTAGCCCCTGGACCCCAGGGACCGAGGCCTACTAGGCCTACATTTTCAGAGTAATTCACAGGCTAGGGCCTTAGCTAGGTAGACAATAACCAAGCCCTGGAGCCTATGCTCAGCTATGCCCCTAGACTTTACCTAGGCCTTAACTTAAGCACAATAAATAATGGCAAAAGTCACTCACATCAACGGGCCCCCAGAAGAATGGTGCTTTTCACTGTCGTTCATCCTCGGGCTTGGTAGGCCTAGGCCCACAGTGGTAGGCTAGGCTGGGCCCACGGCCTACCTAGGGCAGGCTAAGCCAGACTCACTCTTTCGCATAAAAATAAGTTCATTTCTGCAATTTTAGACAAACGTATGTCAAATCCACTTCCAGCCTTGTGATAAGAAACCTAATAAAGATCGCAATCTTCGCGACTCGCGACAGTGAGAACTTTTCGATGCCTCTTCTTCTTATTCCTCGTTCTGCAACCACTGAATCAGATTTCAGCAAGCGGCCAGTATCTTATCCACGTTAATTAGTAGAGAAGTTTAGTTTAGTTTCAGTTTATTTTCTGGCAAAGTAGCCAATTTACATAACATACAATAATATTTCACACAATAATATTCATCACAACATTTTACATTTTGACATTAATTAATAACATTTTTGTTTCTTTTTACTAACATTTCTATAAAACCTGCTGTTGTACCCATTTAATACATTTGGATTTGAACAATCCTACATCCTACACTTTTTACACTTTTAATTTCAATTGGAAGTTTATCAAACTCTTTTACACCAGAGATAAAAATAGAATTTTGCGTTTTTTTTAAATTACACCTGATTCAAAAAGAATTTCCAACAACAGATCCCCTTGTATTAAAATTATGTATATTCTTCACATCAGTCATTTTTTCAACTAAATAATTTGGCATATAATTAATTTTAATTTTATAAATGAAAACTAATACCAATACCATTATAGTCTCCTTAACACTTTACCATTCCAAAATATTTAACATACTCTTTATTGGCTTCTCCCACATTTTATAATACACCTCATGGCTTTATTTTGTAGAATCTGCAATTTATCTAACTCATTTTTATTACTTCTTTGATACAACACTGTAGCGCAATATTCAAAATGAGGCTTTATTATATTATTATATACCATTTTTCTTGTCCAACTAGTAAGTTTGCCTCCAATTCAGCTTAAATAACCAATTTTCTTCCCAATTTTTTTAATTATATAATTTACATGTAATTTAAATTCTAGTTTGTCATCAATTATTCCCAAATATTTAAACTCTTTCAAAATTTCAATCTCCTCATTCACTACTTTTAGTTTATTTAAAATCTCTCCATCTCTCTTAACACTACATAACCCGCCTCCTCTTATTAACATACCCTTTAATTTTGACACATTGAGTTTTAGTTTGTTCATTCCTAGCCACCTAGTCATCCTTGATAATTCTTCATTCATCAATCTAAACATTTCAATAATATCATTACCCATTATAGCCAATACCATTTATCATCAAGCCACTTTTCAACATTTATCTACATCATTAATATAAATAATAAACAAAAGTGGTCCCAGAATAGACCCTTGGGGTACTCCATTTAAACAGTTTTTATACTCAGAAACACTATTTCCATACAACCCTTTGTCGTCTTATCAGAAAGAAAATCTTTAATCCATTCCAGTGCCAACCCCTCTACTCCATACATCATTCTTAATTTATTCAGCAACCTATTGACATTCACCGTTTCAAAAGCTTCTTGAGATCCAGAAAAACAATCAAAGTAGACATATTCTTGTCCTTAGTCTGAAGCCATCTACTAAATAATGACATTCTGCACTGCTGTCTCACACGAATAATTTCGTCTAAAACCTGATTGATTTTCATTTATAAGATTATTTGATTAAAAATAATCCACTAATTGTTCATGCACAATACTTTCAACATGATAACATGTTTACTGGTCTAAAATCAGAAATATTGTTGGATCCTACTACTTTACTCACCGGTTGAATCACCGAATCCTTCAGTTTACTTGGAAATTTTCCCTCTCTAAAAGATGTATTAATAAGTTCTAGGACTTTAAATTTTATAACTCTATAAGCATCTTTAAAAAGTTTATAATTAACACCATCTATCGATCCTTTCTTATTTTCAAGTCTTTTGACAGCCCTGTTTAAGTCACTAATTTGTATTTGTCTAAATTCATCCATCTTACATTTATCATTTCTGACATAATTCTTTAAATCATTCAAACTTTCATCTACATAAGCAACTTCCTCTCTGCTAACATCACTAATTGGTTCAATACTGTTCAGAATATCATCTATACTCTGTAAAACATTCATCCTTTCTTTTATCAGTACTAATCACATCTTTTAATATTCTATAAAAAGAGCTTATTGGCCCGGAACAATATAAAACGTAACTTAAAAACTTATGACCGAGGCCACTACTTACTTAAAAACGAATTTTCGGGTGAAACTTCCTCACCCATCATCAGGTTGATACCGAGTCGGTATCACTCACCCATCATCAGGAGTCGGTATCAACCTGATGATGGGTGAGGAAGTTTCACCCGAAAATTCATTTTTAAGTAAGTAGTGGCCTCGGTCATAAGTTTTTAAGTTACGTTTTACATCTTTTAATGTTTTCCAAAGTTGACAAGAATCATATTTAACTCCATCTATTTTACTACAATAGTATTCCCTTTCAGATTTTTAATTGTTGATTTCACTGTATTTCTACTATTTCTGTAGCATTCCCAATATACCAAGAACAATATAAATCAGCATAGCTGGAGCAGGCAATTTCTTATCAATCACTACTAGGAAAACGCCAAAGTCGTTGTTAGAAAAGTGAGTGAGCCAATTGTGTTGACTACCGTGTAACATACCCCTTTCCTCCCCCTACCTAAGGCTGGATCAAGTCAGCATGGGTCATTCCTCCCCAGCCTATCGTAGACTAGAGTGGCGCATTATGGCCTTACAGTTGACGCGCCCATATACCAACTAAAATAAACCCTATTATTTATATCTATATAATTAATTACCCATCGTGATGGTTTATAATTATATGGCGTGCAAGATGTGGCAGTTATTGTACATGCACACCTAATCAATTTAAGTAGTACGAGTGAAATGTATTTTTAGAAAATGTATGAAAAGCCCACATCATAATGCAAGTCAGTTCAGTTCAAAGTATCTTCCATTAAATATTTCTAAAACTTGCCAAAGTACGCATACTTGGGAAGGAACTTTCTAAAAGAATGAGATGAGTTCCATTTTCCCGATAATTTTTAAGGAATTTGATCCCTTTCTAGTGTTGAGGAACTTTTAAGTGATATTGATTTTCAAGGAAAATTTAAAAAATGTAAAACATTCCAGTTACAATTTAAGTAGTCAAATTCAAACTTAGCACCACTTTTCACTATTCGTTAGCAACAACCTTGCCATTACGTATTATATCATTTATAATTTTTGGAACTCTTTCGGTTGGTGTGCTCCCCTATTATAACACAGTAAAAAAACTGAAAAACAACTACAAATGAGAAATGAATAACTAATAGGTCAATAATAACGATGTGGTATCACTAAACACGCAGAAATACACAATTCTATAAGTTAATTACACTTACAAAACACTCGCATATTTCACCGTTTTCTGTCAGCCTTGTAAGTCTGTTGTGCACTGTTGTTCACTCACTGCCAGTAACCTTACAATAATATAACATCATAATCCAAAATTTAATTATCACATTTTTGCTGTTATAGTAAAAAAAAAAAACTTTAACGTCGCTATTTCAAACGAAAATACCTTTCAGTTGAAAGTCCTTTTTTTTAAAAAAATAGTGACTTTAAAGGTTTTGTAGGTGGAGTATTTTTGTGAATAAAGTTGGTACGGAGTGAGTACAATGAAAGAGTGAACTGCGCATGCCCTACACGACGACCTGTGCGAACAGTGACATCGCCGAATATTTGTGTAAAATATGTATAAAATGAATAACATTGTATATTTTCATACCGTTTTCTATAAATTACATCATTAATCATTAATAATGTGTTGATTTACATTTATTTCTCGTTTATAGTTGTTTTTCAGTGTTTTTAGTGTAAAAAACTGTGTTATAATAGGGAAGCACACCAACCGAAAGAGTTCCTAATTTTTCATATAATATGTATCGTGATGATTCATGACCCTACTGCTAACCGTGCTCTTCGACAGCCGTACGCATGGTTGCAAGTTGCACGTCAGTCACTCTGCAGTCGCATTAAACAAACTTTCAAATAAAAGGGAACTTTTTAGATGAGAGGGTGTAAAAAGGAACTTTATCTTTATAAAAGTTCTATTTTTAATTGATGAACTGAATATTTTAAGTTATTTTTCAAAAAGAACTTCCAAGATTGAAAGTACATATTTATTCGATTACAGGCCGCCATCCAATAATGGTTGCACCCTTACTTTGATCATTCAAATATCTTACTAGGAAGCTTCGCAAACGCTTTTTCAGGCGTGTTGTTGGATGAGCATAATTTTTTTAAAACAAAAAAAGCGTAAAATTGCGAATTTTACAAAACATAATTTTTCGATTTCGCTCAAATTTCACACGATTATATAAATTCATAAAATCAAGGTTCTGTAAAAAATAATTACAATCAAATAAAGCATGTAGGGCCTAGGTGTTAAGAAATTTAAAAATCTAAAAAAAATCGTAAAATTGCGATTTTCATGAGAAATAATTTTTCGATTAAGCCTACGCTCAAATTTCACACGAATATATTAATTCATAAAATAAAGGTTCTGTGAAATAAAATAATTACAATCGGATAAAGCATGTAGGTGTCGAAGAAAGTTTTTAACATCGGAAAAAAAAATCGTGAAATTGCGATTTTCATGAGAAATGATTTTTCGATTGCGCTCAAAAACGTGGCAGTTCTAATTTCGGAGATTTCAAAGGCCTCCATAAAATTTCATCGCAATTAGAGTATCGGTTTAGCCGGAATCGTGGTAACAGACACACAAGTAATACAAACAGAAAAGAGAAAAACATTCCGGATTTTTCTCTCTAGTGTAGTTAAATGGAATCTTTGCTTTGCTCATCCAATTAACTTGAAAATTTTAAATATTTTTTACAAGTTACTCTTATGATTCTACATTCAAAACAAAATTAGAGGCCCTTATGTATTTTATAAAAAATAATTAAAAATCTCGTTTCGAAAATGACAGTTAAACTCGTCGCCAAAACTCTGAAGTCACGAGACCCTATTTTAGCCAAGTTTTCCTTATAGTACTGTGCAGTTTAACACAAAAATGATATCTTTGGAATAGCAAGGGCCTTTGGATTATCCCTCCCTCAACAATACAGAAGGCTGTGGTGGCGCAGTTTTGACCAAGGTACCAGGTAGTGTTTAATTGGGTTTTGCACTGCCACTTTCTCACACTCGTAGCACCACAAGCCCAGTCTAGATAATTACACTGCCGTGCCCAAAGTACTACGTGGCGCGAGTCATCCAGTCACTGCCTACAATGTTGGCGATTAGTAATCATAGCAGTTGAGGCCGGTAGTACGGTGGCTCAACCTGCGAAAAGCTTTGCGTTCAAAGCAAAATTACTAAACTGAGTAAAATCAAACTTTTATTCTTGATTGTGTTCTTTCGAATATGGCAATAGTTAATGTAAGAACTAGTGATGACATCGGGTAGTAAATATTGGAGTCGACTCCCCGATCCACAATTTAAAAAAAAAAAAAAAAAAAATTTTATGCAAAAGTTATTTTTAGCCCACTACTCTAGCTGAATAAATAAATTGTATGAGTCTACCCACTCAGTTATATAACTGATTTTCAGTGGGGTTGCACAACGCTGTCCGGCCATTCCCCCCCCCCCACTATGTATCACTAGCTTGCTCGTCTCTTGGCCCGGCCAAGACTATCGCTTATTTGTTATGTTTACATTTTGAGATAAGATAACGACTAACGAGACAACAAGTGCAATCTCATTTAATTTATCATAAAAAAAAAAAAAAAATTCCCGGGTAAGAGTCAGGTACCCGATGTCATCCCTAGTAAGAACCCATATTCAATTGATTTGCACAGCCAAGTGCAAAGCAGTTGTGTTAAGTTTTGTGTGTGTGTGTAAAATGTACATCTTAACTCTTTATCAATTATTAAAAAACTAGCCCTTAAAACAATGATGAAAAAACCTAAGGATTTCTCTTCCACTATTACTTTGATCAAGCAAAGGTTCTTGACATTAGACAATTATATATTAAAATATTCTCCTCTTTATTCATAAAAATCTCAAGGACTTTAAACAGCTGAATGTGTCTGATTCACGCTCTAATACTAGGCTTTCAACCAGACATGGATTATTCCTACCTAGGAAAAACACGCGTCTGGGTCAAAGACATATTTCTTTTCTAGGACCCTTAATTCATAATACCTTGCCTGAAAAATGTTTTGTTTCTTCTCTATGTTCTTTTAAAAATAACGTGAAGAATGGCTCTTTGAAAAGGGCTTAAATACAATAATAATGCCCAATCTGTTCTAGCCTATTACTTGTCAACTTAGTCTCAAGGCTAAATTTTACTATAAAAATTCCTTTGTCTATCTCTTTAGTTTAGTTTAGTTTTAAGAATTTTACCATATAAATTGCTACCTTGCATAAACATATATATATATATTTTTTAATTAATTTATTTATTATTTTTTCATGTTGTACAAACTACTATTAATTTAAACTCTATCTTTGCTAACATCTTGTAATTGTTTTGAATTTAACATGTATTATAACTGCACACACACGAGCACTGTGCTTATGTGGGCTTCTCTCGACTATCTCTTTCTCTTGTTTGTTTATGTACCAATTGTATTTATTTTCTTGCGAATAAAATTTTTCTGAATCTGAATCTGAATAAAATCAAGCCAAAATCATGTCTTTAGATTTTGTGGAATGACCCATGAAAGGGGGGTTGGACGGGGGAAAAAATGGGACGCTCCAAGCCACAGTATAGTACTCGAGGCATATACTCGCATAAATAAATATAAACAGTACTTTACTTAATGTTAAAGAGTACAAGAAGTCTGTCAAATTACCAATCGGATCCCAGCAATACTTATGTCCAGGTCTCATTAGTGCTCCTCTGTTAAGTTATCCCAAACCCTGTCTCTGACTAATCAGTAATCAGTCTCAATTCCAGATGGCAGCATGTTCAGAGGCTGTACCAACAAACTGTTATGGCAGAGCCAGAGATGTTCAGCCGTGACTTCCTCGACTCGCTACAGCAGAGAGCAAAATTAATGGACATCACCAGACATCCAGAACCCAAACATATCTTCAGCCAGCCACTTCTCCAGTGGAATCTTGGGAACATTTCAAGAGCTGGAAATGGTAGATACAAGTAGAACCCCTCGATTTACTTTAAAGGTGGATGTTGTACATCTGATGCTTACAGGTTCAATGAACTATTTGCGAAATAAATGCCTTACTACGTTATGTATTTACATCTTTTTTAACCTAAAGAACCCAATTAAAGGGGGGTACAGTATTTCTTTCTCAATTTGTGGGGTTGTTAATAAATTTATTACAATCAAGGTAGAAAATCCATCCCGACCATGGTTTCAGTGGATCCCCAGCCACTGTCAAATCCTGGGGAACGAAAAAGCTGACTTTATAGCCAAAAGCAGCACCAAAAAAGATCCCCCACTTGCACTCTTAGTTATGACATTTCAGCATGTAAAAACTAAAAAGGGAGATTGGCTTGACAGGGTGTCTACAACTTTTCTATTACAAAAATTCCCCGACTTCTCCAGGTTGCAAATTTGGCTTCCCCGCACATTATAAGGTGGGAATTTTAATTTAAGAATGTTTTTAAAATTGAGAATTTCTATTTTCAGCAACAAAAAAGGTAATGAAATTCAGTGGCGGCCGTGACATTAAACAGGTGTGCAATTACAGCAAACGTAAATCATGCATATGGGTTTTATGTGTGAATGGGAAGAGGTGTGTGAGTCACAATACCCACCTCATCCACACAAATAAAAATAAATGAATAACAATTAAAAACAATACCAACAACGACTAGACCATAGTTGGCTGAAGACTGACGACTGACGAGTGATGATTGCAAGGGTGCGCGGTAGCGGGGAACTATACAAGCCCGATGCGCAGCCACGATAGCACCAGAAGACCGGTTTGCGTTTCGTTTACCGTGTTGTTCCCGTCGTTGCGCGCTAAAAGGGCTTAAAAGTCGTCGAATTCAGTGCGGAGCACATCGCCGTTCTACATATGCTTGTTAAAAACATCACCACCTGTACTACGCGGTATGAAAAATTTGACCATCAGCGCCATCTCTCAGCACGGCCGCGGATACTTGTGTAAATACTTATTTACAAACACACACATTGAATTATCAAAATTCAGTTTATGGAGATGGATTATTTATGGTGGTGGTGCTACAGCACCGGCGCACAATAGCACGAATCGCCACTGATGAAATTCCAGCTTTATTAAATTCCGCAACTTTTCCAGTCTTGTTGACACCCTGATTGATCATGAATAAGGTCTTCCAAAAACAGCAAAAAAGAGGCTGCAATAATGAAATCATAGTGGGATGAAGTGGGATCAAGAAAGGGCCCGACAAAAACTAGTCTCGTATCGTCACGAGTCGTTCAGCCCAGTTCAGACTTGCAACTGGCCATGACGTTTTGCAACACCATTTGAACAGATTCAACATCACCAAACTGGCCACTTGTAAATTATGTAATTTTGAATCCCTAGACAAAGCACACCTTTTCTAGTGCGCCACACTCCAGAATGACATTGACTTGCTGCCCAAAGATATGGGCAGGTCAGAGAAAGAAGCCATTTTATACTGGATAGCAAGAAAGAAGAATGGCTGGAGAAGCCCCTCTGCACAGAAAAAGAAGGTTTGAACCAGTGTTCCCACATTCCAGGTACGCACATGATCTATAAATATAATGCTACAACAATGACAATGCAGGCATTACTGTTAAGATACTTTCTTGGTGGTCTAGTTGGCTAAGGTGCCTAACTGTAATGTGAGAGACAAGGGTTCAAACTTCAAACACCAGTTGCAATGGATTTCTTATAGATGTATTTAATATTGAAGGGGGATTGTTAAATAAAAGAAGCAAAGTACAACTTGGAACCGTTTAGTTATTTATTACGGCATATTACAAATAAAGCAGAGAGGTTTGGTTTATGCAGTTTCGGGCTTGCTGAAGACTAGAGTATAGCCACATTTCCCGCAATAATGCCTGTCTTCCATGGCAGCCATGAACACTCCCGCTCCGCAGTGTTCGGAAGGACACTCTCGCCGCAGACGGTGGATCTTTCCGTTCTCGTCAACCTGAAACACATGGATAGACTAGACCACTGGGAACAAGTCAAGTCTGGGCTGGGCCCAGCCTTATGTGGCATTTCACCAGATTTTGATTAAAAAAAAAAAAACAAAAAACAAGTTACAAGTTTAAAAAACACACAAACACACATTTAAAAAAGATTATTTTCAATTTATCACTTCATTATTTTTTCTTTTGTCATTTTTTTCTTCTCAAAAACACTACCCGTAATATAATATTTGGGTCAATAAAATAAAAGATGCTGCTGTATAACAACATAATATTATGTTGGGTATGTAAGGGTACAGAGTTAGAGATTCTGGACAGTGAGAAAAAAGGTGTCAAAAGTTTCTGGATACCAAACCTAAATAAATACCCCTGTTGTTAAATACTTTTATGCATTTCTTCAAAGTGAATTAGCAATGCTAGTGTTGGTTTGTTTTGATGACATTTTGGGCCACCTAAACACTCAACACAATTCTACAAGCTGGTGACAAATCAATTGTGAATTATTTCAGAATGGAAACATGTTCAGATACAAAGTAATGGATCTCACAGGGGACCTTCATATTCCAACTTTTGTTTGGGTATAAAATTGCCAGTGAGTCAGATGCAGATGTAACTGACTTGAAACAATATTTTGTAATATTGATTTAATTGAACCGTTTGCTCTCCAATATTGAAACCTACAATTCCAGAGTCCAACAAGGCAAGTGCAGCTTTAAGTTAATTCAATGTTTCACAAGAAAGCTTGCAGTTGGAAATTTTATCAATGACTTTGGAGTGGACATGTCACTGGAAACAACACCGGTGGGAATGCCCAAATAAGTATTCTGGGCATAATACGTCTCAAACGACACTTGTAAGCCGTAACAATGTCTATATCTGTAGACGATTTATTATAATTAGAAAGTAATGGTCATACAATTTATTTTAATTCCAATACTAAGGTAGGCATGGAGGTAGAGAGGAGAACTAAGGAAGGCTATGGTAGAGCATGGACGCAATTAACATGTTCAGTGGGGGGGGAAGGTACAGGAGTTTGACAGCTTACCTTGAAACGTTAGGTAGTCGAGTTGCCGTTGCCAATACGTTTTGAGTTTTGGCCAGCTAGTGGTCATTATCACTTGGCGTGAGTAGAGGTACTAAAATAACTAAAGCTAGCATGGTATGTACAATGAGGGCGCTGTCGAAGGTGGGTGGTGGCAGGAGGAAGTAGGAACTAGGTGTAGGGAAAGCCGAGCACGTTTATTTTATGTAGTATTTACAGTTAACAACTGGTTCAGGCCCAAGTGTCTTGACACATGGGAGAGTATACATCACAATTCTCTTTGGAGAAATCTTTCTAAAAAGTCGAATACATGTGTTCAAAGACGCTTAGTTACATTAAATGGTCCACTAGGGAGCAGCATAGTCACATAAGATATCTCATAAATGCACACTTGGTAGCAGTTTTGTATGTTTCTTTGCATACATACATTGTTGAGAAAGATATCTTCTCTAGCGCATCAGTGAAGCAAGAATTCGACAATTATAAATCTCGGATGAGAAACCTTCAAGGGAGAAATCTCCACATGTAGTCGGATATTTGAAACTTTCTGCTTTCAGTCTTTCTAACAGAGCCATACTATTGTATTCCTGTTCTCGTGAATCACTTTTTCTGTGTCGCATCCCAAGAAATTATTTGAAAAGGAAATGTTGCACAATTTTATTATTAGAATTATCCTGCGTTACACATATCTTCGTTGTAAGTTCTTTGAAATGACAGTCATGTATACGATGATTTAGTATTGATAGATTGAAAGATGTCAAGACTGTTAGAGGTCTTTTAAAAGGCTCGTTTGATATAGGGATGGTATGTGTAAACGTTTAATTAAAAACATTTAGTGAAATAAATGCTTTCGGACATCCCTATAGGCAGGGTTCAAAATTACGGTCGCCAACTCGCCACGAGTTCAATTTTACAGATGGCGAGCTCATTTTAAGGGGGGTGTAAAAAAAAAATATTTAGTTTTAAAGTGTAGGCGTAGGCTTATGCCTGGTAGTCTACAAATAAACAAACTTGTCATTAACGACTTGCAGTTCAGTTGGTATTGTTACCCACTCACTAATCTTAGTAGGCCTAGGCCAAAGTGATAGTACTGAAGTTTGAGCATAGGCCTACTTTGGATATGCCTAGGCGTACCCCATTATTAACTTAATATGTAGGGCCTACTGTTAAAAAAGTAGGCCTACTATAGAGGTAGGGGTAGGGCTGTGATGTTGCTCAAAGTGTGTAGATTTTCATCAAAATGACTGTTATATGCAGAAAATTTTCCGGGGGGCAAGCCCCCTGGACTCCCCACTTGGCGGGGGGTGCCCCCAAACCCCCAGTCGTTTAAACCTTCGAAATCCCAATGGCGACTTGGTTTTTCATTTGGCTAGTGCCCTTTTCATTGAAATTTTGAGCCCTGCTATAGGCTTAAATGTAATTCATACGGCTCAAATGTTCCCGACATCCCTTTTTTTCTAAAAATGAAAAGATGCCTAAAATATTATAGTTTTAGTAGGGCCTAGTATATTTAAAGTGTTACAGATGCCAAAAATACATATGTACCTACTACACTACTACTTTATTTTGTCCCAAAATACCTACTTTATTGCTTTTTATGAATTTGGTCCTTTTTGGCATTTTACATGTAGGCCTAGGCCTACTGTTGTACAGGGTATTTGGTAAAAATGATATAGAATGCTTAAGTGTAAGCACAACGTCGAGCAGAGCCAACCTAAAAATATGTGGAAAATGAAATAACCACTATTGAGCTGAGCATAATATTATGAACGCAATTGATTTTTTTTGCACCTCTCACTGTCTATCTCTCCTTTAATAGTGTTATTAACCGACATGTGACCCCATCAAATTACTCCTTTTTACCGGTTTCTTTACATCCTTTTTGGTGTTTAAAAGGTACATACTATTTGTCTGCCTACTTCACTTTCAAAGGGCCTACACATCCGAGCCCTAGTTATGAATGAACTTTATATTTGTAGGTCTAGGCCATGCGTAAACAAGACAAACACAAAATGAAATAGGGTACACACTACACAGTATTGTGCAAGTTTGCAATTCACATGTGCAATATGTTTACATCTAAATAGGCTGCATATATTTATACTATATGCAGTCTTTTGAGAATAATTTGATGTAAAAAATAAACTCGATACACATCGTAGACTTACTCATAATGTAGTACTTACATTTTGCAAAATAAATTTATTGATACACTAAAAAGTAAATAGAACAAAATAAGGATTTGCTCAAGCAATACACAAGCAAGTGTGTTCGGAAATCCAACAGTCCAACATGTCTTTATTAACATAAAGCAATGTCTTTTCAACAATTTTTGTCTTGTGTGACATTAATGTTTTTTTTTTTAAAGGTAAGCCGTCGTCCTTCTGTACCTTCCATGTTTATTCATGTTCCTAGTTCAATTAGCATAAAGGCAGATATGAGGGGCAGATTAGTACCATTTCAACAGGTAAACACTACCAGATTGACAAAGCCACAGGTGGCATTATGTCTCTGCATTATGAACTGGCAAGTGTACATATCTACGCAGTAAGAGGTAAGTATACATATAGTAAATATATTTGGGGATTCATTCGGATTGTGCTGAACAAAATAGACAAATTATCCTTGCAAAATCAATTGAATGTTATAGGCCAACATAACCACAGCAAGTCTAAACCTCAGTTGGCACATGATATACTAAGAAAAATAAATCTACCAGTAAGCCCTACATGCAATTGATAGAGACCCGATTTTATGGTTTTATTTATTTGCAAATTTCGTTTTTAAAAATTGAAAATTGGGTGTTATGTGTTTTTAAAAAAATCAAAAATTCGGTGTTATTATGGTTTTATTTTAAGGGTGTCAGTAATCACAAAAATCGGATTGGACAATTTTTTTTTTTTTTTTACTACTACACAAGTTTGGAAATTGTATTTTCACGAGGCCTAGGTACATTTTTAGAATGCCACCATTGTTGCTGAGCATCTTCGGAGTTTCTAATTTTTCGACAGATAAACCACAACTGGGTGGTATCAACTAGGGATATCATAGGGTAGTAAAATTAGGATCCGGTTCCTGACCTTCCAGGGATCGGGTTACCTGAATCCTGAAAGCCTAAATTACGTCATTTTATCGTCGTACCCCCCCTCCCCCTGAGCGGTTGAAGGTCGTTCACAAGCGTCTATAAGAAGATACCCGGCAGCGATAAGCTTATCTTCTACTGTTGTGAGACAAAACCTAGCGTTCGGCGGCCACCATTCCGTCATGTCCTCTTCCGTGACGTCATCGCAACTTGGAAGTTGCTTGAACAATGACGCAAACACAGCAGTGTGATTTATATCGCATCTTCGTCTGACTTGGCAGCCTAGCCTTCCTCAATAGCGGTGGGTGGGAGGGGGAGGGGGGTCGCCGGCCGGCCGGCCAGCCAGCCTCTCTCGACGGGCCGGGCAGCCGGCAGTCTGCACCGGGCGAGGCGGCCGCTTGGTGGTCTATGGGGGGGTGCGCGCAAACAGCGGAACAGCCGGCGACAAAGGAATTCTTCTGATATCGCAAGCCGGCCAACTGGGAGTTGACTTGAGACGGAGGGAGCGTGATTTAACTCATTTTTTGACAATTACAATGTATTTAAAGGACAGTATTGCCATTTATAGTGGTTATTTCGCGTTTCAATATAGATTTCGGTGTTATTGCTCAGTAAACGGCAAAGTAGGTGTTATTTCGCGATTCAATATACATATTTTTGGGTTCCTAACCACACAATTCGTCCACATTTTGCAAAACCATACGACATTTTAACAATTCGCGTAAAAAAATAACGCGAATTTCCCGGGTCTCTAGCAATTGATTACTAGCAGCTTCGTCAAGATAAGATACAGCAGGAAAATGGTGCGTGCGCAGCTACCAAGCAGAATTGAGCGGGGAAGTTTGGAAAACAAATAGCTTGAGCGTGTTGAAATAAAAGCTCATTGAAATCATCGGTTCAAGATCGCAATGAAACTCGTCGACAATCTTAATAACAAGAAGATTACGAGGTTGGCAATGATGAAATATAAACAAAATAAGTTGTTACCTACTCATTCAAATTTTCAAAGTGTAAAAGATCTGTAAAAGTCAACTGAAAAATAATTTTGTCACACTAGGTTTCCAGTGCTCAGATAAGACTTCATCAGTTGGTATGTACAGCATGAACTTTAACAAATGGTCCATTTGATGGAAATTAGTAACAGGCCTAGATGCTGACATTTCCGCTGGACGTTCCGAACACACCAATCCCTCCCTTCACTTACCAAACATGCTTATGAATGCTCTCATCACAATATCCTTATTATTACCTTATAATACTTGAGCACCGAAAGCTTGACCTTCTTCTTCTTGTGCTTGATCTTCTTGGGTGTCGAGTAATTCTTCTTCTTGCGCTTCTTGGCCCCCCCTCGGAGCCTCAGCACGAGATGAAGCGTAGACTCCTTCTGGATGTTGTAGTCTGAGAGAGTGCGACCATCTTCCAGCTGCTTGCCGGCAAAGATCAGTCGCTGCTGATCGGGTGGAATGCCCTCCTTGTCTTGAATCTTAGCCTTCACATTTTCGATAGTATCAGATGCCTCAACCTCAAGGGTGATTGTCTTGCCAGTGAGCGTTTTCACAAAGATCTGCATGGTTATGGCGTGGGATCATCCAAATCTACAATTTAAACAAGCAAAATTGTGCTTCTAAGTTAAATGGCTAATTTTTGAACTCGAGAACTATTAAAAAAATTACTCAGTACGACTAAATGTGAGAAAAAATTGCCCAAGAAGACAGCTCTTGTGTTCCAATAGACCATTTTCAGAATTAACCGCGCATACGCGCTCCGTTGCAAAGCATTATGGGAGAAAGGTGCATTTACATGCTAAATGCCATATGATTGGGATTGTGGCTGACTACACTGCCATTGTTGGAAACGCAGTTCTCCACACACCCAAGCATATGGCATTTAGCGTGCAAATGCCCTTTCTCCCATAATGCTTTGCGCGCGCGATATAGAGGGCGCTGGTGATTTTGAAAATCGTCTATTAAAGACTCCGCAAGTTACGCACAGGAAGAATACAGTATTGTAGGCCTAGGGTCTATTACGCATTTCGAGTCGGGACTATTAATACAGTTCCCAGTATACCACCTTCCACATTTTAAATTTTAATGTTTACATGTATTGTATCTTGGATAGCAGGCACAAGAAAACAACACACACACACAAACAAAAATCTTGTAAAAAGACAGCCAAACCTTATACACTCAAAAGCATCAAGATCTAAAAGAAGGGCCCAGCTTATAAGCTCCAACAAAAGATGCAGATGCTTTCGTCATAAGTGGTAGTGATAGGGGTAGTATGAATGCGCATTAAAAGGAATGTCGCCAATGTGTATCAAAGAGAAATATCCGTTACAAACACAAGCAAAAGATTATCTGTGCTAGGGAACTCTGTGTGCTAGATCCACATTGAGCTAGTGTCATGCCTAACATTCCAGTCACAGAGGGTTGGGTAAGTCTTATCATTTCATATAATATGTTGAGGGCTGTGCATTTTCAATTGATGTTGTCAAGGAGATTGATATGTTATGTTTATGTTTTGAGGTCTGAATGACAAGATTAAAATAAATCATCACTTTTAAGAATATTGTTTCCTTTTCAATTTATGAGTTGTAAGTTGTAATTAAATGTATTTCTTTATACCCTGTCGTGAGCCGAAATTAAATGGTCATCCGGCCCGGAGGACCATTAATGTCGGCTAAAAAAAAATATATATATTTTCAAAATCTAAAACATTGTCGTTAAAATAATTTCTAAACATTGGAAGTCTATTTTTCAGTTTATTATTTCTTGTAGGTTTAAATCGCAATGAATCTTGCTGATTTTGTTAGCAGTTCTCAATAAACTCGTACCGGATGTCTGTTTAAAATTTCAGCGCAATCTGTTCAGCGATTCGGCTGATTTTCAACGTACACGCAAGCAGAAAAACAATAAGGGCCGTTTAAGTCGAATGGAGATCACTCCGTTCGCTACGCTCACTCGTTCAATTAGGGTAATTCACTTTGCCCCATGACTGCATCATTGCAAAGCTTGTCAAAATAATTTTGCACAAATTTTATATTTAAAGCAATAGTTTAAAAAAATTATCCAAGCTTTGCAAGGATGCAGTCATGGGGTAATATGAATGTAATAAGACTTAAGAGCATGCATAGAAAGGGTACATGAGCTTGGCCCTTTGTTTAGATCTCAATGCTTTTGACTCATATTAATTGCTACCGGGTACATGGTATTGCCAACTAATAATATAACGTAAAATAACGACTTGGGGGATTGACAAGTAAATGGGGTCCGGATGCTCGTGAAAATTTTTATCACAGTAGGCCTATAGGTAGAGGTAGTGTAAAATGGTATAACAAAATTTGCAATTTTTTTTAAATGTCCATTTTATTTCCTAAAATGTAATATTGTTGACAAATTACCGGTAGGCCCTACATCATTTCGAGATGGAAAAACCACATTTTGAAAACCAGAATTTCTCAAAACCTCGCGTATAGCACAAAATATTGAACTTGTATGAAACTGCCACGGGTCAAAACGCAAAAATGAACTGTTTAGTATGCAAAATGTAGGGGGATGGTAGAGGTGCCGGTCCAAATCGAACATTACGCGAGCGGTAGGCGGTACAGTAAACAGACTACAATGGAACAGCGTTCCATGACGTTACGGGAATAGACCCCAAAAATAACAGCGCGTATCACAGACTCCACGGAAATAGTCCGCCAAAATAACGGTGCGTACAAATATTTTTTGTTGGGAATCAATTCTTGGGTCACAACTCACAATGATTGATTTTAACTTTTTGGAATCGATGTCATCCCTAACTAGAGTCTCCGTGTTTTTTAAGTTGGATTTTTAGCAACCTTTTTGTCAATTTTTGGGAAATTGCGAAATTTGGGTTTTTATATCACCATTTCTCATTGTCATTAGGTACCTCTACATATAGACTATATTTCTTTTTGGATAGGCCTACAGTGAAAAATGCATCATTTTTGCATGTGCTTTGGCCTTTGGCCAATCTTTTTTACTTTCTATATGAAAATGGTAATGGTGTTTGAATGGTATTTTCAGGGGATCTTTGAACTTAGAAAAGCTATGAATTTGGGTAGGCCTACAATCGAAGAAATATCCCTCACAAAAATCTAACTTCAAGATTGTTCTGATTTTGGTACAATTTCTAGTCTAGGGGTGTGTCTGAAAATTATTCAAAGTCTAGGTCCAGGTCCAGGTCCAGGCCGGTCTAGGTCCAAATTCAAGTCCATGTCTAACAACGTAGTTAGGTACTGATTATCTGTCATGGTCGAATGTACACTCGTTTTAGGTCCGATTCAAAATGGCCGTCCGTGACAACGAGAAACAATAAATGAATGCATTGTTAAATAAAGGTAAACATTTAAGATTATTCTATAGCCCGCGCTGCCACTTGATTTAGCGCTAGCGTTCCCCCCTAGCTCGCGAACGGCTCCGTTACCGGCGAATGGCCTCTAAAAGTTCAGCGTTTTCCCGATAGACTGCGAAACCGAAAACATCGCTTGGTTAGCTACATCCGGCCGCGTTATATTTGAAGTTATATCTCGCGATAAATCCGATCGCGCGGAGAAGACCTTATATGAAGAGTATGAGTCATGGTGTGATTACAGCGGTATGCAGTTGCACTGTGCAGGCCGCTAGACTAGCTAGCTAAGCTAGACCCAAACAACACACACACAGTTTGTTGATACAACCAACCACTTCTCAGTTATTTAGATAGATGTTATTTTGTAAGTGTGACATAGGCCTACGAATATAACGACAGTTCACTGATTGCATTTTGATTCAATTTCCAATCAATCCGCAGTCGGTTGCATCTGAAAATATCTGCTAAAGGCCTAAAAAGTTATGTCGGTAATCGACACCCGACGATTCAAATCTTGTCGTGAATCATAAATAAAGTAATATTAATGATTAAATGTCTTTTTCAGAGGCGTGTTTGCCTGAATACGATAATATATTTACATTGTCAAAATAAATAGTTTTATGTTTAGTTTATGACTGATGAGTCTATAAAAATCTAAAAGCATCTCAATTCTCAAACGCTAATGTTAACAGATTCGATTGAGGGAATGAGTGTGCTTAGTTACAATAGTCTATATTTTTTCTAAATATTGCCAGCTCTCAATATGACAGCCGTCATAACATGCTGAAACACATGATCTAACAATATATGGCTGAAACGCAATATTAGACTGGTGCCGACGATTGACGAAAGGCAGGAAGGCAACGAAACGTCAAGTGCGCAAGAATAGTCACAATGAACGTGTTATTGCACTCTGCAACGCGCTCAATGCTTGGAAAATGGGATAATCTCAGAAGTCAGAACTGCATCATTGTCCTCGAGTAGGCTTTCGTAAACGAAAATACATGATAAATTTTATAAAATGCTTATAAAAATAATGATAAGCATGAATCAGATCGACGTAACATAGAAAATAACAGTACACCACTCACGAAATGAATTATAATTCTTTTCCCGTTTCGCGACAGACAAGACACAGCGTCATTAACGCCCCCCCCCCCCCCCAGCGCGTGACCAGGTAGGCTTACTGTGATTGTTGCGTAAACAATGCTCGTCTTTGTGAAGGTCGCATTTCTTAGATGTCTTGGCTCTGTGAAGTTCGATTGCATCGTCCATGGTCCATCGATCGTCGTTCAATTGACAGCGTTATTGAAGTGTCCGACGTGTGGCCATGACTGGTATTCGTTGTTTGGTGATAAGATTAGCAGGCGCAAGCAAAGGAATGAACTGATACAATCATTAGGGCGCGGGGGGTGAGAGGCGTGCATTGGGAGAAAAGCGATGGCTTGACCTTCAGTGACCTCGAGATCACAGACAGATGCGCCAAGTAAACAGTTTCGAACTGGTACTAGGTGTTATTTTGGTAGTTGTTAATTACCGTTACGGGACCCCCCAGTAACAGTGGGGGGGGGGGAGCATGAAAGGCCCCCCCACGGTGCTTCGCGTTTCCCCCCAACCGCACTTACCTACTTTCCTTTTCGGGGGGATCCCTATAATGAACAAGTACTGTTTACCTGTTCGTTGTAACTCCCGTACCAACCATCATGAGCCGTGTCACTGTCACTAAAATGTGCGAGACTATGCATGCAATGCAATGCAAGTTGCCTGCACAACTAATGCAAAGCGTCGTCCTCCTCCGACGAACGAACGACGTGTTTCGGGCCGTTTTTGACCGATTGGCAATTATTTGTTTCGAGTGTCTATAATGACTTAAGATTATCGACTATCGAGATTTTTAGATGAGCGAAGCGAAGACTTCAATTAGACTGAGCCCCCCCCCCCAAAAAAAAAAAAATAGCTCGGGTGTTTTGTTTTTGTTTTGTTGTTTGTTTTTCTGTCTGTTTGTTCGCGCTCTACCAGGTAAACGGCATATGCGATCTTGATGAAAATTGGAGGGGACCTTCGAAATCTCTGAACTTAGACCTGCCACGTTTTTGGGTACAATCGAAGAAATATTTCTCATGAATATCGTACTTTGTTACGATTTTTTCGATTTTAAATGCGATATTTTCGTGATATTTGGGCCGATTCTGACCAAACGGGTGGGGCTACAACGTTCATATTTTACATGGACGTTAAGATTATGGTGATGTAGTACCTTTTGAAAGAAAAAAAATGAAAAAGTTAGCCAGAATCCATCGAAATACAGGTTATATACCTCAAAAAACTTAATTATTAACAAGTAACTATAGAAACTTGACTACAATCACCTATAATGTGTACAAAAAGTAAGTCTTCGGGCCTCCAGATATTTTTCATTCTAATAACCATAGCAATTAGTACTACTTTATAAAAATTATCCTTACTTAACACAATTGATTTTGCAATGGAACTTGAAGAAGTAAAGAGATCCCACGCATACTAAAAACTTAAAAAAGCTCATCCATCAACGCGCCAAAAAAAGCGTTCGCAAAGCGGCCTAGTAAATATCAACACATGTTTTTCCAACGAACAATATGTTAAAAAAAAGCTGCTTGAACTTTGAGTCAGATCACTTTCGTTTTTTATGTGGTCCTGACTCCTGATTTTGCTTCCTTCGATATTACTCTTTTTGGAGGTTTGGTACCAGGGACCGTTTTTTAGTTCGTTCTGTCGAGCCAGTTCAACATTGACATGTTCCCTAACACATTGTCCTCTAGGAATACGGGGATCGGCTTACTCGGGTAAAATACAATTAATATAGAAGTTGATGAGTTTCGGAAGCATGAAATCTGTCCACAGTGTTGTCGGTCTGGAAGTATTCTTTCCACAAAGTAGTCGTTAGTGGCGTCAAGGACGTCCGCAGGGGGGGCAAGGCGGGCACTCCCCTCCCCCCCCCCCTTCTTGGAATCCTATATTTATAAGCAATTTTAAAATATTAACTATCAAGCTCCGCAAACGCTTTTCAGGCGCGTTGTTGGATGAGCGTATTTTTTTTTAAACGAAAAAAAGCATTAATTGGCGATTTTCATGAGAAATAATTTTTCGATTATACGCTCAAATTTCCCACGAAAAAATAAATTAATAAAATTCGGGTTCTGTGAAAAAATGATTACAATCGGATCAAGAATGTCGGTGTAAAAATTGAAAGAAATTTAAAAAATCGAAAAAATCGTAAAATTGCGATTATCATGAGAAATATTTTTTTATTCCGCTCAAATTTCACACGAATACATCAATTCATAAAATTAAAGTTCTGTAAAAAAATCATTATACAATCGGATAAAGCATGTAGGTGTTATAAGTCGAAGAAATGTTTTAAAAATAGAAAAAAAATCGTAAAATTGCGATTTTTATGAGAAATAATTTTTCGATTGCGCTAAAAAAACGTGGCAGTTCTAAGTTCAGAGATTTCGAAGGCCTCCAAAAAATTTCATCGCAATTGGGGTATTGGTTTAGCCAAAATCGTGTTACAAACACACAAAAATACAAAAAAAAGAAAGAAAGAAAAGAAGAAAGAAAGATTAAAAAAAACGGATTTTTTTCTCCAGTGTAGTGAAATGGAATCTTCGCTTCGCTCGCATCGCTCATCCAATTAGATACTGATAATATAAAATATAAATATGAACGGTCTACGTTTTTCTTTACATTACTACTCAACATTAAATCTGATAATATATTCGGCAGATGTAACATTATCGATTCCATCAGGACAGCGTTCCAATTCCTTTTGGTGGTTTTCTAGTTTCGAGTATCGACTGCACAAAAATTGCATTATTTTGGTATTGCATTCAGCCAGCTACTTTCTTCTAAAACGCACCAAACGCACTCTAAAACCTGATTTTCAAAAAAAATCGCCTGCGGCGCTATTGTTGAGGGCCTCACCCCTCCCTCCCACACACACCATGTTTGTCCTACGGGAGTTACAAGTTATAATTTGCCCCCCCCCCCCCCCCCCCTCATGACAAAATTTCTGCGGACGCCCTTGAGTGGCGTTAACAATGAAGTCACAATGTACCTGTTGATTTGAAATTAATTAGTTTAGTATAGAAATATATACAATATTGAATATGCAATATGACATACAATAGGAAACCCAATTGAGAATGTTGATCGAACGGTACACATTAGCAAAGTCTTGAAATATAAATATCGACGTTGTGTGGTGAAAGACCTATACCCACAACCCACACTAATATAGTATGCGCTAATGCTCGGAATAGTCTTGTGCGTTGTAAGAATTACTCCCTCGTGACCTTGTAGCGGCGATAGAGACCGGCCGGCTGAACGCAATGTCTCCCCCCTCCACACAACAGCGTCAGACTGTCAGGCCAGTGGTGTAGGTGTAAACACAATCCATAACCACCCGGCAAGCTACTGACCCGGGTTCGATTCCATAACTAAAATGAGTTGCAATTTCAGTGCACCATGAATGTTCCGAGTTGGTAACTATTGTAATCCAGGGCTTCTTACGTGGATCACATTCATATCTATTGTGATCAACTTCCCAAACAACATTTAAAAACAGAGACATGTTTGACCTTTGTTAATTGTGAAATCAGACTAACCAGAGTATTCGTTATATATTTTTTAAATCGCATACACTTGAATTTATTGTTCAAGCATGCTTTCAAACTAGGGTCACCAAGACGTCCCAAAAAATACGGGACAGTCCCGAATAAGACCTAAGTGTCCCGCGTGCCGGACTGATTTTGTCCCGAAATATAGTCCCATTTACCATGACATCAAAATTTCAAACAGACAGAGGTAGCTTACACCGATTCGAGAGGTCGCCGTTTCGAGAGGTCGCCGTTTCGATGCCCGCCAACGGCAATTATGACTGTTATTTCCAGGGTGGGGATTGAGTTCTGCTAACTAGGCATTTGACATTCTTTTTAGACTACTGTTACACTCTCTATAAAACAAATTTTTAAATGCGTAGCCCTACACATTTTAAATCATATTTTGAACAAGCAAAGATGTATACTATATGAGATTTTTATTTGTGTGCTCTCTCGTCCTCTAGTCCATCTCCAGTCTGGTTCAAGCTACAGCTGACTTGGCTTTCCAACACCACTTGAAAGTAAACAAAATATATCCTTGACTGCTAAGTGCTGCGTGAAAAAAGAGAACATGCATAATATTCAATTCAGTCAAGTGGAAGAGCTGTTTACGTTATCGGTTTTACAGTCTTCGTCGTCTCCTGAAACAGATACTTGACAGCAATAAAGAATGATTGTAGCGTGAACTTCCAACGTATAGAACGCAATCGTGGTGTATGGGTACTTCGTTCCGGTTTCGAACCCTGGTACGATATCAGTATTGTTGTTTGGATTTAATAACTGGAACGGATTCTTATCTTCATAAATCGTTCACACATTCTTGTCGAAATATGATACGTTGACAAAGACTGTAAACAGTTGAGTACAATCGAAAAAGATTTGATTTGATTGTTTGCTTCGTTTTCTTGACCAGCCTTTATTACGAGGGAATTGACTCGCCTTCCCATTATGTATATATATTTAGTTATTTACTTTTACTAACGAGTAACGCATAAACTCTACATAGCGGTAAATGTTATTACATGATAAAATATATTACTTTTCATCAGGCGCGTAAAAACGTTTTGAAAGTTGGTGGGGGGCAAATTTATTTGCAGATCTCGTGGGTGGAGCCGCCAGAGGCTCTTTCGATTTTTACCATACCAGACCACAGTTATTTCGTCATGTTTTAACTGCACTCAGACTCTGTAAACGATGTTTTACAGCAACTATCTGCGATCTAAAAGCTAAAAAAAATGAACGTGAAGTGACCCATTTTAGTAAATTTCAACCTAATTTTTTATCTAATGACGAAGCATTCAGGCAAACATATTTGTTTAACCAAGGTGACTGTCGAATTGTATGTGTATGTGCATATTTACTACGGAAATTCTGGGATTAATATTTTACTCACGTTAAATTTGCCCTCCCCTCCTCCCCCCCCCCCCATTCCTACGCCACTGCAGTTTTCATAACAAATATTATAAAATACTTGTCCACAGCAATATCGCACAATACACGTACACATACACACGCCTGACACAAGACTTAGCTGATGCGCCTTTTACAATCGCTGACACTTGAGATAACGAATCAAACCGCGCGCTATCCGAAGCTCACCGGATCTTTGCTCGCCAGCCACTCGACAAGAGTTCCCGAGATTGCCACCGCAACGCCATCGTTCAGTCGCGAGCTGATCGGTTGCCGACGACGCGAGGCGATTTTTGGAGGGATTTACATGACGGCAGGTCAATGAATGTGTAGCAGCCACTATTGGTGATACAGACAAGTTGTTAGGTGGAAATCAAAGCTGAGGGTTCCACACATAGGGTGAAAGTAAAATATGCCACATTTCTCTCCCATTTGATCTATTTACGATGGGCTGAACACAAGCGACTTTGATTCACGTTTTCAGTGGTACACTAAAAAAATCAAAATAAATAAACTAATAAAGATAATGTAATGAAACTTATTTCAGGTCACTTGTAAAAGAACTAACAAAACGTGGTTTAAATTCATATCATTCTAACAAAACCGTTTTTCTTAAACATTCATTTCCGTTTTAGCGATTAAATTTCCGGGACAGCCCAAAACAATGGCAATAAAAATAAATTTTTCACTTTTTTTACATCAAAAACGTCATAATGTATTATACTGTGTAAAATGAAAGCATATAAAAAATATCAATTCTTGTCTAGATTAGCCTTAAGTTTCGTTTGTTTTTATCACGTATTTAATTGGTTTTACTAGATGTACAAATACTTTTAATAAACAAATACTTCACAAAGTTCTCTCGAATGAACACCGAACCTAACATTAGGTAGTGTTGACTTTGCCCGGCAGGCAGCTCTAATGTAGGTTAGTATAGCACTTAACATTAGTTGGACTTGGACCTACACCTGGACTTGGACCATAATTCAGACACACCCTAGGTATTTGTTATCTTTGTACCGTATAAACAAATACTCCGACATTGATGAAATTCTCAGGAGACTTTTGAACTTCAAAATGTTATTAAAGTAATATTTCATATGTAAAAACACTAAAATACAATTTTTGGAAATAGGCCTACTGAATGCAACTTGAGATTGGCTACACTTGCTTATTTGTCAACCAGAATAAAAAGTGTTTTGTGAAGCGGCCTAATAATTAGGATTGATTTCCATATTATCTACTTCATGGACAAGCTGATTGTACAGAAACAAGTTTATCTCACTCTTGGATGGCATGCAACAATAGCAAATTAAATTTTAAGAAAATGTGTGGTGCACTTGTATAGTTGTTAGGGAAGTGAAGTGATGAATATCAGCCTGTGCAAATCTGATGAATTAGGTATTGTTGAAAGTAGGCTGCAACCTCATCAAACAGGAATACTTGAGTATGTCCTATGGTGGGGTCACATGTCGACGTTGCAACGTCACCTGATTGGCCGATAGTTCACTTCCGTAGTCACAACGTCGGCTTGTAAACCCGTGGCTGGACAATTAATAATAATGCAGTGTCAAAATTAAAATGCTCCTAGTCAAGCGGGACTCAAGCCACCTACCTAGTCTTATTTAAATTGTGCTGTTTGTTTTGTTTTAGAATCATTCCAAGCTGCATCCAGCCAGAGGCGACTTGCAAGTTTTATTTAAGAGGGAATGGGACACATTTGGCTGTTAGCAAATAGCTGTTCGCTCGGCCAAGATGCATCCCACGTATATGAAACTTTGCAAAGTTGTCAATAAAGCATACATAGACAGCCCTGTGGTCATAGATTTACCAAATTTTGACTTAATCAGTCAGAAAAAAATCACGAATGGTAAATTTTGGAGTTTTTAACAAAATCAAAATTTGTGAAAACTAATTTAATTTTTATAAATTATTTTAAAACAAAATTTATAAATGTGTTACTGTAGAGCCCTATAATTCCACATTTGTGACATATGTTCAAAATTTCAGTGTCAGTTGGCCGAGCGAACAGCAATTTGCCTAAAACGCATGTCCTATACTCTCTTAAACCAGTATTGGTATGCCAAGATTATCAATAATTATGGCTATCTATCTATGAAATTGAAATTCATCCTAAAATCAATTACTTCCTTAATTTTAAATTACCTGTTCCTCTTTCACATTAGTTTCTTTTATATTGTTACAAATACTGTAAATAAGTGTTATTCTATTCGTTATGAATCGAGCATTGTATTTGTCGAGCTGAATATATCATTAGATTAATTTCCTAACTTCCTGCTCTTAAATGGTATATGCTTGTTTTGATTTTTTTACTTCAGATTTAGTATGTTCTTCTACTACCGGTATTGAAATGTTTTTCATTAATTTCATATCATCTTTAATTAGGCCTATATCAGTAATTTTATGTATCATTTGTTCATTGCCTATAATTGTTGTACAGTAGCCTACTATGTATAAATCCAAAAGGTGTATTTAAATAAATAGTGAAAGGTTTGTCAAGTTTATTAGTATTAATTAACATATATAATATATATATGGCCTATATAATTCAAAATGAGCCATTACATGTGCGCGCCTCCGGGCCAAGTTCATTTCCCATTTTAGGGGAGTTCTGTTGATATGGGCGCCGTACGGCTCAGTTCTCGCCGGCAGCCGCGAGGAACACATCTCCCTAATAAGCTTACGGCTTAAGGCGGGAGCGATATGACCTCGCCACCCCGCACCTTTACTTTTCTCCACCGATCACGCGCTCATTGCCTACGTTCAAAACAAATTGGACTCGTCCGTTTTTGCCACGGCTTTTGTGGTGTTTTTTTATCTGTTTTAATTTTTGATGATAGCAACCAAAATTTAAAAAAAAATTATCACAAGAATGACAAGGGTGTTCTCCATAATATACACCTAGCAGTGCAGTCGCCCAAACCTCGTCCTGACAGTTATGCGAACAGATGGTGATGATGGTATGGGTCTCTAATATGCATTGGCGAGCAGCCGGCAATGCTGTGGTAACAGTTTATATCACCTTCTACATTTGAGCTTTCCTTTAAAACTTGCACAAGACAATGGGATAGAATAATGAAAGAAACGGATATCGGCCTGAATTTTGTGCCTCTTACCAATAATGGCAGAGAAGGATGAGCACTTATTTTCCAAACAAGAGATATAAACAACATCATTGTCATGATGCAGTAATACCCATTTGTTTTTCTCCAATAAACTAAATAGTAAATAGGCATCCCTCAATTGGTAAGGTTTGCTAAGGCAGGTGTTAGCCTAGCCTGGAATCATAAGTTAAAAATAAAATTTCATTCTTGCCTTTATCCAGTTTTGGGGTAAACTGTAAACAAACTCTTTCAAGTCCAAATGGTTGGGGAATAATGAATGGGAAGGGAAGTTATGCAGGTGAAGTCGTGAAAAACCAGACAATCAGATAAACAATATTATGCAAGGAAACATTTATTGGCTTAAATATAAGAACATAGCAGTTATTTTCATTCGCATTTAAAGTAACTTATGAATTTTATACAGTTTGGTAGGCCATACATACATTAGAATGTACATTCAAACGAGTAGAACGGCATTAATACAACCATCATTTTCAGGGTTATTTGTAACCTGGGCATATTTACCCCACACAACTTTACCAGCTTGCGTAACAAGACCAAGTTCACTGATGTTCACTTCAATAACAGTTCCTTTGGTGATAACACCCAACGAAGTGTACATTACAGAGCTGGGGTTCTTCTTCACACCAATGATGGGAAGATGAAATGTTGCCTTTAGTTCGGGATGCGTAACATGTGCCTTCTTAAACCTTAGTGCCATTGGGCGAATGAAGCGTTCAAACTTGGGCGGTTTCCGGGTGAAACCCTCGCCAACAAATGTCACCTTTGTGACCATACGTTTCCATCCCTTACGACGAGACTTGCCGGTCTTCAACACCTTGAAGACCTCAGAGTCTGCCTGCGCCTTAACTTTTGGAATAGGTACGTCCCACTTGCCAGCCTTTTCTTTTCGCTTTTGTTTGATCATGTTTGATAGCACCTTAGCATTTGATTGTACATCACGATCCAGAAGATACACCGGGAGAGCTCCTTTGGCTGGTTGCTCCGTTGCTTTCTTTACCTTCTTCTCTTCATGCATTTTGATCTTTTTCTTCATTTGAACCTTCTCCGAGTGGCGTTCCTTGTTGAAGAGCTTAGCCTTTAGACCACGCAACTTTCTCGCCTTCTCGGATCGTTTGTGAGGCTCACGGGCCTCTCTCTTACGCTTGCGTTCATAGTAATCAAGACGCCGCCCATACAGCTTCATGTGCCGTTCCATATACTCATTTTGTGGCATGTTGAGGCACTTCTGAAGTATTCAGAAAAGTTACCTGAAAAGGACAAACAAAGGTAACTCCCATTGGTCAAAAATAGAATCGGTTTCATTCTAATTTTGGGTTTTGACAAGATGGAAATTAGGTCTGCAGCTATTTTAGTTAACCTCGTTAGCTATTTTTTTGGTAAGGTTGAAGGGACGCAGGAGCAGAGGCGGGAATCAAAGGGAGAGGTAGCCGGGGGTAGGAGCAGGCAAGTCCGAGTGACACGAGTTTTAGTTGACAAAATCTAAACCTGTGTAGGCCTGCCGCCTAAAGAGATAAAACCTGGAGTTGTGTTGTAGTGCGAAGTGATTATGAACAGTGAATATAGGCCTAAGTCAAGCGCAGTCGTGCAAGATTAGAAGAAATGTGTGAGTCGTTTGCGCTAGCTAGACAAAGAGAACCTTGGACCTTGTGTAAAATGCAGGGTTTCTGATTTTTATTACAAAAATACAAAATTGTGATTTATTTGATTTAAATCGATTTTTTAGCCTAAATATTTTGTAATTCCCATCGAATCGGTAGGCCTAAATGTCACACTTGTTTTCATTTTTTTCTGTTTATCTAGCCCTACATAAATAAACAAAATATAAATCAAAACAAACTAGGGCCTACACCGAATAGTATTTTTACGAACCGGATAATTAAGAAACCGGTTACAAAACGGTTTTTGCTCCGCAAGATTTTGTGTGTATATGTATTCCCCCTGCCGCTGCACTTAACAGCTCTCACGACAAACGCACATAATGATGACCGTGCTGTATTCGGGAAGTTATGTACCGTCCGGATGGGTTGCGCTGAGGGTGGAGGGGGGTGGGCCATGGACCCGGCTGCCAAACAAGCTGACTGGTGAGTGAAAAGAACTCACTTGTCACAACTCACTTGCGAACGTGCGAAGTGACTGCCGGCAGAGTGCTGACTGCCTAGGGTGCCGCGCGACCCCAAAGCCAAGAGCGCAGTGGCAGGGAACACAGGAAAGCGCGGTGAATTAAAAAACGTAATTTTTGGATTTTTGAAAAACTGGTTTACCGAAATGAAAACCAGTTTCCTACGTAACCGGTTACCGATTATTCTATGTAGGCCCTAAAACAAACTAATTAATGTGGCATGACAAATAAATTAGGTCAACGAGTAGGCCAAGTGACACCACATCAATTTTTTAAGGTTTAATATTATGAGCAGAATATTTTAATGTTTGACTTTGCAAGCTTAATAATTATTCAAGTGAGCAAGATGCAACCCATGCCTATATTTTCAAATTAAAAACAACTATATTGACCACAAATCACACGAGTGTTTTTTTCCTGGGGAGAACACTGTAATATAAAAGGTTTTCATCTCATAAAATAATCTAGTGGTTTTCAAAGTACTGTACGAGTCATGGAGCCTCTGGTACTGGGTCGCAAACACGCTAAAAATGGGAACATTGGGAATTTCAATAATGTGATACGACGTAGTACTTACTACAACTACCACACAACAATTAATTAATTGCCAGACATTCACCATTGAAACTTCAATCCGTGCTTCTTACTAACTGCTGTCCCTCTTTCTTTTCAATTTGACAGCGTAATTATTCTTTGGTTACAATAATCCCGCATTAATATTTTAATTCAATTTATATCAGAAATCATAAGCAAACATTTTGTTTTGGATGAAGCGCTCAACAATATAAATTCTTTAATTGACTCTATAGTGTTCGGTCTATTTAGTCTTCCATTTGCGTCCATTGCACCACTCTTCACCTACCGGTACGACAGATTGGGGGACAGGCTCGCACGGGACAGAAGCAAAGAACCAGCCACAGTCCAAGCAGCAACAGCAAAAAATATTTCTATTTTTTTATTTTCTATAAAATATTTCTATCATTCAAGCATTCATTGAACAAAAAAATTACATCATCACAAATATCGCCTTATTGGGTACGGTATGTGGAACCTTGTTTGTGGATTCTTCAGCTGGATCCACGACAGTGTATTTCTCGACATGGTTATTCGGGAAACACTCCCGTAGGTGAAATTGTCAAAATTTAATAAAATTCAGAATTTTTGTTCCCAAGGTCGCATCTAGTGGTTCTGATGGTAGTTCACGACCGAACGTGAACCATTTGTGCACACTGTGTCGGGACTGTTTGATCATGTTTTGTAGGTTTTTTTTAATCGCAGTCCATTGTCTTATATTTCAAAATGGCAGCATGAAAGAGGTGTGTGTGTATAATTCCCAACTGAGATAAAATGGGTTTTTAATTGTAGCCTATAATTTCATAAAATAGAAATGCATAGGTTGATAGGCTACCTAGGTTTTCTTTGTCCATACCAGGGTGATTTTTATTTTCATAAAAAATAAAAATTAGGCCTATTGATTTATCTAATTTAAATCAACTTTTTTATTTAAAAAACTATGATTTATTAACTTTTTGATTTAGCCTAGAAATAAGATTTTTATTGATTTAAATGAACAATATCAGTGTTTCAATTGATTGGATATTGCTTAACGTCGCATATTTATGCAACCTGGCTAATCGAGACGATGTTTCAAAACTTGGCGAGACGGAGCGGATCAAATACTTTCACAAGCGTTTCAGAAAATAATTAAAATTTTTGTTTTAAACATTCCACAAAGTCAGATAAAAGTAAAACTGTTGTGTAGCTCCAAATAAAGAAAAAGTGCTTTTGATTTTTAAAAAACCAATAATTTTTATTATATTAGGCCCTACATCTGATTCAATTAAAAAACACGCTGGGCTTGCATAGGCCTACTATTGTTAGGCATCACTTATAGGTCTGAGAAATTTAATAATCTGCTTGTGTTTATGTCAGGAGTAGATCTGCACTGCAATACCATTATCATGTCAAAATACTAGGACGCTTCGCAAACGCTTTTTCGTGCGCGTTGTTGGAAGAGCGTAATTGGAAAATTGTGATTTTCATGAGAAATAATTTTTCGGTTGCGCACCAATTTCCCACGAATATATTAATTCATAAAATTAATGTTCTGTAAAAAATCAAAACAAATCGTAAAATTGCGATTTTCATGAGAAATAATTTTTTGATCGCGCAAAACAACGTGGCAGTTTAAGTTCAGAGATTTCTAAGGCCTCCAGAAAATTTCATCTCAATTGGAGTACCGGTTTAGACTGAACCGTGTTAACTAACACACAAAAATACAAACAGAAAAAAAAGAAAGAAAAAATGGATTTTTTCTCTAGTAGTAGAATGGAATCTTTGCTTTGCTCATCCAATGAATTAGGAAGCTTCGACTTGCATGCGTGCGCTAAAAGTTGAATGATGGCCTAATTTTATGTTGCGTATTGCATATAGCTAACGAGTCTGATTGGTCCAAAACAATCACAACAATTCACATTGCAGGGCAATGGAATTATCTCAAATCCAGCTTAATTGTCATGTGTGGTTTGTTGGTCTTGGTTAGAGGCTCTTGTTTGTTTCCAATGCATGCAGAAGGTCCAGGGTTCAATTCCCACTCTAGGCATATTTTTTTTTACAATCCAGAAAATAACAAAACTGAACTTAACCTGCAATGGGTTAGGAATTGGATGTTCACCATTTAATTTAAATACAATGTACCCTACACTCTGGGCCTATTAGTGACAACAAAATATCAAAATCAAATTACAGGTAGTAGCCAGTAGGCCTACTAAAAGACTAGGCAAAAAAAAAACCTGGCAAAAAACAAATAAGCCTGTTTGTCAACCATAGTCAAGGAAAGATAAAATAGGCTACTGCCAAGTCAACCCTGCTAGTGGTGAGCCTATTCCAAGCACATCAATCCCCAGAAAAAAAAATGTAAGCTTCACCAGGCTCAAATAATGTTAAACCTACAGGCCTAGGCCCGTAGCTAAGTAGTCTCTAAAAAAACTATTTCCCATCATCACAATCAAGACAAACTTACAAACTTCAGTCTATTAATAAATGAGCGATGTGATGCGTAACTTCTTACCTTAGTTGTTGGTACTGTTTTCAATTAGTACAGTATTCATTTATAACTCTTCTTTCTTGACTTGGGTAGGGTAACAAATAGCATGGTCCTACTCCACGTAGTGTACTCTATCTGTGCTCCTAAGTTTCCAAACCCTGAACCCCTAGTTTGGGGGATCCTGGGATGGTAGTTTATAACACAAGTTGAATACAATAAAATACTTTTTTCATTGACTTAGGCCTACAGGCCTATTGTTCAGATGTCACAGCTCTGTCAACATTTTATTGTTGAATTTTGAGCTCTTTACAAAACACACTTTCAGACAAAAGGACAGCTAAACTAATTGACCCTTCAAATGCACTTGACATCTGAACGTAAGTATGAAGTTGGCTTTGGTTGCCTGAAATTGTAGAAGCCAATAGTCTAATTTCAAACAACAAACCACACCACGACATAGGCGATGGCAATTTTGAGTTTGGACTTTACACAAAGGTTGGCTCCTAGTTCAAGCCAAATTGTAGAATTTTTGTCAATGTCTTGAAAAAATATAGGCAAGGCCCATTTACATAAGCTCTTCACAACATAGGCCTAATCTTTGTTCTTAAAGCGCCCTAAAACTATAATACTTTTGTGTTGTAATAGACTTTTTCCCAGGGCAAAAAAAATGTATTAAATGGAACATGCATGGCTTGGCATGTTAGGGGATAATTTTGCATGCCCAGACAGAAAACTTACATGCCATTTTTTCTTAAACAATAGTATAGGACCTGATTGGAGCGGAAGTGACATTTTTTAAATGCCTGCTGTGGGAGAGCAGCACTGGCGCTGTGGGGTATAATTTGTTTTGAGACACTTTTTGCTCAGAAACTGGATGTAAACACTGACGTTTATAGTCATTAAAAGGGACACTTTGAACAAATTTTAGAAAAATTACTGCAACCAGTATTACAATAAAATCAAATATGCCTACTAATTTAGAACTTTGTACATGGCTCGGATGTCACGGCTTTCCACAGAACAGTTTAATGGATAGATGACAGAAAGATAGGCAATTGCTTGATAGATGCCACTTGCTTTTGTTTGTCTGAAGTAATCCGATGTTTGTCCTTTATTCAAAATTTTGCATTCATTTTTACGTACCATTTAACAGACTAAACATGCCATTTTATGAAAAGAAAATATTTGAATGCAAGAGCAACAGAAAGAGCATTTGCTCCGTAGTACTTTCGTACCTGTTACCTTTCCTTCTTACATATCTCGGTACTATTTCGGTTGGGGCCCATCAACTATTTACTAACCTCGCCACAGCGCTTCGAGCCCCCCCCCCCCCCCCCCTAGGTTTTCCCAACATAATTTTTTTACCCTTAAAAACAATGAAAAACAACTTCAAATTAGAAATAAATAAAGAATAACTCATCATTAACTAGGAAAAGGCTTTAGTCCCGCCGCGTTGATGGATGAGCGTTTTTGTAAAAAAAAAATTAGTTTTTGTAGGTCCACTTTTCCTTTGCAAATGCTTTTAGAATGCATTGTTGTAGGTGATTGTTGTCAAGTTTCTATTGTTACTTGTTAATTGTTATTATAAACCTCAAAAAAAAACTCATATTAAAACCTTTATTTCTATGGATTCTGGCCAACTTTTTCTTTCAAAAAACAATACATAACCATTACCTTAATGTCCATGTGAAATATGAACGTTGTAGCCCCACCCGTTTGGTCAGAATCGGCCCAAATGTCACGAAAATATCGCACTAAAAATCGTTAAAAAAAAAAAAAAATCGTGAAAGTACGATATTCATTAGAAATATTTCTTCGATTGTACCCAAAAACATGGCAGTTCTAAGTTTAAAGATTTCGAAGGTCTCTAGAAAATTTCATCGCAATTGGAGTATCGGTTTAGCCGGAATCGTGTTAACAAACACACAAAAATACAAACAGAAAAAACAAGAAAAACGAAAAAAAATCGTAAAATTTGCGATTTTCATGAGAAATAATGGTAATTATGCCGTATAGCGCCTCACGCGAAATCACCCAAAAATCCCCAAAAGACATTGAAAAGCATAGCTATTATGTTACCATTATCCATTTATTACTGTTTTTGGTGTAAAAGGTGAGTGTCTTCCCATTTTTATGTTATTTCAATTGTGTTTATGTGTTGTTGTATAATACATCAGTTGTCATCACCCATGTTGGAGCATGGTTGCCAACTGTCATTTTGGTAAAACTACCGTAGGGTACCCCGCTTCCAATAAATCAATCAAGTCAATTGTTATTGTAGGTGCGGCTGCCCACTTATGTAAGACTAGCTGGGGTCCAGGGGCGAAGCCCGGTGGGGTTGGGGGGCAAAGCCCCCATTACAGACAAGAAATAATAAATTATTCGGTACAGAAGTACCGTAACGGAAAGAATTTGGGTGTTTTATTGTCTAAAGTGTTCTCAGTTTATGTTTCAACAGTCGGTACATGGCTTGTGTGTTTACATTAAAATGGCTGCTCAGTGCAGCTACTGTCACTACGTAGGCCTAGTCATATTTAAAAGGTTAGTATTTTGTAAATGCTTTTGAAAATAAATTTCGTTTAGGCCTATTGTAAATCGTGATTTCATTATTGATTAGGCCTATGTGATTCACAGTGAAAATTGTGTTTTTGGGTGAAAATTATGGTGATTTCCACGTGAGGCGCTATACGGCATAGGCCTAATTACCGAAATAATTTTCGATTGCGCTCAAAAAGGTGGCAGTTCCAAGTTCAAAGATTTCAAAGGTCTCCAGAAAATTTCATCGCAATTGGAGTATCGGTTTAGCCAGAATCGTGTTAACAAACACACAAAAATACAAACAAAAAGAAAAAAGAAAAACAAAAAAAATCGTAAAATTGCGATTTTCATGAGAAATAATTTTTTGATCAATTTTTCGTACGGTGCAGTTCCAAGTTCAGAGATTTCGAAGGCCTCCATAAACTTTCATCGCAATCGGAGTATCGGTTTAGCCGGAATCGTGTTAACAAACAGACAAAAATACAAAAAAAAAAGAAAAGAAAAAAAAAACATTCCTGATTTTTTTCTCCAGTGTAGTGAAATGGAATCTTCGCTTCGCTCGCTACGCTCATCCAACAATTTATTAACACTAATCAGAATCACTCAGAAAATGTACAATTATAGGTTAATTACTCTTACTAGGCCTAATCACTCGCATATTTCACTGTTTTCGGGCCGCCATCATTTAGGCCTCCGCCTGCCGTGCTGTGAATGTTGTACTCACTGCAAGTTACCTACTAGGCCTACTAGTATACGAAAAATAATGTGTTGAATAGTTGGTGGGCCCCAACCGAAAGAGTAGGAGTACCCATATCTCCCCATTACAAAAGAACGTCGTCAAATAAACACAACATAATATTATAAAACATATTAAAAACACTTCCATATCAACAAAAAAATCTTTAAAAAAATTGCTTATTCCACAAACCTCTCATGAAACATCTGTCACTTTTTAAATCACTTTGTATAAAACTTCCCGTCTAAAACAATCCTAGCCTACGGTATCTTTTTTTTTTTAATACGTTTTCCCCGCCTATTACGTCCTACAAAAATCGATTTAAAATTGTACCTCTACCCTAGAGATAAATTTTCTTCCATCCGCGCTCTTGCTGTGGATGTTTTTAGTACCAGCTGCACTTGCGCGTTTGTATCAGCCTTACATCCGCCCGCCCGCCTACGAGTGCGAGAGAGAGAGCAATATCATGTGCGAACAAGGTGCGGCAGGCGCGCGTTCGATCTAGCTCAGCTGACCGGCGAGTACCTAGCCTACATAATTAGGAATGTGATAAGAATTTGCAATGTATGTACGTATTATATGTTTCAAAAGATTACGAAATCTGTAGGGTAATCACAACACATGGAACCGGTTACTGGACTTATCTTTTATCCCACGGCTTATCTTGCGACGAGAGCTAAGCGTGGGCAATAGTGAGAGATTTTTCCAACCACATGCCCGTCCCTACGTGCCCAACCACTCTTTTAACATGCCCCGGGCATGGTATTTTTAGCCCCAATTCGTAGCCTAGTGAAAATTGTGTTTTTTGAGTGGAAATTGTGTTCTTTGTGTTTGTTTTACGAGGCCGTATACCGTCGGGCCTAGCAGCCTACATAGCGTCGTTGGAACTGCAAAACCTCCTAGTAGTGTTTTCTGAAATTGTTCAGGAGACACAAAAACCATATTTATTTAACCTCCTATCTGCAAATGTCTGCAAAAAAGTGACAAAATTTCAGACGTTTGCAAAAACACCTATCAGAATGCCAAGATAACATAGATTTTGCTTTAAAATGACGTTGTTTTGTTTGACTCATCTTTATATTAGATAACTGTGTAATTTTAACTTTCTATAATTGCTAGGAGAATATGATTAACATCAGTAATTGTTTAAGAACATCCTATTCTCGAGTTTTCTCACTGGCTTTTCACGTTGTGAAATGGCGTGTGATGTGAGTTCACTCACTGACGGCGGGTTGCTATTCTTGATTCCCGATTTCGCGTGTTTTGTGAGTGTACTCACTCAACTCACTCGAAGTTTTTGTCACGTTTGAAAACCCTAGTGACTTTTCTCACAAAGCAATTGGGCCGTAATATATATTATTATAAAATAGCATGCGTACACTTCTTTAATATTGGTTAGATTATAATTTTAAGTGAAATGTATCATCATAACGTCATAGACATAATAAAATGTTGAACTACTTTGAACTATTTTCCTACGCGCAAGCCTACCCCTACCCTAGGCTCCTACTCCTACCGTCGGGATGTAAACAAGCCACATAACCACAAAATGCATCACATAATATTTTGTTATGTACTTAGTTTTACAACATACCCCATAACAGTAGTCAACACAGTATTTTAATTAATATTTTGCATACAGGGTGTACACAGTTTAGTATTTACTTCACTTTATTCATGTTATTTCGTGATGCGCTTGGGTAGCCTACAAGGAACCAACTCACTCGGTCCTCCTAGCGACAAGTGCATCACATCACCTACCCCCACCCCTCGGTGTGTCCCCGTTACACGAGCCAAGGGAGGGTTGCTATTGGCCGGGTGAAACAGCTGTTTTCAAACTATTTGAATCCTATTGGTTGGGGTTCGCGGGGCAATATTGGCTAGCCTCGTTGCAGGGTCCCAGTGAGAACTTTGTGAGTGGAGGAATTCCTTCTCATTTTATCTCGAGAATAGCATTTGGTGCGTTTTGTGACTCACACATCGCAATGTGTGTGAATCCACTCACATGAGTGGGAACTTTCACGAATTTAGAGAATAAGGGTCCAGAAACAGCGTCTTTCATGCCTTATACTTAGGCCTATAGGAGGTTTTGCAGACACCCTTTAAGCCCACGCTGATGGAAGGTTTAACAAACCACTATTTAAACGCATTTCCATTGGTCAGAATGGATCATGTGATCATACACAGATGCCTGGGAATAACATACTCCCAAACGAGATAAAAAAAAAAGTGCTGTGGGATTTTTGCAGTTCCACGACGACAGGCAAAACTCCTTTTTGGTCGAGAGTCCTTTAGGGCCTAGGCCTATTTAAAACAGTAGGCCTAGGCCCTATCGTAAGGTTTTGTAGTTTGTTTTGGTTAATAAAACAACAAAAACCTTAAACGTTTTGATTTTAGGCAAAATTAAGGCAAAATTATTGGCATTTTTACCCGAAGGAGTTCCGGCCCAAGGCCCTACTGCCTAGGATGTGCTGGATAGGCTTGCTAGGCTAGGCTAGCCTAGGCCTCCGCCGAGCATATCAACCCTAGCCTAGGCCTGCCTAGGAAAGTCAATCATGGATCTATATTATCGAAGAATAATATTCAACACCAGTCCAAACCATATGCCTGCCTAGGCCTTAGGTCACCAATTGCATTCCTCCTCATTCCTTCAACCCGCCTTGTCCTTCACGTCAACGTGGATGCTCAAAATCGAGCATGTTCAGATTTTATTTCAACATTTGTAATATAATTATACTCACAAACAGTGAACGTTTCAGAAATAATCAATCGATAAATAACTATAATTTACTTTTCAAAACTTTTCAACAGATATAAAGAACTTAGAAAACAAGAAATACAATTTAAAAAGGAAAATAATTAACTCTACTCACCTCGCCGAAAGCTCGCAATACCGGAAAGGCTAGGTATGTTCTTTTAATGGCTGCTTCGATACTTCCGCCACCACGAGATAAAAAAGATAAAAAAACTAAACTACGAAATCAAAACATCAACCAATTTCAGTTTCTATCCCTCTATTGCGCTGCATGTATTTTTCTGGTGTCGATATATCTCGTTTTTTTGAAAATTTCAAAAGTTGATTCGGGGTTAAAACCAAACAGGTAGCAAAAGGTCTATGCCACATGGCCCCGAAGGCAGAAAAAAAACACAGGCTGCTAGGAGAAGTGTTTTTTTTTCATGCTTTAAAGCATAATATTTCTTTGTAAGCTCAGTTTCTAGAGTATTTAATTTCTAGTATTGTTACGTGGGGTAGGACATTACTATATTTTTGTAACCCTCAGCGCAAAAACTAGAAAAATAAGGAATTTTTCTCGAAATTTGGAGACGTTATTTTCAGAAATTTTAACTTGATGGAAATACCTAAATTTCTATGATTATTGGGGCCTTTTCTTAGGCCTATTGGTATTAAAATAATACATGGCCTTCAAAATTATTCATTCTCCCTCCCCCCCCCCCCCCCCCCCGGAAGTAATTTTTTGGGGGGGTTCCCAAAAACGATTTGGGATTAAATTTTGTTTCGCACGCCTTGAACCTCTTAAAACATTGTCTCCATTTAAAAACCCCCCCCCCCCCCAACGCGGTAAAAAATTTAAAATTTTTATATGGATGGACCCCCTTCACTAACTTTATATTAGGCCTACTATTATTAATCGCATAGTTTACTATTATATTACGCCTAGTGAAGTCTAGAATTGTTTTTGTGTTTGTTTTGGTTGAGATTATGAATAATATGAGCCCATAAATAATTAAGTGTACGCATAATTATTTGCTGTTCACGGCAGCAGTTGGTACAAATCTCTTGGCATATAAGAATAAAAAAATCAAGGTAGGATAGTTTACATTCAATGCGCTGCACAAATTTAAAAACTATATGGACATATTATTAATAATAAATAATAATTACAAAAAAATCCTTATTATATCTATACCATTATCAATTATACCATTAATGAGACTTGCATAATATATACTATGGTTCACAGTATCTTTGGGTTTAGAATGTTGAACCCAAAGACGGTACATAGCTCTTAGCCCGCTTTGGCCCTATACCGCCTATACAGCACATCATTGTAATAAATTAATTACCATTATGGTTTATCGATTATCGGTTGGTGGTATCCATGAAACTGATGAAAGTTGTGAAAAATGTGTCTCAAGGAATAGGAATAGAACTCCCATCTAACCCACAGTATTGCACGGAATAATATACACATTCAGACTTTTTGTTTCATTACGCATCACAAAAATGTGTATTACTAATTCATTGATAATGACCTTTCTTGCATGCTAAATAATAAACATGATCGAGTAAATTAATTCTGGAGTTGACCGTGACGCTACAATATTGCATTGGAATGCCGCCATGCAGCCGCCCGGTATCTGCCTTGGAGCAGTTCTCCACTTGACCGCCAGATGTCAGCCACTTTGCTTTTAAACCGCGCTTCGCGAACGCGTTTTTCATTCGCGTTGATGGATGAGCTTTTCCAAATATTTTTGACCAATGATTACTACGTTTTAGCATGGCTTTAGTTTCAGTGGGATCCCATTACTATATAAAGTTCAATTTCAAAATTATTTTTGTTAAATGAGGATAATTTATATAATGTAGTTGGATGAGCGTAGCGAGCGAAGCGAGTGAAGCGAAGACTTCAATTTCACTGACCCCCCAAAAAATTTAGCTCGGGAGATTTTTTTTTTTCTTTTTTTTCTGTCTGTTTGTTCGCTCTCTACCGGGTATCGCATATGCGATCTTGATGAATATTTGATAGGACCTTCGAAATCTCTGAACTTAGAGGTGTATTGTTTTTGGGTACAATCGAAGAAATATTTCTCATGAATATAGTACTTTTACGATTTTTTTCGATTTTTTGTGCGATATTTTCGTGCTATTTGGGCGGATTTTGACCAAACGGGTGGGTAGTAGAGGAGCAAGAGGTATGATTTTATTTCCCGTTCATCTTTCGTGGAAGAGTTTTGCGGTAAGTTGTATTCTATTAGGTAGTAGGATACAGGTTTTTTGCACTTTCCTTGCAGGCCATGCTATGCTGCGGAGGGCGTCGGGGCGTCGCGACGCCCTTACACGTTTTTTAAGAGGGATGATTTTTTATCTCGTGTGCCTTTTGTGATAGAGTGTTGCGGTGAACTATATTTTGTTAAGTAAGAGCAAACAATTTTTTTGCACCTATTTTGCAGGTCCTGGTATGCTTGAAAGGGCGTCGGGAGCGTCGCGACGCCCTATAACGTTTTTTAAGAGGAATTATTTTTTCTCATGTGCCTTTCGTGATATAGAGTATTGCGGTAAACTGTATTCTATTAAGTAATGACATACAGGTTTTTTCACCAACCTTGCAGGTCCTGGCACGCTTCAGAAGGCGTCGGGGGCGTCGCGACGCCCCTAAAACGGTTTTCTGAAAAGAGGAATGAATTTTTTATCTCGTGTACCTTTCGTGCTAGAGTGTTGCGGTGAATTGTATTCTATTAAGAAATAGCATACAAGTTTTTAGAACCTACCTTGCAGGTCCTGGTACGATTCAGAGGGCGTCGGGGGCGTCGCGACGCCCTATAACGTTTTTTTAGAGTGATGTTTTTTTATCTCGTGTATCTTTCGTGATAGAGTATTGCGGTAAACTGCATTAACTTGTATGCTATTACTTAATAGATACAATTCACCGCAACATTCTAGCACGAGAGGTAACGAGATAAAAATTCATTCCTCTTTTCAGAAAACCGTTTTAGGGCGTCGCGACGCTCCCGACGCCCTTTCAAGCATACCAGGACCTGCAAGGTAGGTTCTAAAAACTTGTATGCTATTACTTAATAGAATACATTCACCGCAATACTGTATCACAAAAGGCACATGCGATAAAAAATATCCCTCTTTAAAAATCTTAATAGGGCGTCGTGACGCCCCCGACGCCCTCTGAAGCGTGCCAAGACCTGCAAGGTAGGTGCTAAAAACTTGTATGCTATTTCTTAATGGAATACAATTCACCGCAACACTCTAGCACGAAAGGTACACGAGATAAAAATTCATTCCTCTTTTCAGAAAACCGTTTTAGGGCGTCGCGACGCCCCCGACGCCCTCTGAAGCGTGCCAGGACCTGCAAGGTTGGTGAAAAAACCTTGTATGTCATTACTTAATAGAGTACAGTTTACCGCAATACTCCATCACGAAAGGCACACGAGATAAAAAATCATCCCTCTTAAAAAACGTGTAAGGGCGTCGCGACGCCCCCGACGCCCTCTGCAGCATAGCATGGCCTGCAAGGAAAGTGCAAAAAACTTGTATTCTACTACCTAATAGAATACAACTTACCGCAAAACTCTTCCACGAAAGATGCACGGGATACCTGTTGCCCCCCTACTACTACAACGTTCATATTAAACATGGACATTAAGGTTATGGTGATGTAGTACATTTTGAAAGAAAAAGTTTAAAAAGTTAGCCAGAATCTATAAAAATAAAGCTTTTAATATAAGTTTTTTGATTTTTTGTGCGATATTTTCGTGCCATTTGTGCCAAATTCTGACCAAACGGGTGGGGCTACAACGTTCATATTATTACACATGGACATTAAGGCTATTCGACCGCGTTTTTCTATTTTTCCAAAATATGCTACCAAGTAAAAAAATAGTTTAAGGGCTTTCAAACCTGGCTATTTTAGAAAATCAAAAATATTTTTTTCAAATTTTTCTGATCCGGTACACGGCCAATTTAGCCACCTCAAAATAATTTCAAACTCCAATTCGCCAGAGCACATCATTCAACGTAGGGTGGTGTGTTTTTGTGACATTAATTTTCAACTGGTTTTCTATAGGCTGACTGAGAGAAAAAAAAGGTTTTTTTAACAATTGTCTTTCCTGCGAATTTTTTTGTTTGGCGGTACAAATCGGTAAAAAATACCGCCAAACGAAAAAATTCGCAGGAGAGACAATTGTTAAAATAAATCTTTTTTCTCTCAGTCAGTCCATAGAAAAACAGTTGAAAATTAATGTCACAAAAACACACTACCCTACGTTGAATGATGTGCCCTGGCGAATTGAAGTTGGAAATTATTTTGAGGTGGCTATATTGGCCGTGTACCGGATCAGAAAAATTTGAAAAAAATATTTTTGATTTTCTAAAATAGCCAGGTTTCAAAGCCATTCATTATATTTTGACTTGGTAGCATATTTTGGAAAGTAGAAAAACGCGGTCGAATAGCCTTAAGGTTATGGTGATGTAGTACTTTTTGAAAGAAAAAGTTGCAAAAGTTAGCCAGAATCCATAGAAATAAAGCTTTTAATATAAGTTTTTTACGGAAAATAATACCAATTGACAAGAAACAAAAGAAACTTGACAACAATCACCTACAATGCGTAGGCAACAAAACAAAGCACTTGCAAAAGTAAAGATATCCCACGCAAACTAAAAACTTTAAAAAGCTCATCCATCAACGCGGCGGGACTTTAGCGTTTTCCTAGTAGTACGTATTAATTGATATGGTAGCCCTATTACCAATTAACAATAGAATGTAAAAATCTTCAGGCCCAAAGACATGCTTTTTGGATGAGCTAACTGTAAAGGCCCTAACTGTAAAGCCACTGTAAAGAGCGCAAGCTCAGTTTGGTGAACAAAGCAATTGAATTGAATTGACTTCAATTTCACTGACACCCCCCCCCCCAAAAAAAAAAATAGCTCGGGTGTTTTTCCCACTTTTTTGTCTGTTTGTTCGCTCTCTACCGGACAAACGGCATATGCGATCTTAATAAAAATTGGAGAGGACCTTCGAAATTTCTGATCTTAGACCTGCCACGTTTTTTAGTACAATCGAAAAATATTTCTCATGAATATTTGACTTTTACGATTTTTTCGATTTTTAATGCGATATTTTCGTGATATTTAGCTCGAGACCGGAGTAGCCATTACTCCGATCTTGGTAAAACTTTTTGAGATGGTTTGAAATCACTGGATTTTTATGTTTTTTTTATTTTTATTTTGGGGACAATCGAAGAAATATTTCTCATAGAAATCGTGCTTTTACGTTTTTTCCCCGCTTTTTTTAATGCAATATTTTCGTGATTTTTGGGCCGATTCTGACCAAACGGGTGAGGCTACAACGTTCATATTTTACATGGACAATGGACATGGTAGAATGTGGTGCGTTCTGAAACAAAAAGTTGAAACAGTTGGCCAGAATTCATAAATAAAGGTATTATACTGAAAGCCTTTAACAGGTGTAATTATCAAGTAACTATAGAAACTTGACTGCAATGCGTACAACTACGGCCGCTTCGCGAACGCTTTTTTCAGTCGCGTTGATGGATGAGCTTTTTTGAATATTTTTGTCCTATGATTACTACGTTTTAGTATAAGTGAGATTTACTTTTTTAAGTTCCATTACAAAATTATTTTTGGTAAATGAGGATAATTTTTATAAAGTATTAATTGATATGGTATTACCAATTAACAATAGAATGTAAAAATCTCGAGGCCCAAAGACATGCTTCTAAATGCCCCATAAATCGTAACAAATTGCATCAATTCAAAATACCGCCTTGTACCATGTAACTATACTAACGCATGAAACATGCTTATTGGATGAGCGTAGCGAGCGAAGCGAAGATTCCATTTCACTACACTGGAGAAAAAAATCCGGAATGTTTTTCTTTCTTTCTCTCTTTTTTTCTGTTTGTATTATTGTGTATTTGTTAATACGATTCCGGCTAAACCGATACTCCAATTACGATGAAATTTTATGGAGGCCTTCGAAATCTCTGAACTTAGAACTGCCACGTTTTTGAGCACAATCGGAAAATTATTTCTCATTAAAATCAAAATTTTACGATTTTTTTCGATTTAAAAAATATTTCTTCAGCTGAAAACACCAACATGCTTTATCCGATTTTAATGATTTTTTCACAAACCTTAATTTTATGAATATAGGTATTCGTGTTCGATCGAAAAACTATTTCCCATGAAAATCTAAATTTTACGTTTTTTCTTTCTTTTTCAAAACAATTCTTTGACTTATAACTTATAAGACCTATATGCTTTATCCTATTGCAATGATTTTTTCACAGAACCTTAATTTTATGAATTAATATATTCGTGTAAAATTTGTGCGCAATCGAATAATTATTTCTTATGAAAATTTCAATATAACGATTTTTTCCTATTTAAAAATTACGATTAATTAAAAAAAAAATTAAGTTAATTATTAATTTAATTTAATTTAATTTAAAAAAATATCTTCAACTTAGTAATTATTTTTTCACAGAACAACAGAAAATCCGTATAACACATGGCAGCTCAATGCACCAATTACGCTCATCCAACAACGCGGCGGGACTTAAGCGTTTTCCTAGTTATTTATTTCTCGATTTGGTTAGTCGGGAAACACTCCCGTAGGTGTAGGCTCTATTGTTATTATCCACAACTTTTGTAATTTCTGAATTGTAGAAAATAATAATGCTTATTGTTGTTTTCTTAAAATTAACTAAAACTATTGAATTTTAATTTGATTTTTAATTGAATACATTCTTCCAGATAACCACCCATGAACGCAACGAGTGAGTGAACACTATTTCCAATTTTAAGTGATGAACTAGGGGTGAAATATCTTTTGCCTCCCAACGGAATAGTAATGTCAAATGGTCAAATGGTCAAATGGTCTTTGTGTGGCTCGTTGGTCTTGTGTGTGGCTCGTTGGTCTTGTTGTTAGCGTATCTGCTTCCAATGCAGAAGGTCCAGGGTTCGATTCCCGCTAAAGTCAGAAGTTTTTTAACTTCTGATTTGGACTTAAGTCCATCAGTTCTTGTCTTAGGAGTTTGTAAACGGTGACTTTGGAGCCGTCCTAGCAACGAAGCACATAATAAATTTCAAAGTTGTTCTCAATCGGCTTTGTTGACTTTGGCGTTGATTCGCGAGTGATCGCACTGTCCATACCACTGATTGCAATATTTCCTATTAAAAATATCGATCTTTGGTTGGTTATCGCTCACTCGTCGATTGAGTCGGGCCTACAGGGTTGGCTTGGTCGCTTTGATTTAAAGTCCCCCACTGAAAATCAGTTATATAACTGAGTGGGTAGTCTAAATAAAATTTATTTATTTATTTATTTATTTATTTAAACCCGACTGCCCCACAGTCCATTGTAACTTGTTTCAAGTCATCATTATGCATAAAATATGAAAATATATCTAATTTAATTAATTAATATATTAAAAACTAATGAATTTTTATATGTCACTATCAGAAACGTATCATGATATCATCAACTATGGTAAACAATCAAGGGTTATGTAAATTTCTTGTTGGAAGGTGTTAAAACTATAGAAACCTGAATTAGGGTAATTAAGGTAATTACCAATGTTTTTCAAAGTAGAAAAGTAATTCTGCCAGGTAATAACAAATTCACTTGCTTTTGATTTGATTTGATTTTTAACTAATAAGGAATTAATGGGGTTTCAAGTAGCAAAATATACTTGGTGAATAGTAAGGAGACAGAATATCATTGAAATCATGCACTTCAGTGCATCCTCTGTCGTGACGTGGAAACCTTCTAAATCGTTCTATGAGATTCGGCTGGTCAGCGACTGGGTTGAGTGACGAAGTTCCTAGACTTATCCAGCCGATCCAGTTCAACCTAGGACCATGCTATGACTAGGGGTAGTGAGGGGGGTAACGGTGGCCTGCAGTATTTCAGTTGAAGCACCGTAGGTAAACACATGACACAGGGAGTGGGGGTGAAGGTATTTAGGGAACCCGAAGGGGTGGGAGCAGGTAGTAAGGGGGTTGAGGAGTAAGCGTGTGGTATAGATAGAGAGAGAAGGTGCCAGTTTGTGGACCTTCGGGTCGCGGGTTCAGCAGTGGCGGCTCGTGGGGTTTAAAATAGGCAGGGCACAATTTATTTGAATGAACTTGGGTGGGCTACAAGGGGTCTGGGGCGAAGCCCCGGCCGCCGGAGACGAAATTTTTTGGCATATATTTAGCTTCAAAAACAGCCTTTACAGCGATTTGGGCAAGGGAGACCTATACACATAACACCCAAATATTTTCAGTATTTTTATAGGGCGCAACAAAGTTGCGCCCTCTGAGAGCTGGCGCCCGTAGGCTAGGGGCCTAGTTAGCCTAAGGGTTTAAATACGGGCCGGGGCACAAATCAGTTATCATTTAAAAATGGTAATTTGTCTATAGTTTTCGACCTTGCTTAAAGTAAAAGAAGATAATAGCAGCACATGAAAATTTAACTGGTATTTTAATGCCTGTAAACAAGTTTTATTTATTTTTTGGATGAGCGTAGCGAGCGTAGCGAGCGAAGCGAAGATTCCATTTCACTACACTGGAGAAAAAAATCCGGAATGTTTTTTTTTTTTTTTTTGTATTTTGTCGTTTGTTAGCACGATTCCGGCTAAACCGATACCCCGATTGCGATGAAATTTTATGAGACCTTCGAAATCTCTGAACTTAGAACTGCCACGTTTTTGATCGCAATCGAAGAAAAAATGTTCCCATAAAAATCGCAATTTTACGATTTTTTTCGATTTTTAAAAAATTTTTTCGATTTTAATACCTACACGCTTTCCGATTGTAATGGTTTTTTCACAGAACCTTTTTTTTATGAATTTATATATTCGTGGAAAATTTAAGCGCAATCAAATAATTATTTCTCATAAAAATCGCAATTTTACGGGGTTTTTCTTTTTAAAACATTCTTCGACAAATAACACCTACATTCTTTATCCGATTGTAATGATTTTTTAACATAACCTTAATTTTATAAATTTCATATATTCGTGTAAAATTTGAGCACAATCGAATAATTATTTCTTATGGAAATCGAAATTTTACGATTTTTTTCTTTTTTAAATAGGGTTTAAATTTAAAAAAAAATTAAAAATTAAAGTTATTTTTTATTATTTTAAATTATTTAAAAAAAATCATCACCTTAGTAATGATTTTTTCACAGAACAGAAAATTCACATAACACATGGCAGCTAAATGCACCAATTACGCTCATCCAGAGTTGGGGAATTTCCCCAAAAAAAAGTAACTTTTAAAAGTTAAGTTAGTTGATTTTAAAAGTAATTAGTTAAAGTTAAAGTTAGTTCAAAAATAAAGTAATTTAAAATTTTAAGTTACCATAAAAAGTAACTTTTAAAAGTTAGTTTTACGACAAAAAACGCGAAAACGTAATTACGTACGTACGTATTTATAACACACGAAAATCCAATCTAACACAGAACAGAACAGAACACTACACTACACACAAGCGGGACTGCAGACTAACACTAACAGTAACAGTGTTTGAGTGAAAGGGAATAAAAATAAATTAATTAATGATAAGATAACAAGAAAAACGCAGGCTAAAACACAAACGGGACGAAGAACACTGAATGGAAACGCACAACACTTTATGACGATTTGACCCTAGAGGAAACACGGGCTGCAAATTTGCGATTGAAGTTGAAACAAAAATGTCATCAGAGTAAGCAATCTTGCTGCCGCACGTGATGCTAGGATCCCTACCGGACGGTTGATGCGAAAATTTCTCCTCGGAAACGAGGCATTGACAAGAATTCCCTTTAAAAACATTGCTTTATTGGGAAAACCGGATTCGAGATATATCCTCATGAATGCAATGGTCATTTCTATGAAGTACGGGGCTGCAAAACAAAAGTAACTTCAACTTAACGTTTTTTTTTTAAAGTTACTGAAAATAAATATCAGTTACTTTAAAAAGTTACCGATTTTAAAAAAATAACGCGTTACCCTAAAAGTTACTAAAAAACTAAGCGTTAGCGCTAACGCGTTACTTTCGTTAATTTTTTACCTCCCAACTCTGCGCTCATCCAACAACGCGGCGGGACTTAAGCTTTTTCCTAGTATTGTGACATTCACAGTCTGGTGGTCCATCTAGACCCATTTTTTTGACAATAAATATGCATAATTATGTATTAATTTAATATCTCTATCATTTTTAATGAATTTCCATAACTGAATATCAGAAGGGTTTCATTAAAACTGTCATTATCGTGTAGAATTATAATTAGGTACATTTCAGGGGTTTAATTGGGATAATTGCAAGTTTAGAAATCAAGCTAATTAAGGTAGTTAAAAAGGGGAGTTCAAGAATGAAAGTACATCAATATGTGCGTTTTGACATAACTAGAATCATGGTCTTTAGTTGGGGGTCGATTCATAAGAAATAAAAAAGTTATTAACGATTTTAGGATGCAACTGGTAAGGGAGGGCTTTTAACGTTGGAATTAGCTGAGATGCTTGACTGCACACAGTCTGGCTGTCGCCATTTTTGAACGTGACTAGCGAGATGTGTTGCGAGGCGATTTGGGGGTAGAAACGTCCAGAAGATTCTACAAGGGCTGACCAGAGTCTCTTAGGGTAGGGTGTGAAGCCATAACGGAAAAGGTAGGGGTTTAGACTGAAGGCTGGACTCCTTAGGAGTAGGGAGACGAGGGGTAACACGTGACCTGTCCATCTTATAAAACCACCCCACAGAGCAGAAGAGTCGTAGTCAGAAGAGCGGTAGTCAGAGTAGAGTTGAGTGTTGTGCGAGAGCGCGCGCGAGCCGCGGGACCTTCGGGTCGTGATTGAAGTTCCGCGAGGGAGGAGTAGCGATTCTGTCACTGGTGCGAGGAGTTGTTTTGAGTTATTTTATAGGGATCCCAGGCCTCGATGGGAAACGCCGAATCTTGATCAGTCAAACGAGAAAAGTGATTTAAGTGTGTCTAGTTGGATATAATGTGAAGTGATTTACTAGTAAGGAATTTATAAGATCGGTTTCGATGAGTTATTTGAAATTGTTTATTTTTGTTTAGAAGTCGTGAAGTGTTTTTTTTTTTATTAATTTATGTAAACATTATAAAGTGTACGACCGAGATCCGAGATCTTCAGTCACACACAGTTGATCCGCGTCCCTGCGTGATCAACCCCCCCCATCAAGAACCATCGACTAGCTCCGTTACACACAGTTGATCCGCATCTCCTGCGTGATCAACCGCCCCCCATCAAGACCACGTGACTATTTTCAGTCACCCACGGTCGATCCGCGTCTCCTGCGCGACACCCCCCCCAAGAACCAGCGACTAGTTCCATCATCCACAGCTGACCTGCGCCCGTTGTGATCATCATTTCCCCCCCCACTTCAAGAACTCGTGTGCGACAAATAAATTCAATTAAGTGCTACAGTGATACGTTATCAAAAGGATTATGTAAACAACGAGGACTCAAATCAATTGGATTATAAAAGGTTTTGTGAGTACACAACAAGTTAAATGTAATATTTTGGAGGGAGGGGGTATTTTATCTAAGGTTATTAATTTATGTATAATTCTTGGCGCCAATAGGTGGGGCTTGGACTTTTGTTGTATGGTTTGTTTGATCCATTCATTATATTGGCAGAAAAACTCATTTTCAAGTTTTATGACTTGTAGCAGTGACCTAAAATTTTCCTCATCACTATGCCTATAAGTTAGAATTAATCAAGGTTTTTAATTGGGTGGAGTTGGAGTGCTGATAGCAGTTGCAGAGAGCTGGGAACTTCTTCAAAGTAAGTGGGATTAATTGATTTTTGATTTTTTTATTATGATGTCTCATTAATTAATTACTTTTGTTTCCTATTAATTTTTATTAATTGAGATTTTCGTGTACTTTATTGATTGAGCTAGGCAAAATTTATTCTACGTATTAAATCAAACTACTTATCCGGGTTGAGAGTAGTGAAAATTGATAGTATTATTTATTTAACGTCTATTTTTCTTCTATTTTTCCTTGTTGATTTCCATGGGTTCCTATTGGACGGCACCTGGGTCCATGATGACTTCTACTTCTGCCATTATTACGTCCCATGCACACTTTCAAATTTGTGAAACGTCCAAACACTGGAGGAAACAATAAACACATCCACACTTCACGAGAACCATTAACCAATAGAGCCTATTTGAATGGCCTCTATCACCGATCGGGCCGACATGTTGCATTTTAGTGCTGCCATCTATCTTTGCTTGGAAACGCGTAAAGTGGCTTTCAGTTCGGTTTGTCAGCGGTCAAACCGCTTTTTAAGGGAGGTTCACTAGGTTAACGTAGCCTCATGCGCTGACAAGCCGAACTGAAAGCCACTGTAGCCAACCGGAAGGTTTTCGACGATGTCGAGACACTTTTTTAACACAGAACGAGATAGGCCTATCGGATCAGGCTGTTTTTTTGTTTTTTTTTGGTAGGTCAAGGACCACATATCGGGTCATATACCGAGTTTCAAGATTGTAAATCTTTCGGGGCGGCGTGTGCCGACAGCTGAAAACCCCCCAACTCGGGTAGGAGTATACACTATACAGGTCGAGTTTAGTCTTAAGCAGTCGCGTGCGCTTGGCTGCGGGCGAACGACCATGGCCCTAGATGCATTTAATTAATGAAATATATCGAATAAAAACTTAACTACCATCACATTACAATATTTTTTCGTAGCTATCTGCAATCAGTGTTTATATATTTTGCATCGTTCTCGAGATATCACTAAAAACTGTAATTTCGTGTGGTTTTAATTTACACCCAACCTTTCTCTTGTTTCGTATTAGAGTATTTTCTAATTCAAAGTAGGCTTACTTGTGATTGTGAATCAATCCCATTGGCAATTGCTAATTATCACACCAATTAATTGGATGAGCGTAGCGAGCCCTAGCGAGCGAAGCGAAGATTCCATTTCACTACACTGGAGAAAAAAATCCGGAATGTTTTTTTTTTTTTTTTTTTTTTTTTATTTTTGTGTGTCTGTGAACACGATTCCGGCTAAACCAATACTCCAATTGCGATGAAATTTTTTGGAGGTCTATTAAATCTCTGAACGAAGAACTGCACGGGGGGAAAAATCGATCAAAAAATTATTTCTCATTAAAATCGCAATTTTACGATTTTTTTCGATTTTTTAAAAATTTCTTCGTCTTATTACACCTACATGCTTTTTCCAATTGTAATGATGTTTGCACAGAACCTTAATTTTATGAATTATCAATTAATATATTCGTGTGAAAAATTTGAGTGCAATTGAAAAATTATTTCTCATGATAATCGCCCAAATTTTTCGATTTTTTTCAACTTTTAACATTTCTTCGAGAATAAAACCTACTGCTTTTTTCCCATTGTAATGATTTTTTCACAGAACTTTAATTTTATGAGTTTAAAATATTTGTGTGAAATTTGAGCGTAATCGAAAAATGATCTATTAAAAAAATCACAATTTTACGCTTTTTTCGTTTAAAAAAAATACGCTCCCTCCATCAACGCGGCGGGACTTAAGCGTTTTCCTAGTACTATGAAAAGATTATACTTATTACATGCTATTTAATAATAATCGTGATCTTTCTGATAGGAACTTTTTGTTTAATTATGTTAATTTATCATACACTACAAAAAGGGCACAGACAACTCTACATAAAACAAATAAACCACCAGTAAAGACTCTGGTTTCATAACCATACTAGAATTATACAGCACGTATGTGAATTACGACCTTTGTTTTTCCGTAACTTTCGTCAACAGACATGCTCAATTTATCAATCAATCAGGCCTAGAATATTATTAGGTAACGCTACACAATGATAACTTATGTGGGCCTACTTACATCGAAGAATTTATTTATTTTTCTATGGAATTTATAGGGCTTCTCTCGGAGTGCATCAAGAGATCTGTGTAGCGAAAAGTTACTCCGTATAACAAGTCCTGGCATCTTTTTCAGGAGTGGATAACGGAACTGCCAATGGATCCCACGCATTAGGCTAGAAATCACGACAAGTTCCTTCAGTCCCGGTAAATACTCCGGTATCAACATGACCGTCGGCAACATGGAATGATGATCCCCTTCACAAATAACCTCAAGTATTATCAGTTTGTTGCATCCCTTTATGATGTCTGACAACCCTTTGCTTGTAGGATGCATGAACCTGCCTCTGACCCACCGCGACACCGGCTGGAGGTACAGCTCTTTTAAGTTCTTCATGTTGGCACCTATGGCCACAGCCAATTCGTCATCGACATGAGAACCTTGAAGTTCGAGTGATGTCAGGTCTTTCAAAGAATCGTTGGAAACAATTAAAATCCAAGCTTCAGTGCTCACTAAATCAAAGTGTTGAAAGCTGAGACGACGAAGACTTGGCATGTTGGATACTATGCGTAGACATTCACAAACCTTTTCTTCGTTTGTGGAAAGCTCGCCTGTCATGGTAAAGTCTTCTAGATGGTGACACTTGCTGATGGCAATAACACCATCTAAACTCAATGGAATATCACTTAGATGCAACACACGCAGAGTCCCGCTTACTTGTTCGACCATTGATACAAACGCTGCATTTTTTGAGATTTGAGGTAGCGAAAATTTAACGTACAGCAAAGACAGCTCTTCAACTTGTATGCAGTAGTTAGAAAGATAAGATAACGAATCACGTGGCATGGACTTAAAAATCACTTTTCTCAAATGAGCTAACATTATGATTACTTCTTTATAAAACAGTTTGTCAAACGTAATTACGTCTGTATTATTACGTTTTGCCACATTGCCAATCTCTAAAACTCTCTTTACGGTTTCCTTTATGTACTCCTCTTTAAAGTAGGGGGACTCTAAATATTGGGCGTTGTTGAGAGTATCAAAGACTTCGTTAGTGTTCCTCGACCAATGTAGAACACTAGGCAGGCTATATAACTGGGGATCCCAGTGCAAACGCTCCCACTGTTTACAGGCCTTAGCCACTGTATTGCACAGTTCTCCAAGAGTCACATGCGAGAAGATGTGAAGCAATAACTCCTCCGGTAGAGATTGGATGTTGGCAGATGGAAACATTTGTTGTTCGTTCTATGAGAGACTTCCGGGTGTCTTCGTCGTCAATATTTCAGCGAGAACGGATTAAAGCAAAACAAGTATATTCGGCCTATGTTATCCACTAGCTTGTAAAAACACTTCTGAAACGAAATAGTCTGGCAAAATAAAACAAAATATAGTGTTGCGAAATAGCTATACTGTTCGTGTTGTGCTTTCAACACTATCAATGGCGTCTATTACAGCATTTTGTCGTCGAGTATGTTTGATATCACTGCCTGTTCGAGTTGAAGAACCAATTTAACGATGCAGTGCTTTGAAATAGTCACTGCCTCCTGGATGACACAACCAGTATACAAGGTCCTCTAGATCTCCGCCTAGCGGAGGATCGTCACAAACACAAACAAGGTCTACTACATCTCCGCCGCCTGGCGGAGGCTCGTCTAACTCGCTCGTGTGGCAGACGATCCTCCGCTAGGCGGAGATCTAGTAGACCTTGCCAGTATACAAGGTCCAATGACGTACATAAGCTTAGCGTAGCAAGGCTTAATATCTTATATTACGTCATTGACAAGGTCTCACCAGACGGCAAAAGTTTCGAGGTTCCCAAAAAGTCCACTTAAAGATTATGTAGACCTTGCAAATCCCCAAGATTTTTTAATAATAATGTGGCTTGTTCGTACCTTAAGTTAACCAATAAATTTTTGTGGGAAGCCTGCTCACAAGCTCCTTTCCACAAATTTACAAATTTACATTACACAAACTCATGAACCTTTTCCTACTGAACTATCATCATACACCATTATTTTTTTTGTGATAATATTACACCTGTCTTCTCACTTTAACACGAGTTTTTTTGAAAAGTATTTGCTTTGTATCAATTTTTCTTAAATATCGATTTTCTAGCATTTTTCCCAACATTTTATAGCATACACGACTACACTACTGATACTCTTTCGGATGGTATGTCCCAACTTTTCAACACTGTTTTTATCCATTAAAAACAATTCAACCTATAACGTCGCTATTTCAAACGAAAGTACTTTTCCGTTGAAAGTGTTTTATATTTAAATTAGCAACGTTAAAGGTTTTGTAGGTGGAGTGAAAAAGGTTAGTACTGACCGTCATGTTGGCGTAGTGTTGTAAAGTTGGGGCATACCATCCGAAAGAGTACCACACTACTACTGTTGTTTGATAAGTTATCATAAAAAGCCCGTGTTAAAGTGGGTAGGTAGTAGGTATTACTTTTTATTTAGCAAATTGCTATTTTTACAATTCATTTCACAATACATTTCACAATACATTTCAGTTTCACAATATGGCCTATAAACTATAATATATTCAATTTCATGTATATAATGCAATTCCCTATACAATCTTCATAGGCATCTTTATAACTTCACATTACGTCATTGTACCTTAATCATAGACATTGTACTATTATTATCCCGAGTGGGCTCCCATAAAATACATTCATTATAAATTCACATTAGTATAGTATCAGTGTAGGCCTACTATATTTTATTCTAGAATGAACTTTTAATTTGTTATGTAAATTTACATTAATACTATTGATTTTCATTAGTCATTGAATCATTTATCCCAGAATGAACATTTTTCATGTGACTTAGCCAGAAGTTTACCCATTTTGATTTGTTTATTGCACTTTGTTCTAAATCTTTTAGGATTGTCCTCATCACGTATTTCTATGGGAATTCGGTTAAAAATTTTGAGCCCTCTTACGAATATGGAGTTCTCTTCACTTCTTTTACTTACTCTTACAATATTTATATCCATTCCTCTCCTTGTCGGATATGTGTGTATATTTTTAATCTGAGTTAATTTGTCTCCCAGGTATTTTGGCATCACACCCTTATAAATTGTGTAATTTAAGCTCATAATTTATGCTGAAAAAAATTTCACATTGGATCGGACATAGCTGAGAAAAAGGTACAAAATATGTGCAGAAAAATACTGTTTTGATGACCGAAATTTATTTATTTTATGCGCGGCTTCGCAATGGTGAATGCAATTGCAATTTATATTTAGCGCCACTATCTTTAGACGCCAAACTGCAACCACTCTTATGTGCCTATGAGCGAGGCCCAGAAAAGTGAAACGCACAAGGCGACCTCAACATGTCAAAAATTTTAGAATACAGATTCAAAAGTCTGTGTCTGATTTGTTTAGTCCCCTACAGCATGGTTTAAAGTTAAGTCTATATTATGCAGCACAGGCTACTCCAATGATGATAGGATTCATTGGTGTGCATGTTGGTATGTATCTAACGTTATAGCCTACCTTTGTTTAGCCTAAGTACGCTCGTTTGTTAGGTTATGTTGTCCAAAGTCAAGTTTGATTATCCTGGCCCCGATTCATGTACATTTTTATCCCCAGGGTTAGGCAGGGTTAAGAAGAGTTAGCGGAGGGGCAACGTTCAAATCCGATCATGTACTTGTTGGGCTAACACTCGCTACCTCGCCCTACCCCTACCTCAGCCAAATACTCCCTAACACCAAGAGTTAGCGGAGGTAGTGGCTATTTGCACCGCGACGGCAGAAACCTCACCTAAAAAATGTTATTACGCCAGAATAAATGAGTAAATAACGTGCATGCTTTAAAAATCGTCGATTATAACAGTAATTAAATGTGGCAGAAGGCTTTGAAGTGTAAAAAGTTGCCCTTAGCATTAAATAAAGAGTTATCTGAATGCGTCGTGAGCCTCGTGTTATAAATAAATAAATAAAATTGTATTTAGAGTACCTAATTAGTCATATAACTGATTTTCAGTAGGGGAAACAGTAAATCACAGCGACAAGCCAACCCTGTAAGCGCCGACGCAATCGCGGTGAGCGATAACCAACCAAGATCGATATTGATAGGAATATAGAATCAGTGTAGGACAGTGCGAACACCGCGGATTCACGCCAGAATCAAAAAGGCCCCGATTCAGAACAACTCTAAATTTTATTATGTGCTTCGTTGCTGGGAAACGGCTCCAAAGTCACCGTTTACAAAACTCCTAATTGACGGGAAATCGAACCCTGGACCTTCTGCTTTGGCAAGCAGAACGCTAACAACAAGCCCAAACGATGTACCACTCAAAGCCAACGCGAAGGAAACGGCCGCTTCGGGCGTAGTAGTGGCTAAGCATGGTCAAACAAACCACGTAAAGGGTCGCCAGTTCGGAACCTGTTTGATCCCAAATTCTTTTACCTTTCAAAAATTGCCCCAAATAATTGTTTATTTATGTTAAATGCTACATCAGTAATTGGCATTTTAAAATTTATTGTCTGTATTTGTGTGTACTTATATCCCGTGCAGACTTTCGGTTTGGTCTGGTAAACAAATTTTTCACCAAGTGTCGACTACCAGTAAATACAACCGGCTGAGATATGGTAAAAAAAAAAAAACGGCACAACGACAAAAAAATTTTTCCCTTACACCAAATCGTTGTAAAAAAAAATGCAATTTTTTTGGGTTCGAGTCTATATGTTGTTTAAAAAGGGAACCTTTAACTTGTGACACTTTAATTTAGTTAGGCCCTTATTTGTGCAAAATGTATTTACTGTTCAAATATCGCCCTATACTTATGCCTTTTTGGCCTAATGACTACACCTAAAAATGGTGAGGAAAATGGATTTTGCACTCCCACACAAATTTGGGCCCATCAAGTTAATGCCAAGAACAATTTTAAAAAGTTACATAGTCTATTAATTTCAGATTAAAATAGAATCGGACTCACAAAGACGCCATTTTTAATATTCTTGTTTAGTATTTGTACCTAAAAATATAGTCATTGCCACTCGGCCTTACCCGACCTAATCCCCGAGCTAGCAGGATTAGCGGTGGTGTGAAAGTTAGCGAGAGTTAGGGCAAGTCAATGCTTCATGAATACCGATTTATGCTGCCTCGGAGGTAGTCAAAATTTGTAAACAGATAGGCGGACATTTTTATTTTGAGCCTAGACTGTAAACTAGAAAAAATTGTTATTGCGCTCAAAAAACCATAAAAAGAAACAGGCATCGACCTAGGCTTAGTTGTAGAAAATTATTTATAATAAAATATACTTAGTCTATTGTTCCTGGGGGCTTTTAGGCTGGAAATATGGATAGTACCAATACACGTTTGACAAGCCCTAGGCCTTACCTAGCCTGCCCTGGCCTTGTTTCGAACACCCCGTACCTAAAAAATTACAAGTTTCGACGGCTAATTGCAACTTTATTTTGAATCAAAATAATACGATAGTCCTAGGCTATGCATAACTTACGGCAAGAGTAATACGTATTTTTTTAAATTCGATGATGTACAACATACTCGCATCAAAATTCTCATTAAACATCAAAAATTAAATAAAACACGGCGACATTTAGCAAAGTTCGTCGTCAAACTTACTAGTAAGATGGCGGTGGAAACCAATGAAACAATCATCTAAGTTGCAGTGATAGTTAATCGTCATTCATACAGTGACATAGAGCTTGTTCATTGGTTCGACCTTCCCGTCCTATTCCTTCCTTACCTCGCCCTAAACTCCGGGTTAAATGTACATGAATCGGGGCCCTGATGAGTAGGTAGGACCTAGGCTACTAGCCTACTAACATAGCTTAGGCCTAGATGTTGTTGTTTGCATTCCTACAGTTAACCAATTTGGTTGGTGGTCGGCCTAGGCCTAGGCCCTTTTTTCCTATCTGCTTATCATTTACTTCTGCATCTCTTCTCAAGTTATTTGCCCTCTTCCAAATTATTGCTCATCTTCCGCTTCTTTATCCCTAGCAGGTTCACCACTTGCAGTTGCTTCAGCATGTTTTTGGATGAGTGTACCTAGCGAGTGAAGCGAAGATTCCATTTCACTACACTGGAGGGAAAAATCCGGAATGTTTTTTTTTTCTTTTTGTATTTTTGTCTGTTTGTTAGCACGATTCCAGCTAAACCGATACTCCAATTGCGATGAAATTTTATGGAGGCCTTCGAAATCTCTGAACTTAGAACTGCCACGTTTTTGAGCGCAATCGAAAAATTATTTTTCATGAAAATTGCAATTTTACGATTTTTTTCGATTTTCGATTTAAAAAAAAATTCTTCGACTTATAACACCTAGTAGTACATCCTTTATCCGATTTTTATGATTTTTTTCACAGAACCTTAAGTCCATGAATTAAGATATTCGTGTGAAATTTGAACGCAATCGAAAAATTATTTCTCATGAAAATCGCAATTTTACCTGTTTTTTCTTTTTTAAAACAATTCTTTGACTTATAGGCCTAACACCTACATGGTTTATCCTATTGTAATGATTTTTTTACAGAACCTTAATTTTATGAATTAATATATTCGTGTAAAATTTGAGCGCAATCAAATAATTATTTCTTACGAATATCGCAATTTTACGATTTTTTTTGTTTTTTAAAATTACGATAATTAAAAAAAAAAAAAATTTAAGTTAATTTTGTATTTAATTTAATTTAATTTAAAAACATTCTTCAAATTAGGCCTAGTAATGATTTTTTCACAGAACAACAGAAAATCCGCATAACACATGGCAGCTCAGCTCAATGCACCAATTACGCTCATCCAACAACGCGGCGGGACTTAAGCATTTTCCTAGTTAAATCCCATGACTGTTTTTTCCCCTACTAGGGTACCTAGGGGCAGGGCCTAGGCCTACTTCTTCGGTTCTTTGGTTCTTCGGTTCTCATCAAGCTCAAGCATGAACATTACAATCAGGGCAGATAGTCATGGCTGCTATTTATCTTCCCTCATTACAAAAGAGCTAAAGTCAAACATCGACCCAAAAACTGAATACAAAGTAGATTCTTTAATTAAGCCTGGAGCTGGGGCAAAAGCAGTGACCGAGGGACTCTTGAATAACCTTCAAACACTTAACGGAACTGATACAATAGCAGGAACAAATGACATTGGTATAAACCAAAATAACATATGTGACGCTCTCATTAAATTACGTCACAGTCAATACAGCTGCTTGCCTAAAGTAATAGTATCCGAAGTACTGCCCCGTTTCGACTTGTCAAATAAAACTGAATTGGACAAAATAAATGACTCAATCTCCAAAGTAAATCATCATATAAATTACCTCCTACGAAATACATTAGGAGTTACTGTTCCTTCTGTGAAACCATTCCGAAGAGAGCATTTTGCCAAACATGGTTTACATCTAAACCTTGAGGGCAAACAACTATTTGCCAAGATTATAGCTGATGAGATTTGCTCTATCAGAGAAAGGTATAGGCCTAATAAAGAGGACCTTTCTTCTGTACTCCGGGCAAACATGCCTATGATTATGGTAACAAATGTCATGGACACACCAATCAGCGAGTTGGACCATACCCCCTGCCTCAAGCCAATGGTCCCACAAGAGGCCCGAAGTATGTGTGATCCATTAAACCTTGTAGGTCTACATAATACGGCCTTGGTAAACCTATCGGCAAATGAAGATGTTGCCAATACATTCCTTTTACCACCTTCTCCTGCTTCTGCCGCCGTAGGCTGCCTACAAGAAAATCACGACACTGCCCATGTACCCGCTACTCAAGAGGAAGCCATTGCAGACCCAGTATCAGCAAACAAGGATGCAGCCCATTCCGCCAATCAGGAATCGCCTACAGCAAACGCAGAGACTACTAGCAGTTCTGGAAGAGACCAAATGCCGCAAGAGGCCCGAAGTATGTGTGATCCATTAAACCTTGTAGGCCTACATGATACGGCCTTGGTAAACCTATCGGCAAATGAAGATGTTGCCAATACATTCCTTTTACCACCTTCTCCTGCTACTGCCGCCGTAGGCTGCCTACAAGAAAATCACGACACTGCCCATGTACCCGCTACTCAAGAGGAAGCCATTGCAGACCCAGTATCAGCAAACAAGGATGCAGCCCATTCCGCCAATCAGGAATCGCCTACAGAAAACGCAGAGACTACTAGCAGTTCTGGAAGAGACCAAATGCCGGATGAATCTCAAATTAAGGAAGTTTCTTTAGAAGACTCAAATGAGTATCTGGAAGGTGATAGTAGTATGTTTTTAGGGTTTGATGAGAACGCCATTTGTAGTGATAGTAAACTGGCTCAAAAAGGATTAAAAGAGGTCATAGACAGGTGGAATGTAGAGATAGTAGAGTTAGAGGAAGATAGAGTTTATGAAGATCCTTTTCGGTTAGTCCAGCAACCATTAAAAAAAACTTAGAGGAGATGGTAAAGACGAATGAAAGTAAAATTAAACATAAAGAAAACATTATGCGAATAGTACACCAAAATATCCAAGGTCTTACACAATCAAAAATTAGAGAGTTAAATATAATTCTAGATACTCAACACAAGAAGAATGAACCTATTGACATAATATGTACGTATATCAGAACACTGGAAAACAAATGATGAAATAACTAGTATTACAATTGAAAATTATACCTTAGTTTCTTGTTACTGTAGAAAAACTCATAAGCACGGGGGAGTAGCAATCTTTGTTAGCCATAAATGGATTCAATATGCTCAACTCAACACAGTAGGCCTACTGAACTTGATTTTGAATGTGCTTGTATTGAACTAAAAATACAATTAAATAAATGCAAAACATAATATTATGGTAGTAGCCATCTACAGATCCCCAACTGGACAAATTCAACACTTTTTAGATAAAACTGAACGTATTTTAACTAAATTACAAAAAACAAATAAACAATTAGTAATTCTAGGAGACTTCAATGTGAATGTCTCAGCTGATAGCAAAGACCCTAACAAAGAAATGCTAGCTAATCTTCTTGACTCTTATAACATGATGCTCTCCATAAAAGATACAAGGAAAATCCACGGTGGCAAACTTCAACGATCATTGATAATATAGCAACTGAGACTACATTACCATTCAACTCCCAGAGTAATTGACTTTGGAATTGCTGACCACTATGCCCAAGAAATTGCAATACAGTATAATAGATAGATAGATAGATAGATAGTACTTTATTTGTTGTTTAAATACATACAGAAACATGTAACCTAACAACAAAAAGGCGAGGTTCAATCCAACACGATTGATCTTCCACCTAAGCCATATACATACATAGAAATTTAACATTAATTATTTAAAGACATTTTACATTTTTTACAACAAAAGATAATATATACATGAAGAGAGTAGTTATAAAAAAAATATAGTACATATAAATGTAGTATCAAAAAAACATTTTCTCACTGTTACACTAGCCAAGCCCTCGTACATATTCCGTTAACTTGTAATAGCAGCCTTCAATGAGGTATGTTTTAAGGTTCCTACTAAAGGTGTGTATAGATTTAATATTTTTTATTTCATTGCGTAGGGCATTGAACATCTTTATGCTATTATTATGAGGGCTTCTCTGTGCCATACTAGTGTTGCAGCTGTTTATGTGTAGATTAGAAGCGCTTCTAGTTTGATAAGAGTGCACATCACTATTTAGGGTGAAATTTTTGGCATTTTCTTTTTACTTGCATGATACTGGTATGGATGTAGATACCTGGTACTGTTAAAATATGCAGCCTCTTAAAGATTGGTTTGCAGGATGTTCTTGGCCCTACACCTACTATGGCTCTGACTATCCTTTTTTGCTGAAGTAATACTCTATTTGCTGTTGTACAATTTCCCCAGATCAGTATACCATATTTCAGAATAGAGTACACATAACCATAGTATGTTGAAAGGATAGCCTTTTGGTCACAAAGATGGCGTATTTGGCGAAAGGCATAGCTTATAGATTTAAGTTTCCCACATATAACATCTATTTGACTGTTCCATTTGAGGCATTGGTCAATTTCTATACCAAGTGACTTGATAGAGATGGACAAATTTACCTTGCAACTATTTTCAATACTTATTATGTTATCATTTTTGCTATGGCTAGCAGCAAATAGAATAATTTTAGTTTATCATATTCATTACAAGTTTATTTAATCTGAAATAATGGTCCATCTGTATCATCGCCTCTTTCAGCAAGCAGATTAATTCATTTATGAGTAAGCCATGAGTAGCACTGATATATCATCTGCATACATAGTAATTTTAATTTTAGTTATGATGTTTATCAGATACAGACTAAAATCATTTGTAAATAGAATGTAGAATAGGGGCCAAGCACAGAACCTTGAGGCACCCCTACCTTAACTTGTAACTTTTCAGATTTTTTACTAGATGACACATTTCCCGACTTGTATCATTATCAGCTGCCTATACCAACCAAAAATTATACGTGTTGTAAATGAGAATCCAAAAATTGTACTAAAATGTGACAGGTTTACTCCAACTAAAGAAGTATTGCAAAGAGTCAACATGATATCTGTAAAACAAAGAATAGCGTTAAATGTTTTAGTTTTTATCTATAAGTTAGAGCAAGGAAGTCTACCTAAGTACTTGTGTAATATGATAGATCATAACAATGATGATAATTGTGTACATAACTTGAGGAATAAGGATCACATAAGTATTGGTAGAAGGAAATCAGTTCGATCCATGCATTCAATTTTTATAGTGGTTTAAGGATGTATAACGAACTGGAACCAGGCATCAAGAATGCTAAACATGTACAGGAGTTCAAAGATAATTGCCTTGCATTTGTAAATAAGAAATTTCCATGATATTGTATTATGTTTACTGATGTAACATAAATAGCTGTACTTGCTAAATAAATATATACAATAAATATATACAATACAATACAAATAATCTAGCTGAAAGCTTAGAAGGAGAAAATTGGGAATGTGTAACAGTTTCAGAGACAACAGATGATAAGTATGATGCATTTTCAAATAAATTACTTTACTATTTTAATAAAAATTACCCACTAAAACAAATACAAAATAAAACATCCTACAAATTGCAAAATTGGATAACTTCCGGTATTAAAGTCTCAAGTGCTAATAAAAGGAGCCTTTTATACATTAACTCACAGTTTCCAAATGTGCCATTCCTAAAAACATATCAAATCATATTTAAAAATTTACAAAAGAGTTCTTAAAAATGCAAAAGTAACCAAATAAGAGAAACCATATCAACTTCAGACAATAAGTCAAAATCAATTTGGAAAATAATAAATGAAGAAATAAATCGTAAGCCAAAAAAGCCTCATGATAATATAACTCTTCTCGACAATAATACATTAATAGATCCCAACATAGTTGCCACAACATTGAATAAATATTTTACGAGTGAAGCATCTTACCTGACAAATAATATAACTACCAGAAATTATCCAAATAATCCAAATCATAATTTCCGAACTTACTTATCAAAGTCAAACAAAAGCCCAATTAACTCCCTATATATGTATGAAACAAACCCTAAAGAAATAAAGATATTGTACTTAAATTAAGCCAAAGCACTCTGCAGGTATTGATGATTTGTTCGATTATAGTTATAAAAAAATGTATAAATGAAACTAGCTGAACCTTTATCCGACATTTTCAATACTTGCTTTGAAGATGGTGTTTTTCCCAAGGCATTAAAAATATCAAAAATTATACCAATATTTAAAAAAGAAAGTAAACTCATTGCAAGTAACTATAGACCTATATCCATCCTTCCAGCCGCCTCGAAAATATTAGAAACCTTGATATTCAACCGAATGATCGCTTTCTTCGATGAATATAATATCATAACAGAGAGACAAAATGGCTTTAGACGAGGCAAATCAACAAGTGACACAATTAGTAGATTTCTAAAAACTATTGTTGAAGCAGTCGACTCAAACATACCAACATTGGGCATATTTTGTGATCTAACAAAAGCGTTTGATTGTGTTGATCACAAAATACTGCTGGACAAGTTACCATAGTACGTACTATGGTATACGTGGGAATGCATTGAAACTCTTAACATCTTACCTGACCGACCGACTACAATGCGTAGTACTGACTGATCTTAAGAACAACAAATTTACAAATATTAAATCAGAATTTGAAAAGGTTATTTGTGGAGTTCCACAAGGATCGATCCTTGGGCCCCTATTCTTCATTATTTTTATTAACGACCTACCTGACAATATTGATGATGCCGAGTTGTTTGCTGATGACTTTACTTCTAGCGTAATGGCTGCGGATACAGGATACAGAAAAGGGAGAAAAAAAGGCTTACTGAGTCTATTGAATGGTTTACAATGAACAAACTATTGCTTAACTCTCTAAAAACTAACTTTATCCAGTTCCATTCAATTCAAAAAAAGAAATCACTAAACTTCATACATTGCCTTGCAAATTCGAATGACAAATCAGTTGTAAACTCAGTTGAACAAACAAACTTTCTAGGTCTAACTATAGATAAAAACTTAACATGGCATGCTCAATAAAAAAACTCAGCTCTGCTTGTTTTGCAATTAAAAGCATCAAACATATAAGCAATGTATCAACAGCTAAAGTATGCTACTTTTCTCTATTTGAATCACATCTAAGATATGGGATAGAATTTTAGGGAATGTCAACTCACATTGATAAAGTTTTCATTGGATGAGCGTAGCGAGCGAAGCGAAGATTCCATTTCACTACACTGGAGAAAAAAATCCGGAATGTTTTTTTTTTTTTTTTTTTTTCTTTCTTTCTTTTTTCTGTATTTTTGTGTGTTTGTTAACACGATTCCGGCTAAACCGATACTCCGATTGCAATGAAATTTATGGAGACCTTCGAAATCTCTGAACTTAGAACTGCCACGTTTTGAGCGCAATCGGGAAATTTTTTCACATAAAAAACGCAATTTTACGATTTTTTTTTCGATTTTTAAAAAATTTCTTCGACTTATAACACCTACATGCTTTATCCGATTGTAATGATTTTTTCACAGAACCTTAATTTCATGAATTAATATATTCGTGTTTAATTTGAGGGCAATCGAATAATTATTTTTTATGCAAATTGCAATTTTACGATTTTTTTCTTTTTAACAAATTTACGAATTAATTAAAACAATTAAGTTAATTTTTTTTTATTTAATTGAATTATAAAATTAGTTAATTTTTTATATAATTTAATTTAATTAAAAAAATCTTCGACTATTAATGATTTTTCACAGAACAACAGAAAATCGCGTAACACATGGCATCGCAATGCAACCATATTTAACGCTCATCCAACAACGCGGCGGGACTTAAGCGTTTTCCTAGTTGTACAAAAACGAGCAATTAGAGCATTATATTCCCTTGGGCAGATGGAGCATTGTAAACCTTACTTTATTGCTCTGAACATTCTTACAGTTCCATGTCTTGACATTCTTAAATCAGTCTTAAGCATTAAGAAAAACACCCAAATCCTTGCAGTTAATGTAAATGTGTACTCACAACACAAGACAAAAACATGATCTCCATCTTAGCCAATGTTCTACAAACCTTGGCCAGAAAAACTCTGATTATATAAATAAAATTCTCTACAACCTTGTTCCAAAAGAAATCAAAGATATACCTCAATATATTAAATTTAAAAATGAGCTGACAAAATTTTTATTACAAAAAGCTTACTACAGTGTTAAATGACTTTATCACATCAACTGACCTACCATAATTTTAAATCAGTTGGTTGTTAATGTTACAATATTTGAAATTTGGAAATTAATGTTCTTATTCATTTCTTTTTATCCAAGTTAACTAATAATGTAATGTTGTAAACTTGCACTGTATCATTCATTGGCTTTTGGCAGTAGCCTATGTATTACCTAATATGAGAGACAATGTGATGATTGATGAAAGACGATTATTTGTTAGTGACATGGTCATGATGGTATTTTATTATTAATAGATGTACTGTATGTATAGTATTTAATACATACCGGTATACTATTTTGTAAACTTCATTAAGTTTAATACTTGTGTAAAACTAAAATGGACCACGGTGAAAACTGTTGAAAACTGTAACTATTGTTATTTGTTTTGTTGTCCAAAATAAATTGAAAATTGAAATTGGACCAGAGGGGAAAAGCCTAGGGGCTAGGTTAGGGGGAGGGGGGGGGGGGGCGTCGAGCGCGTATGTTTTAATAATAATAATTTGATAATGATAATATTGTAAAACATAGGCCTACGCGCTTCGCGCCCCCCTCCCCATCCCCCTAACCTAGGCTTTTCCCCTAATATCAGTGTTAAAAAACTGGTCCATACCAACCAAAGAAGTGCCGCCTAGGCTAGGGTTATACCTTCAGTTAGCCCATTCCCTTCCACTAATGTCGCCTTATCTTTAGATAAGGTCGGTGCACAACTTAAGGTTTAACAAAGTTGAAACATGATGCCCTAAGCATTATTGCATTCACATGATTTCCAGGATCTAAGGTTTAACATGATAAAAATATTTCATCTCGCTAGCTCTTAGACCCTAAATTCAGCCAATGAGAAGCGAGCTCTCATGAATCCGGCCAATGGTAGCGCGCATACTAGAAACGTTATAGAAAAACATTTCTTAGACCATAAACCTTAAACTTATAACCTTCGGAAAGTTTGTGCACCGAGATATACGTAGGCCTAGCGCGTTAAGACATTTATTGGGTTCCACTGCCTGGCAAATTCATTGGTTCCTAGACAATTCCTAGCAAAATATGCGCAAAGGCACGGGGCCCGTGATCTTGGGAAACCTCGTCGTTAAAGAAGTTTCCCTGGTTTAGCGTCGGTAATCAACCCATGGGCCATGATCAAACAAAGAACACTTTGTTGAATATACAAATTTGCAGATAAGTAAGGTATTGTTCGTTTGCAATGCATGTTATAGACTAATAATATGTAGGTACATTACATGTAGGCCTACAGTACCGGAAGGCCTACATTTTTATATACATTGTCATTATTAGGTGTAGGCTCATGCCTCAGGCAAACTATTAGAATATATTAAATTGTTTGACATGGATTTGACTACATCCAGTTACATACGGTACTTTTGGACGGTGAGAACGCTACATTTCTAGGGCGGTGGGTCCAAGACCTATGACTTTCTGTGCATTAAACAATTGCGACCAAATGACGAATCGGACGTTCGCTGTACTCAATGTGAGTCATCATTTTCCATCGCGCACAGTGGCCGATCATCCATTAATGAACATTATGAAGAGTAAAAAACACCAAAAGTCACGCAATCCCAACTTTAATTATAATAATTTTGCAAATCATCTAAGTTTAGGTAGGGCCTAGGCCTACCTAAAAAATTATTAATTTATCGAATTGCTAAGTCAGGAAATATTCCCGTAATTGTAACATATTCTAAAACAATTTAAACCACATCAAAACACGTAGGTAGGCCCCCCTATTAAAAAAACAAAACGTCTGAGTCTGTTGGTGGGGACATCCCCCACATCCCCCATTGTTTTGTTTATCCAGTCCCTTTTCCCTTTGGGTAGGCCAACTTTGTCCCGGATTTTCCGATGCCACCTTAATAGAAATGTATTTGTGTGATGACAGGTAGCGGCTATTAAAAGGTTGAAACCGTACTTGTGCACACCGGGCAAGAAACGATACCTGCTTACATTCATAGTCATACCACATGTTTTTCATTACAGGTGCTGGGAACCACTCTGATAAGTTACTGGCCGAGTACAAGAAAGTCTGCCGGGATGCGTGTAGAGAGGTTAGTATGGCCTAGACACCAACCTCGCAACTCGCTCGTGACTCGGGATTCAATGCAATGTCCACTAGATAGGCCTACCTTTGTTGGGCACAGTGCTCAACACGAGTATTTAAATTGTCGCCAAAGATTTTAAATGCGAAGCTTTCTAAGGTCTTTGGTTGGTCTGGACTCTATGGTCTGGAGGAGGAGCTTAGACCAGGGATGCCCAACTTAATTTAGAGTTGGGCAACATGGCAAAAATTTTAAATGCTGGCGGGCCACATCATTAAATGCCCGAATATCACCTAAAATTTAACGTAATTTGAATATGCTATAGATTGTGGAATAAAAATCAATCCTCCGGGCCTCCCCTATTCTTGTCATTGTATTGCGTGACAAGCTGATAGCATCAATGGCATTTCAATAACAGTTTGCATACTTTTCTTTATTAATTCCCCATCAAAGAATGGTTTTCCTCCCGACGCTAATAAGTGGGCAACCTGATAACTAACAGGGACAGATGCTTGGTTCTCACTTTTCTTCTTTTTGAACATACGTTGTGGAGATACAAGGTTTTGCTTCAGTTTGACCCTCTGTATTTCTCATACTCACTTTTGTGTTTCGAGTCGTAATGCCACTTTTAATTGTAATCTTTGAACACTGCGATGACATCTCTGCATATGAAGCACAAACTTTTATCGTTGTGTGGCACACAAAAATAAAGATCGGTCCAATTTTCGTTAGGCTAAGGCTATTCGACCGCGTTTTTCTATTTTCCAAAATATGTTACCAAGTCAAAATATAGTGAATGGCTTTGAAACCTGGCTATTTTAGAAAATCAAAACAATTTTTTTCAAATTTTTCTTATCCGGTACACGGCCAATATCGCCACCTCAAAATAATTTCAAACTTCAATTTGCCAGGGCACACCATTCAACCTAGGGTGTTGTGCTTTTGTGACATTCATTTTCAACTTGTTTTCTATAGGCTGACTGAAAGAAAAAAGACTTTTTTAAACAATTGTCGTTCCTGCAAATTTTTTCGTTTGGCGGTACAAATCGGTACAAAATATCGCCAAACGAAAAAATTCGCAGGAAAGACAATTGTTTAAAAAGATCTTTTTTCTCTCCGTCAGCCTATAGAAAACCAGTTGAAAATGAATGTCACAAAAGCACAACACCCTACGTCGAATGGTGTGCCCTGGCGAATTGAAGTTTGAAATTATTTTGAGGTGGCGATATTGGCCGTGTAGGTACCGGATCAGAAAAATTTGAAAAAAATAGTTTTAATTTTCTAAAATAGCCAGGTTTCAAAGCCATTCACTATATTTTGACTTGGTAGCATATTTTGGAAAATAGAAAAATGCGGTCGAATAGCCTTAAATACGCGGCACTCGCTATCTATTTTACAATTTAATTTTTAATCTTTTGATAAACAACTTTTTTTAAACCAAACAAATAATTGTTACACTTGGTACTGCACGTAACTAGACACTTGAAACACTTTCTGGAAATTCACACAGGATAACAATTTCTTGCTTTCAATTCAATTCAAGCTTGGGCCAAAAACCAATCTACCCTTAATACACTCAGTCTCATATCATTGTGGATCAAGATCGTTTTCGCTGCACTTTAAATCAGATATATGTATATTTTTATAAATAAACAGATATTAGAATTTTTTTTTTCGTGGGTCCGTGTATGAGAGTGCGGGCCAGACCAAATGGCTTGGCAGGCCGCATGCGGCCCGGGGGCCGTACATTGGGCACCCCTGGCTTAGACCATACCCTTCGGGTAGATGGATAGCTCGACGACCTGCGGCCAGTTCCAAGAACTAGGTGGTCGCAAAACATTGCGCGCTGCGTTTGGCTGTACGTAAAGACTTGGTAAAGAACTGTAAAACAATAGGGATTTTCATTTCACATGTAAAATCCTCAAATTATTTTTTGGCATGTAGGACACTATTTACTTTAGATAATTAATGTGGTTATTTTACACTAGGATCCAAATATATATTTCCAGTCAACATAGACCTGAGAAAGCACATGGCCTGTCATGAACATATGATGCCCTATAAAACACATTAATAAACACATTAAATCTATAGAACACAAGAATAAAGTTTTGCGTTCGGTGGTTTCTTCAGCGAAAGTTTTTTGATTATACTCCCTGATTTGCTGTTCCTGATTTTTGGCAAACCTCATATTCGTTTGAGTGGGATCGTCTAATAAATCAGTTTTTTTTCTTTTTGTTTTTCTTTTTTAATGATTTTTTTTCTCTCTTTATTTCTTTTTCTTTCTTTTTTCCTTTCCTTTTTTTTCTTTTTCTTTTCTTTTCTTTTCATTCCCCACCCTTTTTTATATTTGATTCATTCATTAAGTGCATTTAATATCATTTATATTTGTTACCAAAATTGTTGTATTTAATGCATTGTTGTTGTAATGCTACTATTTCAAATATTTACTTAAAGGGGCTAAAAACCCCCAAAATTATTTTTTACCACGTGATCTATAGCACAATACTACACTTAAATGGCCATTTAAAAAATTATATCTTGTAACTGTGATTTAACACGAATTTTTTAATTCTTTTGATTCTTTTGAAAATTGGTGTTTTGGAAAATTTCCTAAATCGGCTTTTAACCTGCTTCTTTTTGGTCCACATAGATACTAGAGCATAGTACCAATCTAAAATGCCCCTTTATATTTTATTGTGTCTTGAAACTGTGCCCAAAATTCACCCTCAAACACGCAAAAATATGCATTCCAAAATCACACCCCATCTTGGTAATCAGCATATTTTGACCGAACTACTTGCCCAAATTACAAAACAAAATATAGAGAATTTACAGAAAAGGCTGTCGAGTACGTCAATAATGGCTAATATTTTTTTGCATCAAAATCCTCCAAGGTCACGGGGCATAAAGATCGTCTCCATGTCATTTCTTATGGGAGATTTTTGCCGATGGGACCTAGCTCGAAAAATGTCATGTTTGACAATTTTTTGGGAGGTCATGGTGGCCCCAATAATTTTTCTGTTAATTGCTAAATTCATAACTAGTTAGCCTGAATGAAATATATTTTTTGAGTTTAGCGGTTAAATACCCCTTTAAATGTAGTTTATTGTTGTTTCTGCATCTATGTAATTAGATTTATTTAGTTGTCCTCCTTTGTAAATCTGTTTTTATAACTGAATAGGATAGATGTTAAATAAATAAATAAAATAAAAATAAAATAGTACTTTACTGGTATTTGGCTATTTAAGGCGATTTGGTATTATTACATAAATAGGCTATACAGTAGATATCATGTATAAAGTGATTGTTGTCTTATAATTTTTATAGCTCACTAGTGCAAAATAACATTCCATATTCATATGCATTATTATGTTTTGAATGGTTTTTCACAAAAATTGTTATATTTGTAAGGAAACGTAGGCCTAGGCCTAATTCCTTGAAAAAAGTGCAGACCAATGATCTTTACAGAGAAATTGGAATAGGCTTATGCAATTTATGCATCATTCACAAATTCCTCGTGAATGACAGATTTTGTCACCCATAAAGTTATCGACTCGTAAATAAACAAATTACAAAAACCTCCCTAGACTAGGTCACGGGCAAAGTGCGTAAATTAACCACAAAGTTGCACCACCTGTAAGCACTGGCTAAAGTCGGTTCCTATAGGCCTCCGCCTTTGCATGTTTTAATGTTAAAAGATGGTTTGTTTCTTATCTTGATTTTCTCTTAGAGTATTTCTGTGCTGAAACAAGGGGGAACAGCAGTTGAAGCAGTCACCGTGGCCACAGCTGTGCTAGAGAACTCGCCAATTACAAATGCTGGGATTGGATCAAATCTTACTTGGGACGGCCAAGTGGAATGTGATGCGATGGTAATGGATGGCCACACGCTACGCCATGGAGCTGTGGGTGCTGTTTCGGGCCTGAAGAACCCAGTGAAACTTGCAAGAGTTTTGTGTGAACAGCAAAGTGTGAACGGACTCTCACTAGGTAGAATTCCTCCAAGGTTAGCTGTCTGCTACATAAACCTTACCTCTAGGCTAGAGTTATTTTATTTAATAAAATTCTTATTAGGCCTAATTATAATAATGTCGTAATTTAGTCACGGACCTTTGCTGCATGTATCTACTGACTTATCGTCATAATACGTTTCAGGGATGCACATCGATACTTTTTTCATTATCGACTATCAAATCAATATTATCGATAATATTGATATTACTAATAAAAAATTCATGACCGTTCCGAGATAGATGGAATTTCAAATGTGGTAAATTAAATTCAAAACAATACAATCTCATGCCACTCACTGCCTCGTCATGTCTGTGTTGTTTTTGTTTTTTAATCCCGCTGTCAGCTTAAGTTTTCTCCCAAACATAAATCTGGAGTAAGACACCTTGTAACCTATCTCTGTCTGCCCAAGCGGGAAATACGAATTTCGTGTTTTCAAATGCAATACGAATTACGTGAATGAACGTGGATGACTTTTGATTATCGATTATCAAAATTGTATCCAATATTAAATATCGATCGTATAGATTATATCGATTATCGTGTACATCCCTAATATGTTTGACTTGACTTATTCATTTCTCAATTGAAAAAGTTACAAACTGTGTTGTGATTTGTGAAACAGATTGATGGATTTGACAATCATCTATTATCTTCCACATCCAGGTTTATAATCATAATGTCACGTTTCTGCGAAAGCGTATTTCTATCCGTCAACTATTTCTTAAATCGTAGCAATGGAACCTCCTATGAATATGATCAATCCCAATCTATTCTTAAAAGATAATTTAATTTACTTTTCAGTTTTCTCTTTTCAAAGTAGAACTAGGCTTATCAATTAAAAGCAGAAAGTGGTTGCATGACGTAAAGCGTTTTTGAGCAGTTACCGTATTTGAACAACATATAATTTATAATATAATACAGTATAAATATAATATAAAAACAGTACCTATATATATAAAGGGAGATTGGCTTGATCATGAAAAAGGCCTTCAAAAACCGCACAGTAACAGGCTGCAATAATTAAATCTTGGTGTGATCAATAAAGAGGCAGACAAAAACTGGTAGTAAAACTGCCACAGCTTAATTCCTACTTGCAACTGGCCATGATGTTCTGCAACACCATCCGAACAGATTCAACATCACCACCAAACCGGCCACTTGTAAATTATGTAATTTCGAATCACAGAGCACACATTTTCAGGAAGTGCCGCACTCCAGAATGACATTGACTCCCTGCCCAATGATATGAGCATGTCAGAGAAAGATGCCATTTTATACTGGATAACAAGAAAGAAGAATGTCTGAAGAAGCCCCTCTCTGCACAGGAAAAAAAATTTATACACGTATGAAATTATAAACTTTCAGCGGAAGCCTGCTGTAGTACAAAGATGAAGTAAGAACAATGTTCAAAAAGATGTTTCCTGATCGGGTATTGAACCAGGGTCCTCAACCTTTATGTAGCGTTGAATTGGAGAAGGGTTGACAGGTTGGGAAAGCAAAGAGAACATAAATTTCAGCCTGAAGGGCTGGGGACGGCAAAACTTTTCACCTGCTTATGACAACTGCAGCTAATTTAAAGTTGTTACCTTAATCCACGACGCGTTTCGTCCTTCTGGGACTCATCAGGCAGATGGTGGCCACTAAAAATCAGCTAACTACATGCAAACAAAACTTGCAACACATAACCAAACCTGTGGTAGGGCCACGCAAGAAGTAAATTCTGCATGCATGTTGTCATCATCAGCAAGGTTACTTCCATTCATACTGAGCCACACTGTCAGTACAACCAGTAAGGGGGCTTCCCTCCCAACTCTAGTGCTCGGGAGACAAAACATTCATGACTCACCCTGGATTCGAGCCAGGATACTTGGCTACAAGAGAAAAGCTGCCCCTTCTGTTGTTGCTCGGCCAGGGTGCCTCTTCATTCATACTTAGAGAAAGGGTTAGAGATAGGAAGGGTGGAAAGTCACACAACAGCACAACCAGTGAGGGGGATTCCCTCCTAGACTCTGGTGCTTAGGCGACAAAACAACCATGTCTTAACCTGGATTTGAACCAAGATCCGTGGCAACGAGAGAGGCTGCCCTATTAATTGTGACTGGGATCAGAAAACGAAAGGAAAAGACTAGGGATGGGAAAAAGCGTTTAATTTCGTAAACGTTTAACCCCTTGAACTAATCGCGTTTAAACGTTCAACCCCTATTTTCAAAAAAAAAAAAAAAAAAAAATTTTACAAATTTAGGTTGGCAGAGACCTAGGTTTTTCCAAAAATCGTAATTTTGTACTTATGACCGGCCGACGAATAATTAACAACGGTTTTATTCTCACTCTTGCATTAAATGACCCGGCTCTTCCACCATATGTAACAGACAAGATGTCTTAATACAGCCTGGGACCCGGCACCTCCACCAAAATTGAGCATTTTTAGAAAATTATCGGCCTAATCTGTTAGCTCGTGTTTGTGTAGGCTCCAAAAGTGATAACAAAATAACATTTCATAAAAAAAAAAAAAATTTTTTTTTTTTTTTTTTTTTTTTTTACTAAACGTTTTGCGAATTTAATAACCTCTAACCGTCCACTAAACGTTTAAACGTTTAAACGTTTAAACGTCCCATCCCTAGAAAAGACACTACAAGTTGCAAGCTCTTGGCTATGGCACAGGCACATGTGCTATACTAGCTCTTGGCTGCAGGTGAAGAGGTTGAAGGAAAAGAAGAGAAGGGTCTAACTCTAACAGGTTCATCACCTGCTAACTAGCTAGCGTTGCTTTACCAAATAAGCTGTGTGATCACACATCCTGCAATTGAGGAGATTTACCAAGTGGCCCAATAGCATAAGCCATAAGTGAAGCATCGCTACGTATAGGCGAAGGACCCGGGTTCGGTACCCGTTCGTGATACAGCTTATCAAACATTGCTCTTACTTCACAAGTAATTGAATACAATATCAGTTCAATAACAAGGCAGAAAATATCAAAGGGTGACAAAAAAATTTGAACGTTTTTATATCCTGCTTATTCATCAATAAACTAATGTTAACTTTCTTTTTACTTTTAGCACTTCCTTCTAAAACGTCGATTAACTGCATGATAAGCCAATTTATGAGGTAAGTACTTCATTTTATAATAAGCCTTGACTTGATATTCTGTTCTAGCCTACTCGTCAGCCAAGGAGCCATGAACTATGCCAAGCAAGTTGGCATAACTATTGTTCCACCAAGTGAACTTATTACTGGTACGCTGAAATAAAATTCTTATTTAGCATTAATGTTTTTTCTTCAACACATTAAACTGCCTATCTAATTATACATGTACTTTTCTTTGATGGTTGTAGATCGATCGTTGAGATTATATAAACACTACAAGCGAAAAGTCGAAAAACACCAGAATATTACAATACAAGAGGTAAATTTTATCAAATAGTGTAGAACCCCCTATCCAAGAAAATTCCAGTTCTTTTCATGGCTGCATTCAAGAGAGCTATCAACTCTGCTTCATTATGAATAATTTGCTGTATCAATTGTTAATATTTTATTAATTTGCTACTTTTCTCAAGATTTATTAGTGCTTGTTTATTCCCACAATTTGTTGTGTAGAGGCTGGCAGACACCTGTGCTTGGGGCATACTGCCCTTTTCTGACGAGCTTCTTTTTAATGGTGAGACAATAAATAATAATTCATAAATAATAATAACAGTGTAGGCCTAATACATTAATAATACTAGTTTTTCTCAACCTGTTATCTTTTGTTCTTGACTTCATCGATCTTATTGACCATTATCCTATTTAGAGTCAGCCCAGCAAGTCACAGAACTGATTTTCATTTTTTTACTGTCCTCCACTGAAAATCCGGTATAACTAAGTGGATAGGTAGACTCTAAATACAAATGTATTTATTTATTTATATATTTATTGGGTAGGTAACTTCAATTTAATAAGTGGTGTTAATTTGTCCTGATTGTTAGTTGTGCTCATTGGGATTGAAAAGGTGTTTGGAATTTCTAAGGATGAGTAGGTGTAGCAATAACCTCGTTGGACAACCAAACCGTGCCGTGTATAGCGGCCCACAACAAAACTAGGAGGTGTCCGACAAACCATACAAAGTTGCTGGGGGCTATAATTGACAATTCCCTTGGTTGGAAAGATCATGTGAAGTCTCTGTGTCCATTTGGCATCTGCTTGCTATTCCCTTACAGTAATATTAAACTTCATTGGAAGGAAAACTGCAAAAATTGTGTATACTGTGCATTCAGATGGTATAAAGTCATAGTGTACTAAATATTGACCAAATGTTGAACTTCAAACATTAATTACTCTCTTAATACTTGATGAAATCACATTGAAATAAAAAAACAATCATCTTAGTTTGCCTGTATTTATATATTGACTTACTTTACCAATTGAAAATCAGACCATGGAGTTATAAATAGTACTGGCGTACTGGAGGCGCAGGTGTGTGGTCGGCGGTGTACAAGTTAGCACTTCAAATTGGCAGACATTTTGATTGTTTACTTTGGTAACCAAGGTAACCTAGAGCCTACCACAGTTAATTGTAGCTAAGTTTGACCTGCTAGTAGCGTTGGGTGACTAGTGTTGTCAGAGTAATAGCTTTTACCGGCTTCAGCCTGCTCACTTGTGGGCTACCTACACGTTAGAGCGCGCTAGTTGTTAGCACTGATAGTCGCCCAACCTAGCAGACAACTAGGGAGGTAATTGGTTGCCGGTCACTTCTGCTCATTCAACAATTCGATCCTAGCGCTTGCAGCGCATGCTTGTGTAACTACTTCAACACTATGACGCGCAAATTTTGAATTTGTATTGAAATCAGATAACTTGCTGTTTTGAAATTAAGATGCTTCTTTGCTTAAAACCCAAAAGCTAGGTGAAAATTATTGTTGCAATGTATTTGCTGCGCATTTATCACGTTGTTATTATTATATAATGTATTTCTTTTTTTACAGGATGATAGTTAGTTCTATATGAAACAGAATTAAATTGTTACTTCTGAGCCTCCCTTTGGGCAACTATTTATGTGATATGATGTTGGGTGAGAGCATCAACATACAAAAGCAACACAATAGTATTTAAACATCATTCCGCATTTATGTGTTTTGGGGTTGTAAGTTATTTATGTGCTATTAAAATAAATTGCTGGGGACATTTCGCCGCGCGAATATATTTGGTTGTGTTCACGTTTCAGCCCAAAGTATGTGGACTATCCTCAGGATAGGCATAATTAAATAATAAAATGTCCAAATTAATTAATTAATTTAAAATATGATAATATCCGGGTCTCAAAAGCCTAAAATTAGGGATTTATATCAAGTTATTATTTAGGTACAGACACAGGATGGTAAATAACTGTAAAATAAATGTTAAATGAGTTCCCGAGATTATTTTGGCATTAAATATTCGTTCCTAGCCAAAAGACTGTGCTGTGTTGTTGTTATTGTAACTCGAACACACCCTCTCCACGACTCGTAGCTCGTAGATGTTAGATGAGTTCGAGGGCGGATTGGACTCTTCGAAGGACGTGGTTTTTGGCTGCAACCTGGACTACGGCAGCCGGGACTACAATTTGTATTTGTTTTACGATGATGGACTTGGCTGCGTCGAGTAAAATATAAATTAGAGTGAAATGTAAAAATTATCAATTTTTATTTGCAAAATAACACTATATAGGCCCTAGGCATAATCGTAAAAAAAAACAAAGCCATTTCCCTAAGCTAAACTTCATCCCCGTTGGGGATCAGTATTTACGTAAATATGGACGCATACAACACATTTTCAACAACTCCAACTTCAAAGAAGATTTTCTTTGACTAAAACAGGCCAATAAATACGTTAATAAACACGCAAGTAAGTAAATTGGTTGAAGTCAGCACTCATTATTTTATCCTTGTGGTGACAGAACCAGAACAGTTAACAAAAGCCTTTCAAACAATTGCTGAAGAATTCCTTGGAAATGCGGGGCGCGAATGGTCTCTCTCTAGTCCCATGTTGCCATTCAAATAATGCAACAGCGCATAATGTGATCGCTAAGCATCTCGTCGGTCGGAGGATCCCATCTCAGTCTCAGAGGGGCTTGCCCCGGACGGCCTTGTTTGAGATTACAGTCATGATGAGTGATTGCTTCATTACGTCTTCGTGACACTAGTCGGGGGTGGGGTGGGGGGGGGGGAGGCGGGGGTGGAACATCGAAAGGGTTTCATGTTTAGTTGTATAATTTTTTAGTACTTTATTATTATTTCCGTACATTGTTGTTAAATTAATTTGATTTCCCGGTCGTCGCTGAATTAACCCATGCCTGGGTTAACAGCCCCATCAGTACGTCAAACTCCCGACTGTAGATGGGGAATCTTTTTTGGAAGGAGAGATCCTCAAAAGAGCATACCACTTGTTAACCCAACTAAATGAAACCCCACAAACAACAATCGATCGAATATAACTTCGTATATACTTGCCTATCTATCACATTCACAATGGGCTAAACTAGGCCACTTCGCGAACGTTTTTCCAGTCGCGTGTGATGGATGAGTTTTTATGGTTGGTTATTTTTATCCTATGGTTAGTGTTTCGTGTCGTCATTGTTGTCGTCATTGTCGTCATTATCAAGACAAGAGCAAAAATGAACCATGTCTGCCTTCAACAATGCGAGGGCGACCGACTGCGAGTCTGAAAGACCCCGAAACTAGGGGCGAGCTCTGGCAATTATTATTATATTTTGTATCATATTAATCGGGGCAAAACCCATCTCTATATTCCTGACTAAAACATGCATCGAAACATACAAAACGCGTGTCTCTATAATCGCAAAAGTAATCCGCATCGTCAACCGAATCAAATTTAAAAAGTTTTAATTTTTATAACATACCGCAAAGTCGCGAACATTGTAATGACGTTTTTTACTGACCTGCGCTTATTGATTTTGCAAGTTGCGATAATTAGGACGCGAGCTCCATTTAATTCCAGGAACACTCGCCATTGTCAAAGTCAACTATCGGGAAAACATCTCCATACGCGTTTGGCAAACTACAAATAAATTTTCTTCAACAAATAATTAAATAATAATTAAATGTTGCCATTCAAATAATGCAACCGCGCATAACGAGATCGCTGTGGAAGACGAGATGAAAGGTCCCAACTCAGTCTCCGATGGCTTGCCCGGACGGCCTTGTTTTGGGATTGCATGATGAGTGATTGCATAACACGTCATACGTGACACGGGGAAGGGGGGGGTGAAACTTTGAAAGGTTTCAAGCCTAGTTGTATAACTTTATTAGTACGTGAATATTATTATTTCCTTACATTGTTTTTAAATTAATTTGATTTGCCGGTCGTCGCTAGATTAACCCATGCCTGGGTCAACAGCCCCATCAGTACGTCAAACTCCCGACCGTAGATGGGGAAACTTTTTTTGGGAGGGGAGATCCTCAATAGGGCTTGGCAAATCGTTAACCCTATTGATTGAAACCCCAAAAATAACGATCGATCGAGTGTAGGCCTAAGTGTCAACTTAATATTATAGCCCACAATTTACTGTTTACCTAAAATATTGCGTGCAACATAATGCACATTGTCACAACCACCTTACACATTATTAATAATATAAAATAATAATAAAGAAATATTTCTTTATTGTTACTTAAGACTGTCCGGGCACGAAAACATGTTTTACAAAACAACTAAAAAATCAGTAGTTTTCGAGTAGGCCTAATAACATCTTAAATAGTTTTTTTAGAAGGCCAAAACTATTTCTGAGCATTTTCTCGTCTAGCATACTCTCAATATTGCGGCTTTTTAAAGCATTTTTGTAGATCATTTTATAAAAAGTATATGAGTTGGATGGCCGATATTTTTACCATAGTAATTACAATTACCCGTGACTAAGACATTATGACATTTTGAAGTGTGTAGGTCCTATCTCTAATATCTAGCCTACAATGTTTTTTTTGCGTTTCCGGTACGCTGAGATTATTTGTACCGGAAAAAGAAAAAAAAGTACTTAAAGCAAGATTTTAAAGATACACACTTCAATATATCACATGTCCTTGTTACGGATGGGTAAGTGTGAACTATGGTAAAAAATTACCTATCCAACTCGTATATTATTTTATAGAAAGATAAAAAAATGCATTGAAAAAGACGTCATACATGGGAGTATGCATGGACGCAAAAAATGTTCGAACATAGTTAAGTCTTCTCAAATGACTAGGCCTACTTATGATGTTCTACTCCAAAACTACCTACTGTTTTATTCTGTTATTTCGTAAAACTTGTTTTTGTGGCCGCACAGTCTATATTTATGTACAAAATGACGCACATCGCCAGCACCACCACCTTATATAGACTACATCGACCGACCGTTATTTTATGTTTTGCCATCACATTTTATAACGAAGTTTTAATAATGTATTCACTTAATTCCCGTTCTGTCACTTGACGATTATAGTTAATGCTGAAATTTATAGTCTGAAAGTATCCTGCTAGAAAAGCAACTAATTTTGAATTATCAGTGTAGTGAAAACTTAAAAACTAAGTGCTAAATTTACAATCTACAGTCCAAATGTACAGCGTAAAAGTATGTATTCCAGTACCATAGCCAACTAGCAACACTACTGCAACAACAATGCAACATGCGAACCGAAGTGAAGGGCAAGTCTCAGGTTGTCTAGGATACGAACAAAACACAATTGTACATTTTTCTAAAATAATAAAAAGTGGTTGAGGAATCTACCCAAAAATTTAAATTTGACAGTTTCAAATTTGAATGTATGGTAGTTTCCATTTTAGCCACTTTTTCATTCCTAGAAATATGTCATGTCTTTAGTGTTTTGATATCCTAGACAACCTGTGGCTTGCCCTTCATTTCGGTTCGCATGTTGCATTGTTGTTGTAAAGCGTTGCTACTTGCCTATCACATTCACAATGTGCTGAGCATTGAGCAACCTTTCACAACTCGTTCGTCGACGTTCTCACCCATAATAAATCTAGTCTATACTATAGTTGGCATATTTATAGCGGAGAATTGCATGTAATGTAACAAACGTCAATTGTATAATAATATGCTAAAAAAGCAGATCGTTTACTGTGCGTACAAAACATGCTTCTGACATTACACCTACATACTTGCGTACGTAATCTCGTGTAATATCTTCCACATGTAAACACAGCGATATCATATTATATACACACATACTTATTATGATGAAAGGGGAACTGTTAACCTACAAAACTGTGCGTACAAAACATGCTTCTGATATTACACCTACATACTTGCGTACGTAATCTCGTGTAATATCTTCCACATGTAAACACAGCGATATCATATTATAAGAATTTCATGCAATGTAACAAACGTCAATTATGTAATAATCTAATTTTCTATGACTAGCAGACCAGGAATCACACTAATAATTGATTTGGTTCTCTGGCATCATCTATCTAGATGGCCGTTAGAGCGCCACAGCAGATTGTTTACATTCTAAATGTTATTTTAATGGTTTATTTATGAATGTCGGAAAAAGTGGAGAACAAGAAAACAATAATGCGTTTGCATGGGGCTCGAAATGGGAATTATCTATCATGAACACCCCCGACATACAACATTATCAAAACATACAGAACGGGGGGACTCTATAATCGCGAAAATCAACCGTGCGTGAGCCAATCGAATTAGCACTAAAAATGTTGGTTTCATAACAGTTGAGTCGAGAACATGATAATGACGTGATTCACTGGGCCTGTGCTTCATTGATTTCTCCAGTTTTTTAATTTTTGTGTTCGAGGGTTGGCCTTAGTTACGAGCTCTGGATTCTGAGGTGTCTCAATCGGGTATTTACTGGGCCGATTCGGGTCTACGTCTTTCTTATCTTTACTTGGGCGTGGTCTACGTAACTCGCGAGATAACCATAAGACTTCCTTCCTTATCTTTACAGTGACTAAATGTGTTTGAGCAAATTTACGATGATTTAGACAAGGTCCACTGAACCATTGGGGAAATCGCAAGTTGACAGCTTCAGTGATTTTTTCGAGCAAGAGTGCTCTGACCCCCCGCAGGTGAATTACTTTGGGAAATATCTTGGCAAAAGTTTCCAGTTGAAGACGAGAGACATTGTTCATTAGTTGAAGACGAGAGACATTGTTCATCTCTGGCTTTGTTTGTAAAAGCTTTCCAAAAGATTAACATTTCATGATTGTTTTCTAGTTCTCTGTTAGACTTTATCATGTCGTGTTTACAACTGTCACAATTGAACTTCTTTACACATACCTTGGCAACATACCCTGCAAAGTACCGAACAGCATTTGTTTCCAAGGAAGGTTTAAAGTTTTGAACAACAAAGCTTGTTGAAACTGTCAATTTGTCAAATTCGTCTTCGTTTAACTCAGTCTCGTCGTCTACCTCAGTGTCCACACTTACTGGGTTCATGGCTATATCCCCCTCAACTTTGTCCAGCAATTCAACATCTCATCTTCTTCGTCGCTATCGATCTCCGCCCACAAATCCTCTGTCTGATTTTCGTCAAAACTCTACCTCAGAGACAGATGGAGTTTCATGACTGAACCCTGCACTATTTAACAGAAGCATCACATCGTCATCTGCGGCGCAATTAGATGTGTGCGGAGGCTTCATGATAAGCATGATTATGATATGCAGCAAGTTTCGCCTGATGCGTTGTGCCGTGGGGTTCCGGTCATAGCCACCCCTGTGTCTTGCTACAGAGAAAGTGTTTTCAAGGGGATCCTGATTAAGACGGCCCGTTAATAGAAAGAGAAAACCTTCCGACCTTAAATCTTCCCAAAGATCTAGAATGACTAAAATAGTCAACTTAAACCTAGAAAACATGGGGGAATCAAGTTATCCCTATTCGATCTTCGTTGAACTATAGTTTTGGCCTTCTAAAAACACTATTTAAGATGTTATTAGGCCTACTCGAAAACTACTGATTTTTAGTTGTTTTGTAAAACATGTTTTCGTGCCCGGACAGTCTTAAGTAACAATAAAGAAAAATTTCTTTATTATTATTTTATATTATTAATAATGTGTAAGGTGGTTGTGACAATGTGCATTATGTTGCACGCAATATTTTAGGTAAACAGTAAATTGTGGGCTATAAAAATTAAGTTGACACTTAGGCCTACACTCGATCGATCGTTATTTTTGGGGTTTCAATCAATAGGGTTAACGATTTGCCAAGCCCTATTGAGGATCTCCCCTCCCAAAAAAAGTTTCCCCATCTACGGTCGGGAGTTTGACGTACTGATGGGGCTGTTGACCCAGGCATGGGTTAATCTAGCGACGACGGCAAATCAAATTAATTTAAAAACAATGTAAGGAAATAATAAAATTCACGTACTAATAAAGTTATACAACTAGGCTTGAAACCTTTCAAAGTTTCACCCCCCCTTCCCCGTGTCACGTATGACGTGTTATGCAATCACTCATCATGCAATCCCAAAACAAGGCCGTCCGGGCAAGCCATCGGAGACTGAGGTTGGGACCTTTCATCTCGTCTTCCACAGCGATCTCGTTATGCGCGGTTGCATTATTTGAATGGCAACATTTAATTATTATTTAATTATTTGTTGAAGAAAATTTATTTGTAGTTTGCCAAACGCGTATGGAGATGTTTTCCCGATAGTTGACTTTGACAATGGCGAGTGTTCCTGGAATTAAATGGAGCTCGCGTCCTAATTATCGCAACTTGCAAAATCAATAAAGCGCAGGTCAGTAAACAACGTCATTACAATGTTCGCGACTTTGCGGTATGTTATAAAATTAAAACTTTTAATTCGATTCGGTTGACGATGCGGATTACTTTTGCGATTATAGAGACACGCGTTTTGTATGTTTCGATGCATGTTTTAGTCAGGAATATAGAGATGGGTTTTGCCGATTAATATGATACAAAATATAATAATAATTGCCAGAGCTCGCCCCTAGTTTCGGGGTCTTTCAGACTCGCAGTCGGTCGCCTCGCATTGTTGAAGGCAGACATGGTTCATTTTTGCTTTGTCTTGATAATGACGACAATGACGACAACAATGACGACACGAAACACTAACCATAGGATAAAAATAACCAACCATAAAAGCTCATCCATCAACGCGACTGGAAAAAACGTTCGCGAAGTGGCCTAGTTTAGCCCATTGTGAATGTGATAGATAGGCAAGTATATACGAAGTTATATTCGATCGATTGTTGTTTGTGGGGTTTCATTTAGTTGGGTTAACAAGTGGTATGCTCTTTTGAGGATCTCTCCTTCCAAAAAAGATTCCCCATCTACAGTCGGGAGTTGACGTTTCTGATGGGGCTGTTAACCCAGGCATGGGTTAATTCAGCGACGACCGGGAAATCAAATTAATTAACAACAATGTACGGAAATAATAATAAAGTACTAAGAAAATTATACAACTAAACATGAAACCTTTCGATGTTCCACCCCCGTCTTCCCCCCCCCCACCCCACCCCCGACTAGTGTCACGATGACGTAATGATGCAATCACTCATCATGACTGTAATCTCAAAACAAAGGGCCCTCCGGGGCAAGCCATCTGAGACTGAGATGGGATCCTCCGACCGACGAGATGCTTAGCGATCACATTATGCGCTGTTGCATTATTTGAATGGCAACATGGGACTAGAGAGAGACCATTCGCGCCCCGCATTTCCAAGGAATTCTTCAGCAATTGTTTGAAAGGCTTTTGTTAACTGTTGTGGTTCTGTCACACCAAGGATACAATAATGAGTGCTGACATTCAACCAATTTACTTACTTGCGTGTTTATTAACGTATTTATTGGCCTGTTTTAGTCAAAGAAAATCTTCTTTGAAGTTGGAGTTGTTGAAAATGTGTTGTTGCGTCCATATTACGTAAATACTGATCCCAACGGGGATGAAGTTTAGCTTTGGGAAATGGCTTTGTTTTTTTTTACGATTATGCCTAGGGCCTATATAGTGTTATTTTGCAAATAAAAAATTGATAATTTTTACATTTCACTCTAATTTATATTTTACTCGACGCAGCCAAGTCCATCATCGTAAAACAAATACAAATTGTAGTCCCGGCTGCCGTAGTTCCAGGTTGCAGCCAAAAACCACGTCCTTCGAAGAGTCCAATCCGCCCTCGAACTCATCTAACATCTACGAGCTACGAGTGGTGGAGAGGGGTGTGTTCGAGTTACAATAACAACAACACAGCACAGTCTTTTGGCTAGGAACGAATATTTAATGCCAAAATAATCTCGGGAACTCATTTAACATTTATTTTACAGTTATTTACCATCCTGTGTCTGTACCTAAATAATAACTTGATATAAATCCCTAATTTTAGGCTTTTGAGACCCGGATATTATCATATTTTAAATTAATTAATTAATTTGGACATTTTATTATTTAATTATGCCTATCCTGAGGATAGTCCACATACTTTGGGCTGAAACGTGAACACAACCAAATATATTCGCGCGGCGAAATGTCCCCAGCAATTTATTTTAATAGCACATAAATAACTTACAACCCCAAAAACACATAAATGCGGAATGATGTTTAAATACTATTGTGTTGCTTTTGTATGTTGATGCTCTCACCCAACATCATATCACATAAATAGTTGCCCAAGGGAGGCTCAGTAGTAACAATTTAATTGTGTTTCATATAGACCTAACTATCATCCTGTAAAAATAGAAATACATTATATAATAATAACAACGTGATAAATGCGCAGCAAATACATTGCAACAATAATTTCACCTAGCTTGGATTTTAAGCAAAGAAGCATCTTAATTTCAAAACAGCAAGTTATCTGATTTCAAATACAAATTCAAAATTTGCGCGTCATTAGTGTTGAAGTAGTTACACAAGCATGCGCTGCAAGCGCTAGGATCGAATTGTTGACTGAGCAGAAGTGACCGGCAACCAATTACCTCCCTAGTTGTCTGCTAGGTTGGGCGACTATCAGTGCTAACAACTAGCGCGCTCTAACGTGTAGGTAGCCCACAAGTGAGCAGGCTGAAGCCGGTAAAAGCTATTACTCTGACAACACTAGTCACCCAACGCTAGTAGTGATTATAACAATCAAAATGGCGAATAGGCTCAAACAAACAAACATGATCGTGGACGTGCTGTTCCATTTGAGCTAGACCTCCTTATCATCCAACTCCATGATCAGACTATAAATGGCTTAATTAGCCCAAAACACTTGTCGCCGGGGTTCCACAGGGCTCAATATTAGGTCCCCTTGCCTTCACACTCTTCACTAATGACCTGCTTAACTTCCTAGATGAGGACACACTTACTCAATATGCAGATGACTGGAGTCAACTCCTAACCTGTCCAAAAAAACTCAATTGCTGCAATGCCCCCACTAGTAAACAATCAAGCTTCCCAAATGTCTGTATATTGCCATAGCAACCTCTTAACCATATCACTAGCAAAGACTACCTACCTTTCTTTCCACTCCCCCCTCAACATCCCCAAATCTAGTCCCCTAATCTGGCTAGATGGAAAAAGCATCACTAGAACCAACTCCACTAAATTGCTAGGATTATACATGTCCGAAACTTTAGATTGGTCTATCCACATTAACCATGTGGCCTCTAAAATTCAAAGTGGTTGTTTCATTTTAAGGAAGCTCAAACAGCTAGTTCATCCCACATTACTTAAAATGGTTCACTTTGCTCATGTTCACTCATTCATATCATATGGCCTACTTTTCTGGGGTGCATCCCCCCATGCAATCAGAATATTCACCCTCCAAAAGAGAGCAATTTGCATTCAGGCTGGCATTTCCAGGAGGCATACTTGTAGAGAGCTTTTCAAGGAACTAGGAATACCTACTCTGGCCTGCTCTCTTATTCAAGCTGCAGCGATATTTGTTCGTTCCTACCCTAATCTTTTCCCTCTAAACACCTCTGTCCACTCCCATTTTACAAGAGCAAATCTACAAATTCACATTCCCAATCATAAACTAACCCTTTTCTCAAAAGGTCCACAATATCTAGCTTAAACTCTCTATAACAAGCTACCAAACAATACAAGAACCTCTCCCTCCATTTCAACTTTTAAGTTCAGCATGAAATCATTTTTACTAGGAAAACGCTTAAGTCCCGCCGCGTTGTTGGATGAGCGTAATTGGTGCATTGAGCTGCCATGTGTTATGCGGATTTTCTGTTGTTCTGTGAAAAAATCAGAACTTTGTTAAAATTTATTTTAAAATTAAATCAAATTAAATAAAAAATTAACTTAATTTTTTAAAATTAATTGTAATTTAAGAAAAGGAAAAAATCGTAATATTGAAATTTTCATAAGAAAATATAATTATTTGATTACGCTCAAATTTCACACGAATATATCAATTCATAAAATTAAGGTTCTGTGAAAAAATCATTACAATCGGATAAAGCATGTAGGAGTTATAAGTCGAAGAAATTTTTAAAAAATCGAAAAAAATCGTAAAATTGCGATTTTCATGAGAAATAATTTTTCGATTGCGCTAAAAAAGGTGGCAGTTCTTAGTTCAGAGATTTCGAAGGCATCCATAAAATTTCATCGCAATCGGAGTATCGGTTTAGCCGGAATCGTGTTAACAGACAGACAAAAATACAAAAAAAAAGAAAGAAAGAAAAGAAAGAAAGAAAAAAAAAAAAAACATTCCGGATTTTTTTCTCCAGTGTAGTGAAATGGAATCTTCGCTTCGCTCGCTACGCTCATCCAAAAATCCAAAAGTTTCTACTCTATCAATGAATATCTCTCTGCATGAAATGTAATGTAACATAAATAGAAATACCTACCTATCTATTCACCAATCAATTATTATATTACAGAGTTTGAGGCCCAGCTCAGTTATATTTCGTTTTTTGTACATTAATATTATTATTAATTAACTTATGTTAATATTAAGAATTATTCACTTCACTCTACTATCTCTCTCATAAGAGGATAATGTGTGTATACTTTTACTATGTATTGGTCAAGCGAATAAAAATTATTTATTGCTAATTACCAGTTCATATTCATAATTGCAATGAATTATCCTGATTGCTGATGATATAATGATTCATCAGTGACATAGACATATTTGATTTGGTGAATATGAATGATATTAAAATAATTGAATTAATTTGCATATTATTACACAAATATCGTAGATACACATATAAAAATAGCCACGAGGGCTTTAGATCTCTTAAATTATATTGCACTTGAGGGATCTCGATCTTGTTGCGAATAAAGATCTAATAATAAATCACTTTTTATGACCTAATAGTAATACTAATAGTATACCAACCAACATGAAAAACTTAACAAATACAGATAGTATAGGCCTACGCATACAGTTACTAGCAATAAAAACTTACCGTATACAAAACTGCTTTTATAATTTAAAGCAATATATCAACGATGAATGACAATTTACTAATGTATATTATGTTAGTGATAGGCCTAAATCATCTGAGTCTTTTCAATTCAACCACTTACGGGTACTTTGTAAAAACTATAGAAAATGTAGGTCTAATTATGAATGTAATATAGTCTTGAGAAGGCAATACTCATTATTTATGCAATATCCTAGTGTACTTACTTACTTAAATTAATTTCATAGTAAATCCAATGACGAGTCTAATGTTAAAAAGAAACCTGGATCTTCAAGGATTCTAATAAAACTAAACTTAACCAGTGCCAAAATGAAATGATAACGTCTCGTGTTTATTGGATAAAGTAATATTATGTAATTTTTATTGGAAGAGGACGAGTTTTAAATAAATATTTATAAATGAATTTGTATTTAGAGTCTACCCACTCAGTCATATAACTGATTTTCAGTGGGGGACATTAAATCAAAGCGACCAAGCCAACCCTGTAGCCCCGACGCAATCGACAAGTGAGCGATAACCAACCAAAGTTCGAAATTATTTAAAAGGGAATAACAATCAGTGGTATAAACAGTGCAAACACCCGCAGATCAATGCCAGAATCAACAAGGCCGATTCAGAACAACTTTGAATTTATTATGTGCCTCGTTGCTAGGACGGCTCCAAAGTCACCGTTTATAAATTCCTAACCCAAATCAGGAGTTTAAACTTCTGCTATAGCGGGAATCGAACCCTGGACCTTCTGCATTGGAAGCTGAGATGCTAACTGAGATGACTAATGATTTTGACTGGATATAAGCTGTTGAATTCATATTTCCCACCATTTTCTCAGCAATATGATGAAATCTTGTTTGTAAAGTAGGGAAATTTTAGACCTAAAACCTAGCTTACCAGGTTGTGAGCAACCAGCGACCAGAATTACTTTCAGAACACACAGAAAACCAACCCTGTCGGCACAGACACCATCAAATACTGGCCAACCAGGGGTAGGTATTTTTTTTTTTTTTTTTTTTATCAACACCAGAAACTTGTTATACCCTACTCATTGTTGTCCGCAGTGGCTAAGGCGACAATGCAAGCGGGAAATCAAGGCACACTTTGGCTATCTCCTACACCCCATTTGCCAATGGCATGTGGCGTTCCCAAGTGGCTACCCACCGAAGTACTGACCACGCCTGATGTTGCTTAACTTCGGTGATCAATTTGGAACCAGTGTATTCAACATGTCCCGCAGACAATGTCAGAATCAACAAGGTTAATTTATTACGTCTTATGTGCTTCTTTTTAGGACGCCTTCTTCCTTGCTTCTATCTACCAGTTCACACCATTTCACAGTCTCCCTGCTTCTACTTCTTCCCAACACTCATCTCTCTCTTGAACTTGATTTATTATTTGGTTCTGTCACTTCTCCCTTGGTCTATTCATGTATCCTCTTTCAAATTCTTCTATTCTTCTCACTTGTCCAATTGTCCATGTATACCATCTCAACCATTCTCCTCTATTCTGCACAAAACTTGCCAATTTCAACTAGCTTTTTTATTTCTTTACTTCTGACTTGTAAATCTTTGATATTCTCACCATGCTTACCAGTTTGTATTTTACTCTAGTCTTTCGCTCCCGGCCACTGCGCCATGCTAGCACGAGTCGGTCGGGGGCGACATATCACACGGGCTGTTGTTTCCAGGTGCCCGCTCCCCTTGATACGGTGGGGGCAGTGTGTCTGGACTGCTCTGGCCATGTAGCAGCTGCGTGCTCCAGTGGGGGCATCTCCATCAAGTGTCCGGGCCGCATAGGTCAGGCGGCCATCTTTGGTTGCGGCTGCTGGGCTCAAGACGCCGAGGACGATCGGCCTGCGGTGGCCTCCACGACCTCTGGCTGCGGGGAGCACTTGGTCAGCTCGATGCTGGCCAGAGAAGCCGCACTAGGGCTGCGAACTAGCCTCTGTTCAGTAGTAGGACTGCACAATGTTATGAAGGACAAGTTCTTAGGTGAGTGACTTCTTATGACAAAATTAGTAAAATGACAATTTTAAAATGAAACTTGATAGATGCCATATCTAAAAGTTGACCATGACCTGGTTTCAAAGATAGATAATAAAGATAGATCAGCTTCGAGATGGTACTACTACTACTTATGTTACCATTGAATATCAAGCAAACTGGGATAATTAAAAAACCGAGCAGTATCTTGCAAGTGCCTCCCATTCAAATTCTCTGGGTTAAAGCTGAAAAGTAATCAAACTACTTTTCCCTTACATTAAAAATTGTAAGATTACTAAGTATGTTACTACTAAGTATGTTGTTGCAGTAATGCATTTAGGTCTACTTTATTTACTTTACTACCTAGGTCTGCAAGTATAAGATCAATGGTTGAGCAAGTGGTTCCAAACACACATTGTTCCCCCTCAGACTATTTGACAAACATATTGTTTCCATAAATCTTTGCCTCGCCCTGTCCATGTTATGTTCTCTTCCTTATTTCCCCTTTCTTGAAACTTGGCACCATGATTCCCCTACAGCAATCATCCGGTACCGTCTTATCTCTCTATGTCTGTTTCCATAAATGGATATTATAATTTCAGTTTCTACAACTATTATTGTCTTCTCCCATTGCTTCACCATTTCTTATGACTCTCACTGCTTCAGCTACTTTGGTCTTGACCATCCACCATTATTTACCATTTCTTCATTATTGGTAGGGCTGGGCAAAAAAATCGATATTTCGATATGGTTTCGATAATTGGAAAAAATTTCGATATCGATGTTTGATTTCTTATCGAAATATCGAAATTTTACAAAAAATATCTAAATTTTAATTTATGTGAGGTGCCGGTAGGAAAGTCAAATAAATTACCCTGTGGCTGGGCATTCTGGAGGTGCCGGTCTATCAAAACGCGATTGTTGAGTCGTAAATGTTTCTATGTGCACCTTATCAACCCTATTTGCCAAATTTTGAAATAACACTCTAAACTTTCTTGTTTCTTTAAATTTTTTTTCTTACAAACTAATTACTTTTCGATTATCATAAATCGATATTTAATTTTTCGTGAATTGAATTGATATGTCAACCACCTATATTGGTGTTCAAGATGCTTTCTTCTGTTCATTCATGTTTTGAGTTAGGTCTAATTTCTAATTTCACATTGCACAAAATGATGCATTCATTTTAGTAGATTTTAATTAATACAAATTTCATTTAAAATTTTGATAAACGAAACGTTTCACATTTGTAATCGTAGTTCACCATACTCTCATCAGCAAAGAGGGGAAGCCACACTATGGGGTATGGGCTATAGTATTCTGGGACTCGAATTCTGACCAAAAATACCGGTACAAGGTGGAAATCGGTGTAAATTATATATAGTTTTTAAGTTAGTAGGTTGGTTGAATTATTAGCAACACAACATCAATAATCGTCAGTGACATTCTGCTTATTTTCTTGGGACTCAGTTTATTAAGAGTTAAGACCCACAGTGCGTCTTCCCGCGCACACATTTATTAGTTCAGTACATGATCTTACCCATCCTCGGTCAATATGTATTATCATTTACCAATCATCATCATTATCCATTGTCGTTTCCAACTTCTGGCACGGTCAGCTTGGGTTTTGCAAACAAATTTTTCCACTTCTTTCTTCCCACATCTTCCCAGCTCTGTCCTGTTGCCAGAGTCTTCTACTATCCTTCCATCTCTTCCTTGGCCTCACCTGTCTTTCCATTTGTTGCATATGTCCGAACCATCTCAACCGTGCCCTTCACATCCTGTCACTTTAACTTCTCTACACCCAACATTTCTCTTATGTGTGTGTTTCTGATTCTATCCCTTCTCATCATGTATGTATTACGTTGATTGTTAATATATGTGAGTGTGACAGAGTGACTACATGCCTATGAAGATAAATATGAGTCTTGGATAGCCTATAGTGACTCTGTTATCTGTGCCTTTATACCTACTGAATTTTAAAATGCTAATGTATCAACTCTACCCTACACTAACATACTCTACCCTAGATTAACATCAACATTAAACATGTAAATGTAACCAACATTTTTGTGCAATATCAATAATTAAGACAAGAATCGATGCCGTCTCTATTTTTGAACATATTTTCACCATTTCCTCGATACAACCACTGCACATACGGTTTTCATCTTGTTTGTAAAAGGTGTATTTGATTTAGTACAGTATTTCAACAAATGCTTGTTCTTTTTTTTAGAATCTCCTTTCCTTTGTGGAGTGGACAATAAACAGGGTGGCGTGGCGGCCATCAAACACTCAAAGAATGAAGCAGGGGGCGAGTTTCTCTGGGCTCATTCTACTCAGTCAATGTGTGTTGGCTACATGAGCACCTCGGACGAAAAACCCAAGGTGGGTTCATTTCTAAGAACGCGCCCAGTCGGGTCGCGTTCGGGTAGTAAATTTATTTAGGTTCAAAAAATGTTTTTCTTTTCTTTTTTATTCAAGTTCTTATTTCATTATAAATAAATAAATAAATTGTATTTAGAGTACCCACTCAGTTATATAACTGATTTTCAGTGGGGGACAGTAAATCAAAGCAACCAAGCCAACCCTGTAGGCCCCGACACAATCGACGAGTGAGCGATAACCAACCAAAGATCGATATTTAAATAGGAAATATATATATAATCAGTGGTATGGACAGTGCGAACACCCGCGGATCAACGCCAAAATCAACAAGGCCGATTCAGAACAACTCTGAATTTATTATGTGCTTCGTTGCTAGGACAGCTCCAAAGACACCATTTACAAACTCCTAAGACAAGAACTGATGGACTCAAGTACAAATCAGAAGTTAAAAAACTTCTGACTTTGGCGGGAATCGAACCCTGGACCTTCTGCATTGGAAGCAGATACGCTAACCACAAAACCAACGAGCCACAAATAACTTTCATCCATTTTCCATTGTCTTTCAAAATTAATTAATTAATTAATATATAGATAGATTATTAATTATTAAGAAGTTAAAATGTTACCATCTCGGTGTTCTACAGTAGTTGGCTAAAGGCGCCTGCCTACCTGGAATGTGGGAGACTCGGGTTCGAACCCTGGTCAGGATGGATTTTTTAACTTCTGAATTGTATTAAATATTAACAATATTACCTACGACAGTGTTTCCCGACCATCCAAATCGAGAAATAAACCCTCGCTCATATCTGCGTTAGGCAATAACATTACAAATTTTGTTTGGTGGTCAGTTCAAAGGCAACAGATATTTGTTGCAGTACCTACTGTTCTATCCATTCAGATCTATAATGCAACTACAATTCAGAAGTTAAACAGTTACAGTCTCGGTGGTCTAGTTGGCTAAGGCGCCTACCTTGAATGTGGGAGGACCCCGGTCGAGATGGATTTAATTTCTGAGTTGTATTAAATATTAACAATTCCACCTCACAGGAGTGTTTCCCGAATAACCAAATCGAGAAATAAAATAAACCCTCACTCATACCTGCGTTAGGTAATGACTGTACTGTAAGTAATGTTTGGTGGTCAGTTCAAAGGTGCAGTACTGTTCTATCCATCCAGATTGGTTCATTAATTATTAATTGTATTTGATTTCCCTTTTAAATTTGTTACCAAAATTGTTGTGTTTTAAACTTTTAATGCAATGTTGTTGTAATATTACTATTTCAAATATTTACTTAACTGTAGTTCATTGTTGTGTCTGCAATCTGCATCTATGTAATTAGATTTATTTAGTTGTCCTCCTTTGTAAATCAGTTTTTTAACTGAATGAATAGGATAGAATATGTTAAATAAATAAAAATTAAAATAAATAAATTCAGAAGTTAAAATGTTACAATCTCGGTGGTGTAGTTGACTAAGGCGCCTACCTGGAATGTGGGAGACCCAGGTTCGAACTCCGGTCAGGATGTATTTTTTTAATTTCTGAATAAAATTGTATTAAATACTAACACTTCCTCAAATGAATAATAATGATATTCCTATTCTCTTAACTTTTCAGAGTCGTTTATCGAGCTTACCCGCTGACATCAAGCCTGGAAGTAAAGTGGTTGTTGAAGGAATTAGTTTTATGTAAATAAAACTCATTAAATAATAATGTAACTGTCTACTTCTTATAAATAATTACAAAATTGTACAAAAAACATTAACATTTTGTTACAAAAATTGGAAGCAGTTGTTTTGAAATGTTCACTTGAATATCTTAACATACAGTATGTTCAATTAGTTTGGAAAAGGCCAAATGGCTAGTTTAGTTTAGATTGGAGAAGGGTTGACAGGTTGGGAAAGCATAGAGAACATAAAGCCCAGCCTGAAGGGCTGGGGGCGACAAAACTTTTCACCTGCTGATGACAATGTACTAATACTTCCTCAATATGAATGTATGTAAATATCCTATGTCTTTAACTGTTGCAGAATTTATCTGCTTGCCCTACCACAGGCTTGGAAGTTAGTGGTTTTGGGAATTAGTTTATTTTAGTGCCAACTCATTGAAATAATAAGTAACGTCTATTTCGTTAAATAACTTACAATTGTCAACATTAAAATTTTGTTACTTCAGACTTGGGCAGTTTGTTTCTTAATGTCACCTTCTCAATTTAATCTTAACATACAGTATGTAATATTTTACTTTGCACAACCTTAAAGGATTCAGCAGACTTATAATTTAAACATAATTTTAATGTGCATGATGTTCAATATTAGTATGATTTTATACATTTTCATCCACTTAAACATCCAACAAAGTACAGTGAACCTATAACACAATGGGCGGACCCACGAAAATGATGCGGTGGAATGACCCTTAACCTAATTTGGGTAGATTAGGTGGAGAGAATGACCTGTTTCTGTGCATTCTATATTTCAGCCCTTTTATGAGAATATATTATGTGAATACAGACTGCAGGTTTATTAAAAATAAGGATGTGGCTGCGTAAATACTATGGTTTCCGTTTGATTTGATATATCGATTAGATTACTTTAAATTAGCTGCAGTTGTCATCAGCAGGTGAAAATTTTTGTTGCTCAGGCTGGGATTTATGTTCTCTTTGCTTTCCCAACCTGTCAAGTGTCAACCCTTCTCCAATCTAATATTATATCGATTGATAAGATTATTTCCCGAAACAAACGGCAATTGATTCGGTCTTCCCTGAACGATTATTGATATAATTATAATTGAATAGATAGCCTGTCCAAAATTTTTAATGCAGAATACAAATATTTATTTTGAGCAGCTGTAAATAGTATTCAGTATTCACCTAAAAGGAACAAGAGCAACTCTTGCAAAACATCCACCACCACCTCATATGCACAAGTATAATTTTGATTCAATTATCTATCGACATAAAAAACGATGGAAATATCTAGTACAGGCAGATGTGTAGGGGAGAGGAGAGGGGTGGAAGTGGTTGAAGAGATTAGGGTAAGGAAAAAGTGGAGAGAGCCTAAATTGGTCGATATTTGTTATCAAACAAGATAGCAGTTCTTGTTCTTTCGTTTGACCTGGATGCCCATCCCTAGTTATAATTCAATGTAGATGTTAAATATTAACTGTGGAATGAAAATGTAATACAATACAGGCAGAAAACAACACTACAAGAAACAAAATGCATTTCAAAATAATATGTAGCACAATGTATTAGAGATGACATTGGGTACTCTGGTTAACTGAATCTAAACTTCACATTTTAGTAAACATGTCTTAAAGACAACCTGCAGCTTCATTTTGTCATTCAGTTCAGTTTAACTGAATTTGTTTCATGGTTGTATATTGATATTGAAGAAGTTGACAATTTAAACAAACTTCAACATTCCGGTTAGCCCCTAGACAGAAATATAGTGTGGTTCAGATAAGGTGGCGGCCGTCAAGGTCAAGCGAGAGCACGGACGCCAACGTTGACAATTTACATACAACTGGCATTAGGTAGGGCCTACCGTATTTGGTCATGTTATCGTGATATTTTATCACATAAATCAACATTTTATAAGCTGTGAATAAAGCAGTTCGTCCCACAGAGTCAGTATTTTAGCGAAATAATGATTTTAAGTAATCACGATTACGAAAGTGTTTTTTGCCTTGTTGGTTATGCTGTAGGGCTGCCCAACAATATCGATAATTCGATACGATATCGATATGAAGAAAAAAATTCGATATCGATATGAAAATGTATATCGTTTGATTAAATTTTTTTTTTTTTTTTTTTTTTTAAATCAAGAAATGGTTGGTGTGGCAGTGAGTTATGGTTCTGCAGCGCTGTTCCTTCCCCCCCCCCCTCCCACGCCACCAACTACATATTGATAAGTCAGTTTGGCTTCGGGCCAAGACTCTTGCTGCTTTGTTTTGTTTATCTTATCAGATAAGATAACAAGAACACATGTGTAATCTCATTCATATCAGCAAAGCATAAGAGGCAGCTCAAGTTGTTACACTAGAGTAGTGTCCAGACAGAGTCAGGGAAAGAGAGGAAGAGACAGAGAAGTCAGTTAGCTTCTATCTCTTCGCAGGGCCGCCGCAAGTATTGTTGTGATTGTTCTTCATGGGACGGACAGTGGCATGTCTGTATTGCCGGCGGGGCCTTGGTTACGCCCGAAGAACGTAATAACACGTAAAAAAAAAAAAAAAAAAAAATCCAAAATTTAAAAAAAAAAAAAAAAAAAACGATATCGATACTCGATTTGAAAAGTTCGATATCGAATCACGATATCGATATATCCCCTCACGATATCGATATGATGTTTTTTATCGTTGGGCAGCCCTATTATGCTGTGTCCAAAGTTCTAGCTGTTTATAATGCCAACCTCGCCAGATGTGATGTCAATGTTTAGGAGCATCAAAATGTCTTGATTTTATTCGTACACTTCATAAATACTTTATTTTTAGGATATATTGGGCAAGGCTTGGCTTTAAAATAGTCGTGTTTTTCTCCGAAAGCAGTTTTAGAGACCATTATTTTATTTACTTTTTGCCGATCCTGTGGCCATAGTGCGTGGACGACAGTGCTGCGATCCCTCGGCGACCGCCACCTTATCTGAATCACACTATAGGTAGGTACTTTGGAATAAGTTTACCCAAATCTGAGAGCACCTGGAACCCTCCATATTTTGGTTCCCAATGTAATCCCTATTGTATACACTTGCACAGGGTAGGGCTAATACAACTTTTGGCAAGAATATATAAATTAATAATTGATTATTGTCTGCAAAATGATGCACAGAGACTTCACTGTATGTGTATAGAGCATACGAGCAGTAAAACACCGCTTAAATTGTACCATGCCTTCATCTTAAGGGCCATATCTGGAACTGGATCTAATTCGTTGTCAACCACTGTAATTTTAAACATTATGCGGTTACACAATCAAATAGCAAAGAAATGATTATGAAAATAAATGAATGAACAGTATATTGGACTTAAGAAAGACACATTAAATATTTGGTCTCAAATTACAGTAAGCCCTAAGCTATATAGTTTAACCTACAGTATTGATGCAAATATAGGCCACATATTGTATAGTACAGAATATCAAGCTCCAAAAATTACATGCAGCTATTATGCACAGCTATTTGTCAAATAGCTTACTTTTAAAAATTTGAGTGGTCACATTAAGGGTGCGGCCATTACCCTCAAAGGCGGCCTACAATCCCGTAAATACAATAGTTGGTAAATTGCAAAGAAATTAATAACTTTTCTTTATTAAGTACCTACATTTTTCAAGGTAAAGTCAAACATTACAACAAACATCTAGTAACCAATATTATTACAAACTGATTTTATGGTTCCTCAAGCTGCTAAAACATGGTTATTATAACCGTATTGTGCCGAATATAAGCCGACCCCTAACTTTCTTGTTGTAATATAAATAAAACAATGCATAAGCATTATGCATATAAGCTTGTAAGGGATTTTCACACTTAAATAATGAAAAAGAGGGCAGGCTTATATTCAGGACAATACGGTATTATAAGAAAATCATTCTTACTACAAGGTACTGATATTTTATTCCCTTGGAGTTTGTTGTAATGACTTACAACTGTACCAACATTTAAAAGTATATAGGTATTTTGGTAATGGGTTTAAATGCTGCCTGGGATATTACACAGGAATATGTACATTGTACAGCCATGCAATGGTGGACTGTTGTCAAACATACAAATATATCAACTTTGTTGAAGATACTAGCCCCAAAACGGAGCAGTGCGCTTGGAGCAGGTCAAGATATATAAATAATTAAAACCAAGACTATTAGACAGGGAAGATATCAATAAAAAACACAAACACACAAACAATAACCACAGTCAGAAATAATAATAAAAAACACTCGCCAAAAGTGCGTATATTTTTGGAAGCTCCGCTTCCTTCCACACGTTTCCTCCCGTCTGAGGAAGGAAGCGGAGTTTCCGAATATTTACGCACTTTTGGTAAGTGTTTTTTTATTTCTGACTGTGGTTATTGTTCATGTGTTTGGGTATTTATTGAAGATATACAAAGATTGGAGAATGGTTGACAGGTTGGGAAAGCAAAGAGAACATAAAACTAAGGTAAGTAACAAAAAAAAAGGTAAGGTAACAACTTTATTAGTTTAAATTAGCTGCAAGTGTCATCAGCAGGTGAAAAGTTTTGTCGCCTCCAGCCCTTCAGGCTGGGTTTTATGTTCTCTTTGCTTTCCCAACTTGTCAACCCTTCTCCAATCTAACTAGCCGATAGGCAGTTTTCACACTAGAATGAAGATATACAAAGTTATAAACAATGTATTGTGATGTGTTTCTAGCTTTCATGGCCATTACTAATGAATGTTATTGAATTAAAACACTGTTTTTAGACATTGTGTTGTGTATTATACTTCGTAATTCATATAAATACTAAAGGCCAAAAAAGCAAGTGATTTACTTCAATAATGTAATACTAGATCAACTTTGTAATTGTAACAAATGGGCTTGACAATACATATTTTTAAGGCACAAACTTGCAAGGTCATCAGTCCCTATATAGGCCCCTAGGAACTGATGGTAAACCAAGCAAATTTTTAAACCAATACTTTCGACTTACAAAATAAATATTTCACAGTTGGCATTAAATTTCAAAACCAAGCTTTGTGCAATATATCTTTAAAGCTAGACCCTCAAACATTTAAACTAACACCTGACAGCAAGAAGTGAGATGCTCTTAGTGATGACATCGAGTGTACATTCTATTAAAATCCCCACCATCCCTGGTAAGGCATCCATTTCTTAACCAATCACAGGAAACCGAATTTAATATAAATACCGCCCAAGGAATTGAGTATTGCGCTGCTCTCCCCAACCTGATTTAATGTTGGATACGGGGTCAAGATATTATTGTAACAAACCGAAGACTCTAGAACTCTAGTAAGTGTGAGATGACACATTTGGTCAGTTAGTTCAGTTAGCTTCCCATCCCAGCTCACAGCCACACATGATAATGCATATTTTGTGACCCTCGACTTATTTTGGGAATATTTCGAGCATTCAAGGCAGGATGTGTTGCAATACAGTGTTGTTAAAGATACTTTTATAAAGTAGCTTAGCTACAGCTACACGACCTTTGAAAGTTAGCTTAGCTACTTATTATTTTTTAAGCTACTAAAATTCTTATGTAGCTTGCTACTTGAGTTGAGCCCAAAACAGATATGAATTTTAATGTGGTAGTGGTAGACACAATTTACACTGAACAGATTATAGATATAGTTTTCCACCTTTTGTGGTCTGGCTTTACGATAACTAGGAAAACGCTTAAGTCCCGCCGCGTTGTTGGATGAGCGTAATTGTGCAGTTGCAGGCTGCAGTTGAGCAGCCATGTGTTATGCGAATTTTTTGTTGTTCTGTGGCAAAATCATTACATAATTGAAATTTTTTAAATTAAATTAAATTAAATTAAAAATTAACTTTAATTTTTTAAAAATTAATTGAAATTGTTTAAAAAAGAAAAAAAGCGTAAAATTGCGATTTTTATAAGAAATAACTTCTCGATTGCGCTCAAATTTAACACTTATCTATTAATTCATAAAATAAGGGTTCTGTGAAAAAATCATTACAATCGGATAAAACATGTAGGTGTTATAAGTCAAAGAATTGTTTAAAAAAAGAAAAACCTGTAAAATTTCGATTTTTATGATAAATATTTTTTCAATTGCGCTCAAATTTCACACGAGTATCTTAATTCATAAAATAAATGTTCTGTGCAAAAATCATTAAAATCGAATAAAGCATGTAGGTGTTATAAGTCGAAGAAATTTTTTAAAAAATCAAAAAAATCGTAAAATTGCGATTTCATGAGAAAAATTTTTCCGATTGCGCTCAAAAACTTGGCAGTTCTAAGTGCAGAGATTTCGAAGGTCTCCATAAAATTTCATCGCAATCGGATTATCGGTTTAGCCGGAATCGTGTGGACAAACAGACAAAAATACAGAAAAAAAAAAAAAAAAAAAAAAACATTCCGGATTTTTTTCTCCAGTGTAGTGAAATGGAATCTTCGCTTCGCTCGCTACGCTCATCCAAAAAAAAGTTTCATACGCTGGCCATGGCAATTAGTTTCTCTTCCGAATCACTTCCACAAACATTTTATTTTTTTATTTCATTCAAAGACAAATAAAACTTACTCATTTATTTACGTGTAGGCCTTAACTATGTAATTGTGTCGACACGAGTACGAGGAAAGTGAAAAACGCATTTGCAAGTTGTAATCATTTAAGATGACTGACTAATGAAAATGATGATTTTTGCAGGGGTAGAATTGGCCCAGAGCATGGCTCTGCTAATCGTAAAAGGCAATTCAAGAGAAAAAGTCCACCTTTCAAACATCAGCTAGTATGAAGGGTAGTATTTTACTCCCCGAAAATAGAGGCGAGCTCTGGCAATCGTCGTCGGGGACCTTATTCCCTTCCCTTGACCACCCCTCGACGGCGATCACGACAATGACGCCACGAACGATGACGAAGACAATGACGACCACGACGTGAGAACCCCCTTTCCTCCCCTTACCCATGGCTGGTTCTGACCAAGGTCTGCTACATCTACGCCACCTGGCGGAGACTCGTCTAGCTCGCTCGTGTGGAACCTAGAGAGTTAGACGATCCTCCGCTAGGCAGAGATCTAGTAGGCCTTGGTTCTGACCAGCATGGGCTCCTCCCCCCCCGGCCTCTAGGTTAGTGGTGCATTATGACCGAACGGTTGACGCGTCCTTAATCCAAATAAACCAACAAAAAAACAGTAATAGTTTAATTGCATTATTGCAAAATTAGAGTAGTGTTGATTTTATGCTACAGGTACCCATTTTTTAGGTGCAACACCCAGTCTTGAAACTATGCACAAATATACACTCGAACACGCATAAATATGTATTCCAAAATCACTTCTCTTCTTGGTAATCAACATAGTTTGACAGAAACACTTGCCCAAATTACAAAACAAAATATAGAGGATGTAGTACAGAAAAGGCTGTTGAGTATGTCAATAATGGTCAATATTTTTTTGGAGCAAAATCCTCCAAGGTGACGGGGTATAAAGATCATGTTATTTCTTATGGGAGATTTTTGCCGATGGGACCTAGCTCGAAAAATACCAAGTTTGACATTTTTTGGGGGGGTCATGGCAGGCCCAATAATTTTTCTGTTAATTTCTAAATTCGTAACTAGTTAGCCTGAATGGAATATATTTTTTGAGTTAAGTGGGTGAATAATACCCCTTTAAAGCTAAATTAAGAACAAATCTGAAATTATATCTTTGACAAAAGTAAATGGATACCAAGGTACATAACTTTTAATTTGTACTCGATGTCATCTCTAGTTTGCTCCCCATGCTTCTTTGTGGTGTTGCTCATTTTTAAAGCAATCATTTTATTTGAGATTAGGGGTTATACTTATAGTTGAGGATGAAGGATTCTAACTAGGAATGCACACAATAATTGATATTCAATAACATTTCTATAATCAGTCAATGATAGCAGTTGTAATAAGAGTATGCCCCGACTGGGGATTGAACCCAGAACCTCTGGTGTGAATGTGTGAATGAAGGTGTGTCTTATGTCTCGGTAGCTCAATTGGCAGAGCTATGGCGCGTTAAGCCAGAGGTTCTGGGTTCGATCCCCAGTCGGGGCATACTTTTATTACAACTGCTATCATTGACTAATAATGTCCTCAAAGCGGGCTTATGCTTAAAAACCGTATATTTCTAGAATCAATAATTAAAATATTATTGAAAGAATTGCACGTTTTGTTTTTAGAAAGTAAAACATGTCATCAGTGCCGGTTTTTACGGTGTGAAAGGTGTTACAATTGCACACCTGATTAGTGATCAATCAGGAAAAAATTGAGAAAAAAAGCCTTACAAACCAAAATTAGGCAGTAAGCGGGAAATAGACTAGTTTGGCTGGCAAGCCTGTGTGCCTGTGTGGTCAAGCAGTTCGAGACTCGTATACTACACATATATAATATTTAGTATGAAACTAGTTATTAAGTAGTAGGTGTACATAAAATCGTACCAAAAAAAAAACTTTTATTTTGCTCTAGAAATTGTCCCGAAACCACATCCGGTTAAATTAAAGTGAGGTGTATTGAAAAAATAGGCTGTTTTGGTTGCATATTTCACCGTTATTTAGGTACAAATTTGCCTTAGAACTTGTTTTAGGCCATTAAATTTAACAGTTCCCCCAAAAAAGTCACTTAAGACAAATTTGCCTCCGGCGTCTAGAGCGAAGCCCCAGACCCCAGCTATTTTGCGCCACCTCGTTTTTGGGAATTGCACACCTGATATTGAGGTCAAAAACGCCACTGCGCGTCATGGTAATATTTCCCGCACTAACGCGAACTGCTATGTCACCGTCATTCTAATTGTGTCTAGTGTTAATGATAATAATTTGGTGTTTCACAATAATAAAGGAGTCGCAAAGATTTCACACTAGCTAAATTAAACTGAAAAATGCAGATTTTTTGAACATTGAAAACATTCTGTAGGGTTTGATGTTCAAGCAACAGATGCATTCATCAGAGTTCCAAGTTTTCAAAAGAGAAAAGAATGTGCGCTTCATCATTGATGACAGTAGGTAGTTGAGTGCACTCTTTGCTTATTGGCCTGTTAGGTCCAATGGCCTCTTTACGTGCACAACACAATTATATGTGTGAATAGAGGGGAAGACAGTTGATTTTGAATTACACCACTTGCAGTGCTTCTAGTGCTTCTGTCATAACGTCTCCCATAAATAGGGGATGTGCAAAAATGGTGACAACGAAATTCGCGACTTTTTTTAAAGTTGCAATAATCCCTACAAATTCAGTTTGCACACGAATCACCTGAATTGTGATTTAATGGTATCACTTTCCAATTCGCGATATTTTAGTTAATACCGCGAACTAGTGGCGAAATTAGCAATTTTGTCTTTAAATGCAAATTAGGTCGCAAAATTTTAAAAAATAAAAAAATTTCAAAGTTTTGGTGGAGGTGCCGGGTCGAAGTCGAAATTAAATTAATACTTGCTGGTAGATATGGTGGAGGCGCCGGGTCATACAACGCGATTGTGAGATCTTAATAATCGTTTGAACGAGAGTAAGCTCAAAATACTTCAAATCCATATCAAAAGACACATAAAAAATGCATAATTTCGTAAATTTGGTGGAGGTGCCGGGTAGACGAAATAAATTCTGGTAAAAACTGTCGGAAACTTTGAAAACTGAAGGCTGAAATTGAGCTTAAAATTAAAACTGATTCTGAACTTCACTCTCATGAGCTTGTTTTTCTTTTAAATCATTAAAATCAATCAATCAATCAATCAATCAATCAATTTTTTTTTTTTTTTTTTTTAAGTTGTGCATGAGAAAATTGTGTTTTTTTGGTAAATCGCGACAAATCGCGAATTTTTATTTTTAAGGCGCGAATTTTCAAAAAACCATTTTTGCACATCTCTACCCATAAAACATTCACCATTATCGATTAGTATTTGTATTTTATCGTTGTGCATCCCTATTTAAACGTCCATACCTTATACACAGCAGGCTTTGAACCCATATCTCTTTGTAAACAGATCTCTTCCACACACACACAACATTAAGCAATTACCTTAACTTAGATAAAGAATGTAATAAATAAATTAAGTACATACACATCATCACGGACTATAAAGAATTAGGAAAGTAACTAACTCCTACCGCCCAATTTTATACTTTCTGTCACAATACGTATAATAAAATGCATCTATATAGGATTCTGTAGCAATGATACCAAGCAACTTAACATTCTGAGATTAGCTATCACCAGAATCACCACGCCCTCAGAAAATAATATATCTGTATTATTACTTACTATACACACCCATACTCGTACCACACCGAGTTCTCTCCTTTTCCCTTTTTCTTGGCCTCATCCCCCTGGCCTTTAGACTGGGGCTGGACAGACACCTCCTGACTAGACACGTCCGCTGTTTCTCCGTTTGTCCTTCCGATAGCTGCTTCATTTGTCACTCCGTTGGAATCTCCAATCACCGTCGAGATACGGTTGTACACCAGGAATGGTCTACAAAAAAGTAGGAGAATCAGTACCACAGTACTGTAGACTTGTTAAAACGTTGGAAAAACATTTTGCCTACGCGGATTAAAAATATAGACCTCGGTTAGTAGTTTAATACACTCGTTAAATAACAAAGTAACTGTTTAAACTAGCTATACTTATACAGTGGAACTTTAAATTTACGTACCTTGAATCACCGAATTCCTTGATTGTGTAAAGTTTTTTGTTGGTCCCAAAAATTTTCCCATAAGGACAATGTTAAATTTTCCTTGAACTAACGTACCTTGTACCTACGTATTACGTGACTTTATGTATCGTATTTCAAGTCCCGAGTCATAATATATGGCCTCGAATTTACGTATCTATGCTGCCGAACGCTGTGGGGAACGAGGGAGGTTGTTATTTATTGGTCCAAGTGCCGCCCGCTTTGACAGCTCAACACATGCCGCCGACCGCATGGGTAATAATGCAGTCCCTTTCCTCCCTCCTCCTTAGCAGCAGTCTGGCAATGTGAGAAGGTCGAGTGGATCACCGTTCGCCCCCCCCCCCTCCCCCCTCCCACCCATACAATCGTAGTATTTCAGCACTGCCGACAAACGCAACTCGATACTTGACCTGGCCTACCCACTCCACTACCGGCCTCTTTTCCCGACGAGCTTGAATGAGTGAGCATATGAATCAATTGATTGAGGAATCAAGCACATGATTCTATAACATGTGATAATTTTATTGTATGTGACGAAATCGACAGAAGTCTTGAGTAGCCAGCCTCAGTTTAACAAGTGATTGACAGCATCATTCATTGATTAAAAACAATGATCCTGCAATTATTATCGCGTAAGAAAAACACGGCACTGCTGAGAGAGAATGTGAAGTGTTACTGTGTCTGAGCAGGCTGGCCGGCTGAGAGAGGAGAGTGAGAGCCTCGGCAGTGCGAGTGCGAGGGGAGGGGTAACCGGTCTCGTAGGCGGCAGCTGCCGGCTGGCGGGGTGGGGTGGGGAAGTGAACCTGACACACAGCTTCACAAAAGATCGCGCTTGCTGGAAGGAAATAGAACCGTGGATGCGGGAATTTGTAACATTGTGTAAATGGGACTTTTGCAAAAACTTTTCAAATATAGCGATCATGGCGAGAAAACGGACGATGCGGGAACAATCCATAGGGGTTTTTACTGCATTTTATTTACTTCATAATAAACTTGGCGTGTGCACATTGAATTGAGGTTTATTTTTACGTTTTGAAGATTTTATGGAATTTCCAGCTGCTCTCTATGTTTTTTTCCGCTCGTGCGATTTATTTCACGGAACAGAATAATACACAGCATAATTACCCCTCCCCTTCCCGCGCGAGGCCGGCCACCGTGATGTCGCGTAAACAATGCTGGCTAGTCTTTGTGAAGGTGCAGGTCGTTCTTCGCGGAAGTCTTGTCTCTGTGAAGTTCGATTTCAGCGTGTTTTAAAGATTCAGCGGCGTTATTTAAGTGTCCAATATTTATTACGTGACACTGACAGCATTCGGAGATAAAATATATAGCGGCGGGCGCGAGCACCAATGAATGAACTGATTACGTAAGTTCGGCATGGGGGTGGGTGGGAGGGGGGGGGCACTGAGATAGCGACGAGGCAATTGACCTTGAGCTGCCTACGATCCGATATCGATTACACTACGCAGATGTGTCACATAAACAATTTCGTAATCGGTGCTTGATGTTACTCCTGCTTGCGATTGCACAACACGAAGCGAGCGCCGAGTTAACGATGTCTTACCATCCGATGCCACCTATAAGCAAACAAACTCACTTCCTGCAGCCTTCCATGCTCATAATCCAGCATAGGCGCTACCTAGGAGTAGTTTGAAGCACTCAAGTTGATGTTGTCACTTTTTTGGTACAGTAGGCGGCAATTTTGAAGGTTTTTTGAATTTACGAATTCCTTGACTTTATGTATTTTTTTTGCCTCTAGTTAAATTCGTAAATTCAAAGTTCCACTGTATGTTACTGCGCTCACGATATTTGAAAATATCTTACTTGTACACCATCAGTCATTTGTAAATCAAGGGGACTAGTAGTTTTATCTACTATGCCTACATACATACCTTATCTATTATTACTACATATTATAATAATAATAATGTAGGTATGGGATAAGTAGACAAATATCCTAAACTTCTGCTTAAAAAGTTCAAAAAAATAAATTAACAAGGTAAGTAACCCCACAACATCAGATCAACCTTGTATCCAAAGAAGTCCTACGATGCTACCAAAATATTACATACTTGGTAAGGCTTGTGCAGTGGTAAGAAATTTTATCATGACTTAGAATTCAATATTAATAAATTTGTATTGTTGCATGTTGAAAATCAGTTCTGTGATTGAGTGGGTAGACTCTAAAAAATGAATTAGGTAATTACTAATTATATTTATTTAACTAGGAAGCTTCAAAAACGCTTTTTCTGCGTAATTGGTGAATTGAGCTGCCATGTGTTATGCAGATTTTCTGTTGTTCTGTAAAAAAATCATTTCAATCGGATAAAGCATGTAGGTGTTACAAGTCAAAGATTTTTTTCACAAAAAAAACGTAAAATTGCTACCTATTTTCATGAGAAATAATTTTTCGACTGTGCTCAAATTTCACACGAATATATTAATTCATAAAATTAAGATTCTGTGAAAAAATCATTACAATCGGATAAAGCATTTCGGTGTCAAAAGTCGAAGAAATATATATTTAAAAAAAAAATGCGATTTTCATGAGAAATAATTTTTCGATTGCGCTCAAATTTCACACGAATATATTAATTCATAAAAGTAAGGTTCTGTGAAAAAATCATTACAATTGGATAAAGTATGTTGGTTTTATAAGTCAAAGTTTTTTAAAAATAGAAAAAAATCGTAAATTGCGATTTTCATGAGAAATAATTTTTTAATTGCGCTCAAAAACGTGGCAGTTCTAAGTTCAGAGATTTCTAAGGCCTCCAGAAAATTTCATCGCAATTGGAGTATCGGTTTAGCCGGAATCGTGTTAACAACCACAAATACAAACAGAAAAAAGAAAGAAAGAAAAACCTTAGTTTTTTTTTCTCCACTGTAGTGGAATGGAATCTTCGCTACGTTTATCAATTAATGTCTCACAATTGTGTAGTGCGCCGCGCTATCATTTTATGTGACACAACGCGCGGAGCAAATCTGCATGCAAATGTAGTGCACCACAGTTTTATGCCGTTCAATTATCAATTCTATGTGCGACCCACAATCGAGTAAATACAGTCTCGGTTAAAAGAGTCCTCACTTGTTGTCGTGCTGTGGCGTCGAAGTGCACGGTGCCCCGGTGGGCGCACTGTTGTCTCCCGTGGCCTCCGCAGTCTCGTCATTCTCCTCCTCTGTGAAGTACACCGTCCTGCGAGTACCCGCACTGCCCAGGCTGAGCGAGCTGCGTGCAAAACTGTCTCGCGCCTTGAGCTCGTCGTTGCTCGTGTCAGACTCGTTGCCACCTTCACCCGACTCGGAACCGTGCGACGTCACTTGGCCCGAAGCTTGATCTTCCATCCAGGATGAGCGGCGATTCTATAACAATAACATGATGTAGCAGTTAAGTAAATAAAATAATAGCCGGTCAAGTTCAGCTTTGACATTGCACTTTGCATTTAGTGTTAATTTTAAATTGCTATAACACAACTTCATAGGTGTTACAGTCCTAAACAAGTCATACAAGATGACTACAACTTCATGCAAATGAAGTTGGAATATACCTTGGCCAAGTACAACATTAATTTCACTCTTACTAGGAAAACGCTAAAGTCCCGCCGCGTTGGTGGATGAGCATTTCAAAGTTTTTAGTTTGCGTGGGATATCTTTACTTTTGCAAGTGCTTTGTTTTGTTACCTACGCATTGTAGGGGATTGTTGTCAAGTTTCTATTGTTTCTTGTCAATTGATATTATATACCGTAAAAACTTATATTAAAAGCTTTATTTCTATGGATTCTGGCTAACTTTTTCAACTTTTTGTTTCAAAAGGTACTACATCACCATAACCTTAATGTCCATGTATAATATGAACGTTGTAGCCCCACCCGTTTGGTCAGAATTGGTCCAAATGGCACAAAAATATCGCAAAAAATTAAAAAAATTGTAAAAGTACGATATTCATGAGAAATATTTCTTCGATTGTACCCCAAAAACGTGGCAAGTCTAAGTTTAGAGATTTCGAAGGTCCTGTCAAATTTCCATCAATATCGCATGTGCCGTTTGCCTGGTAGAGAGCGAACAAAACAAAAAAAAAAAAAAAAAAAACACCCGAGCTAAATTTTTTGGGGGGTCAGTGAAATTGAAGTCTTCACTTCGCTCATCCAACTATGTATAATCCTGATTAAACGAGGGAGCGGAGCGACCGAGTGTCTCCATTCAACTCAAACGGCTCTCATTCTGTGATTCTGTCTGTCTGTCTGTACGTCGAAAATCAGCCGAACCGCTGAACAGATTTCGCTGAAATTTTAATCAGACATCCGGTACGAGTTTACGTAGAACTGTTAACAAAATCAGCTAGATCCATCGCGATTTAAGCCTACAATAAATAAAAATTTGATTTTTTAAATTATCGATAGCATTTGTTTAGTAGCAGCTAGCGGGCCGAGATTTGCGTGGCTGACATGGCACAGTGGTAAGCATTTAGCCTACCGCACGGAGGGTTGGGGTTCGAATCCCGTGAGTTGGGGCTTTTTTATAATTTTACATCCACATACTATTTTTGAGGGGTGTTAAATGGGAAATAAAAATTAGGTGATTTTGTTTCATCTTGGAAATTTGTTAATGTTTTACGCTAATACGTTTTGAACACGATTCGCATTTTCAATGTTCAATTTAAATAACTAGGGAAACGCCAAAGTCGTTGTTAAACGAGTGAGTGAGCCATGTGTTGAGTACTCGGTATCGATCCCCATACTGGGCTCGATCCAGCCTTAGGTATACGGGAGGAAAGGGGATGTTCCCGGGTACTCAACACTCGGCTCACTCACTCGTTTAACAACGGATTTGGCGTTTCCCTAGTAATTAAACGAGGGAGCGGAGCGACCGAGTGTCTCCATTCAACTAGGGAAACGCCAAAGTCGTTGTTAAACGAGTGAGTGAGCCATGTGTTGAGTACTCGGTATCATTCCCCATACTGGGCTCGATCCAGCCTTAGGTATAGGGGAGGAAAGGGGATGTTCCCGGGTACTCAACACTTGGCTCACTCACTCGTTTGACAACGACTTTGGCGTTTCCCTAGTAATTAAACGAGGGAGCGGAGCGACCGAGTGTCTCCATTCAACTCAAACGGCCCTCATTCTGTGATTCTGTCTGTCTGTCTGTACGTCGAAAATCAGCCGAACCGCTGAACAGATTGGGCTGAAATTTTAAACATACATCCGGTACGAGTTTACTGAGAACTGCTAACAAAATCAGCTAGATCCATTGCGATTTAATCCTACAATAAATAAAAATGTGATTTTTTAAAATATCGATAGCATTTGTTTAGTAGCAGCTAGCGGGACGAGATCTACCTGGCTGACATGGCCCAGAGGTAAGCATTAAGCCTACCGCACGGAGGGTTGGGGTTCGATACCCGTGTACTCTAACTTTTTTATATTTTTACACCCACATATTATTTTTGAGGGGTGTTAAATGGGAAATAAAACTTAGGTGATTTTGTTTTATCTCGGAAATTTGTTAATGTTTCACGCTAATACGTTTTGATCATGATTCGCATTTTAAATGTTCAATTTAAATAACTAGGGAAACGCCAAAGTGGTTGTTAAACGAGTGAGTGAGCCATGTGTTGGTACCCGGTATCATTCCCCATACTTGGCTTGATCCAGCCTTGGGTATATGGGAGGAATGGGGATGTTCCCGGGTACTCAACACTTGGCTCTCTCACTCGTTTAACAACGACTTTGGCGTTTCCCTAGTTAAACGAGGGAGCGGAGCGACCGAGTGTCTCCATTCAACTCGAACGGTTCTCATTCTGTGATTCTGTCTGTCTGTCTGTACGTCGAAAATCAGCCGAACCGCTGAACAGATTGGGCTGAAATTTTAAACAGACATCCGGTACGAAATTATTGAGAACTGCTAACAAAATCAACTAGATCCATTGCAATTTAATCCTACAATAAATAAAAATGTGATTTTTAAAATATCGATAGCATTTGTTTAGTAGCAGCTATCGGGACCACATCTACGTGGCTTGCATGGCCTATTGGTAAGCATTTAGCCTACCACACGGAGGGTTGAGGTTCGATACCCGTTAGCTCGAACTTTTTTTATATTTTTACACCCACATATTATTTTTGAGGGGTGTTAAATGGGAAATAAAACTTAGGTGATTTTGTTTCATCTTGGAAATTTGTTAATGTTTCACGCTAATACGTTTTGAACACGATTCGCATTTCAAATGTTCAATTTAAATATCTAGGGAAACGCCAAAGTCGTTGTTAAACGAGTGAGTGAGCCATGTGTTGAGTACCCGGTATCATTCCTCATACTGGGCTAGATCCTTAGGTATAGGGGAGGAAAGGGGATGTTCCCGGGTACTCAACACTTGGCTCACTCACTCACTCGTTTAACAACGACTTTGGCGTTTCCCTAGTATGTTATTGTTCTCCAATCCAAATTTTACTACTTATTTAGCCTTTGTGAGTGGCAGAGGTCACCGGAGCTTTTGTTTATATATAACTGTGATACTGTTGACTGGGTCCGCAGAAAGTATTTTTTTAATCTGTGAAGACTATTAAAAATACATGATTTCTCCCTTGCCGTCATGTTAAAATAATGTGTGTTTTCTACTAAGAACAACAAGATTGTCATCCTTTCTGACACTCTTGTATAGCTCAGCAAACAAAAAACAAACAAAGCAACGAACACAACCTTATAGCTAAGTTAAGTTGGCTTACCCTGGGAACTTTACTGATCAAGTCTGAACCAGCTTTCCGCACTCTTTTCACAAGGGTTGCTCCAAAACTTTTTCTGAAACAACAAACCAAAATTTGAGTATTTCTATCCAACAAGTGGCAAACGTTCAAATAGTTTGAATCTCTCTCAAACACACACTCGCACGCACGCAAAACTAACACGCATACACATATATTCAGAAACACTTTCATATTTTGTATACCATTACAATAGAAATGATTTTTAGTAAATTTAATGCCAGAGATGTAGAGGGTAAGGTGGGGTACAAAGTGCGTGCGCACAGAGAGTGCACTGTATATGTGGAGCAATTGATTGTAGTACTTGTGCTACATGGAGAACGTACTGCAGAGGTGTCGCTATCATACTCACTTTTTTGTTGAACAACTTTCTAGCTTGCGGTAATGCTCCATTATCTTTTCTTCCAATTTTTCTTTCTGACGACATAGGTTATTCAACTTATCCCTAAGAAACAAACAAATATAATACATTAAATTAAAGTTATTTGACTAAGAGTCGAGTTATTTAACCAGGACACAAGTAAACATTGTACATACCTTGACGTTTTGTTACTTCTATGTAAATATTCTTGTGAATGTGAATTAAATAGTACAATAAAATAGTTTTTGAAATATCTAGCAAGATTATATTTTTTCCCAAACTTGATGAATACATAGTTAGCCGCAAACAGCAAGGGTGACAGTATGCCTACAGAAGGATTGAACAACATAAAAAATTAAACATTTGGGAAGGTAAAGTACTGAACAGGCCAAGATGGCTGCCAGTGAAGATCATCTTCAATGTGGGTCCTGTCAATTAAAGATTATTGAGAGCGATCTAATTGTTAAATGCGATGGCTTATGCCTAAAATCATTTCATTTAAAGTGTAGCAATGTCGACAAGTCTACATTCAAAGTTCTACAGGTTAATTCATCACTTTTTTGGAAGTGTTACCTATGTGTGCATCATAACCTCACTTCCTCAAATCATTTGGCCTACGAGTTGGCCCTCATGAAGGAATCTCTACACCTTTTGTCCAGTAGGGTGAGTGACAATGCAAAGAAAATTAGCCTGGGCCTACAGCATACTCCTCAGCAGTGTGAGGAAGGAAGTAAGGCAAACACTAACCTTAATGACTTGGACAGGCCTAGGCCTGGAGCTAGGACTAGGCTGCAGACCAAAAACACTACTAGGCCTACTACAGATGACATGCCTATTCTGCTCCGGGAATATCCACTTCAACATGCACCCGGAACCAATAGCAATCCATTCTCTTCGAGCTCTGATGTCAGCAAGCCCACTAGCCTAGGCTCGGGCGCTGACTCTGCTGTGGGTTTAGTAATGGACTACCATGGACAGGAGGGTTTACAAGGCAGACCTCGAGACTTCGAGGCCAATGCTAGGCCTAGACCTACCTCAAAGCAACTAGACTCTTACGCAATCACTGCTGGCAAGCCTAAATCGGAGTCGATACCTAAACCTCCCTCTCATTCACCCAACCGAAGTGGGGAAGACTCAACTGCAAATAAGCAGAAGCATGGGAAACACCGCAAACGAGAAATCGTCATTGGTTCAGCAAACACCACGGCCAACAGCACCCTAACCGCAGAAGAGAAGACAAGGAAAGTTCATTTGCATGTCTGGCGTCTCCGTGTCGGAACCACATCACATGACCTGACATCTTACCTAAAGAAGCAGATGAACATCGAGGCAGAGGTAGTTGAACTAAGAGCCACTGGCAACTATGCCTCATTTCGGGTAAGTGCTGATGCAACACTTGCAAATACTCTAAATGACCCTTCAAACTGGCCGAAGGACACCGCAGTCACAAGGTACTTCTTCAAATCACCTTTTCGTGTGCCGCGCCTACCCCAGTTGCATACTTAGGGAAAAAACAAGAACTACAGGACTCGATATTTTTCCAAAATATTTGCAGTTTGACAAACAAGGTTTCAAGCATTGAAGCAATGCTAGACAGCTTCAGGGCCAATCCACCAATATTGTGTCTTGTTGAACACTGGCTCACTGAACAAGCTATGGGCGTCACCCAAATCCTGGGCTACACACTGGGCTCGGCCTTTTGTAGGAAGCTTAGGAAGTGCGGGGGCGCCTGCATTTACATCCCTACTCACCGTGATTTTAGAGCATGCGACGAAGTGACACGTCTGAGTATCGAGTCTATCTTTGAGTGCGCAGCAATTGAGTTAGCCATGGAACACGGTCAAACCATCGTGGTTACGGTATACCGTGCGCCTAACAGTAATTTCGGCGCTTTTATTAACCAACTGGAAATACTTCTTTCCATTATCAGTACTAAACGTCAAAAAGCAATTATATGCGGTGACTTCAACGTTGATATCATGCACTGCAATGCGGAAACATCTAGTCTACTTAACACTCTTGCACTGTACAATTACGAAGCATTGATAGGGTCACCTACCAGACTTGCGGCAAAGAGTGCAACTGCAATTGACAATATTTTTACTAATATTAATGGAGACTTCTTTGCTACGGATCTAATCCACAATGGTTTATCAGATCATGCGGCCATTTGCCTATCCGGCATTGCTGACTCACGTAACAACGAACACAGCACCTATGTAGTACCAACAACTGTTTGCCGGAGGAATCTTAAGAGGCCAGCCCTGCAGCGGCTGTCTCACAGCTTTCTGACCGAAACTTGGGATTTTGTATATAAGGAACATGATGTAGACCAAGCTTACAACGCTTTTATCCACTTATTTTTGTCCCGTCTCAACAAATATTGCTATTTCCAAAATACGAGGCCCAAGTGTAAACTCAAGAGCTGGGTCACCGACCAGATCCGGGATATGAGGCTTACCAAGGTTCATCTCTACAACAAGTTTATCGTTAGCAGGGACGATCGGAGCAAAGCTGAATACAATCAATTTCTAAAGATCTACAAAGAATCCATCAAACATGCCAAGGGGCTGTTTTACAGAACATGGGTTAACAACGCGAGCAACAAAGGCAGAGCCACATGGGACGCTGTAAACCTTTTGACTCAAGGCCCAAAGAAGCACGTCAATATTAACATTAAGCATGAAGGGAAACTGCTAACCAACCCTGTGGATGTAGCAGAGACACTAAACGAGCGCACCTCGCTTGCTGCTGGATAGTCAGACTACACCTATCAGACCTATCACTGATCCAGAACCACTCGAAAACACGCAGCAGTCCTCCATGTTTTGGATACCCATCACCTGCCACGAAGTGCAAGATACAATCTGCTCGTCAAAGGCCAAATCTTCAACCGGCCCAGATGGTATCCCCATTGTTGCTCTTAAGGCATGCGCATTACAGGTTTCCGGTGTGTTAGCTCACATATTTAACGCATCTTTGGAACAGGGCATTTTCCCTGCTGGAATGAAAGTGAGCAAGACCATAGCTTTACACAAGAAAGGAGATAAGACTGATGCTAATAATTTTCGACCAATCGCTCTCTTGTCATGCGCCTCAAAAATTTTTGAAACCCTAATAAAAAAACGACTTGTATGCTATCTCGAAGGTAACAATATCTTAGCCACCAACCAATTCGGTTTCAGAAAAGGTTTGTCCACGACCCGTGCTGTCACGACCTATATACATGGTATCCTGGACTCCCTGGAGGCAGCCGACGACAATCTAACCATTTATTGCGACATGTCTAAAGCATTTGATTTAGTTCACCATGAAAAGCTGCTTTTGGTAATGGAGACTTATGGCATTCGGGGCGTTGTACTCAACTGGTTTCGATCGTATCTGAGCGGCAGAAGTCAGTTCGTTGAAGTCACCAGCCAGATCGATGGACGTCAACTTGTTTCCAGGTCAACCAATAGGGTGATCAACATGGGGGTTCCCCAGGGCTCCGTCTTGGGCCCCATCATGTTTATTGTGTATATTAATGATCTTCCTGGTGCAGTCCCTGAAGCTATTGTGATTATGTTTGCGGACGACTTCACCATCTCGCTAAGGAAGCCGAAAAGCGATGCTTTGACCGAAATGGCCAATCAAGCCACTTGCCGCATTTCCAATTGGATAAGCAGGAAGAGCCTTGTTATGAATGCAGAGAAAACTCACCTTATGTCTATTCATCCACGTCAAGCTACCAAGACACCAACTGTATTTCCAGTTTGGCTAAATGGCATTCTATTGTCGCAGTGTGACGAGCTCGACTTTCTTGGTCTCTGTATTGACAACAGCTTGGACTGGCAATCTCATACAGACAAATTAGCTAGTAGACTGAGCAGAGCTTGCTATGCAATTAGGGTCATTAGACAATGTATCTCACTTGAAGCAGCACTTTGTGTTTACCATGCCTACTTTGAATCGCTTATAAGATACGGCATATTACTATGGGGCTCTTCTTCTATTCGCAATTTTAATAAGATTTTTATCCTTCAAAAAAAAGCAATCAGAATTTTACTTCAAGTTAGCAATAGGCATTCATGTCGGCAGTTTTTTTATCAACTAAATATCTTAACAGTTGCCAGCCTTTACATCCTGGAAGTTGCCTGCCACATCAAGTCTAACCTGGGGAGACTCAAAATTAACAGCAACATCCACAGCCATCACACCAGAAATCGTGAGAATGTACAAGTCCTGCCTCGCAGATTAGAGTTAACTCAAAAGAGTCCAGACTTCCTCGGCGCAAAGATTTTTAATATTCTTCCTAAACATATTACCGAAATTGAAAACTCACGCGATTTTAGGAATACTTTAAAAAACTTTTTAACCACAAGGGCTTTTTACAGCATTAATGACTTATTTGAACACTAACCTTGTGCCAGTCAGTTCTTTTCTTATCACCATTTTATTTTATTTTAAGCATGTTCATCTGTATCTGTGATAGCCATCTGTGTTAGCTCAAAAGCGAATTCGAATGTAATTTTAATTGTATTACCGTGTAAGCTAATGCTTTACTGTAAATGTTACTGTAACCAATATTTTGCTGACCATGTACCATGTATAAGTGTTATCACACATAATACCTATGTACAATAAAGAACTGAACTATGAACTACTATGAACTATGAAGACACTATATAGTAGCTGCTAGCTTAGTTTACTTATTTATTACCGGGTAGTTATTATTATTAGTTAATTTGTTTCATGATCAAAAATAAGTTTGGCATGTTTTAATTTATGTTCTTGTAGATTTGTCGTAAAACTGACAGGTGGTAAATTTACCAGACAATTAACATAATTTAACGGTCAGACGGAACAAATTCTGCTTTGTTCCCTTTAAAGGCTATTAGTATTTTCAACTGATTTCACAGTCACAGCTGACGACCACAAATCATACTGGAGGGCTAGCAACCTTCATTTTGCCGTATGTCTCCACTGAAACCGAGTATTTTGAAGATTGTTTAGCTGAATACTGGTTCAATAGATGTGTTCAGTGTTAGGTTCATCTCAAAAGCAACAGGTATCAGTTTCATTTTATCATTTTCTCGCATCCGAAGCAAAGCTTAAACAAGGAGAAAAAATTAAATATAAACTAAATAGTAAATACTGTTGCCGGCGGTATCTTACTACAATCCGCAGGGGTTCATTTTGGTGTAAGGCCTATACTAAAATAATTTAATATTATTATTTAGGCCTCTGGTCTACACAAAACATAATGCAGATCTAAAAGCCTAAGCGTAGGCCTACGTCTCTAAATCTACATAGAGGTGACGACTACTATACGCCTATTACTAAAAATGTGCTTGTCCATAGGTCCTAATGTTTTGTTTAAGTCTAGGCCTATGCAGGCACGGCTTGAGGGTATTTTCTAGTGTAAATGCCACCTATGCCTAGCGGTATTTGTTTTTCCCACGTTGCGATAAAACAAAATTCTACATTTGAAGTTACTTTCAAGATTTCTTTGCATGAGGGTCCAATTATAGCTGTTTTAAAACTGCGACAAAACGGCGTATAACGCAATAAACACGCCAATTCACGATATTGGCCGCGAAAAGTGATGTTATGGTGGAAGCACGGCAAGAATATAGTTAAAAACGCAAAACACCAATTCTAGGCCTAGGCATGTTCAATCAAAATTTTGGAGAAGAACTTGTTTATAACATTTTAATCATATACTAATTCTATTCTTCTTCTTCACATTCAAGAACACATAATCCAAACTTTAAAAACAAAAAAAATTAAATGAAAGAAAATAATTTAGTAGCCTTCACTCTCCAGTCTCCTTTGTTTGTTCTTGGCTGTTCAATTTAACTTACATCCCCCCCAAACAGCCACTAACTTCACAGCTCTGTGAGTTGCCAAAGCACTACCTACGATGTCTGGGACACGGCTAGTTCCGCCCCTATCGAAAATCAAATCGATTGAATCACCGCCTTATCTTTTCAATCAAAATTAGGCCGCACACAATCAAATTTACAAAAATAAGCACAGAAAATGTAATTAACAAAATATCCGTTTTAAATAGACTTAAAAATCCGTTGATCTGTAAAAACGAATAAAATCCGTTAAAACGGCAGCCCTGCCACGGGCAATAAAAAAAAGGTGATTCTATAATATTATTTTTTTAACTGTGGGTATTAGGGATGTGCGAACCCACTATTTTGACTTCGAACTCGAACTTTCCCAGTTAAAAAAAACGAACTTCGAACTTAACAAAAATTTCGAACTGTATCGAACTCGAACTCAAACCCAACTTAAAGGTATATCAAACCGTCATTATAGGTAAAATAGTGATAAGTCTGGACCGGCACCTCCACCAAGAAAGTAGGTATGTAACTTCTGGACCGGCACCTCCACCATCCATTTTTTGTTTTAAAAAAAAAAATTTCGAACTTCAAACTTTTTTTTGAACCCAACTCGAACTTAAAAAAGGTTCAAGTTCGAGTTTGAATTTCGAACGTTCGCACATCCCTAGTGGGTATATAATAGTTTCATTATTGTCAAAATAAAACCATTTTCAAATGTCTGTACGTATGCCCTTAAGCGATGACTAGGGGCAAAAATTCATGTCCACCCTTCGGGTGACTTACTATTGGTTAAGGGTAGTTATTACGCCGAGGGAATTTTAACGGGATCTTTAAGAGGACTCAATCCCTAGCATTCCCATTTGCAAATTAAGAAAAACTTGATAACTAACTAGAAATTAGCACAGCACAAAGTTGTATACTACGATAACATGACGAATTATCGATTTAGATGAAAATGACATCGTATGATTATCGGGATATGACGTCACAAAGGCTATTGTATTGATATATATCGATATACGATTATTGTCCGCTCTCAACCAATAAAATGAACATGATAACAAGCGAGTGCCTGATAAAGTCGAACACATACGTGAAGAGTTTCTCCTCCATGTGGTAGTGCTCCTTGTCCTCCAGTGAGTGAGTCAACAGCTCGTGGTACTGACCGAGTAGTAACGATACATGATCCATCAGAGATCGCCGGTCGTCTTCCAAGCCAGAGTTCATCTGAGACAGCATCTGGAGACAAACACATACAACGCAAGCCATGTCAGCGGGTATCTATGTTAGGGGTGTGAGAGTACCTGAAATTTCGAGTCGAGTCGGGTATTTGGGATTCGACTCGAACTCGAGTATTTGGGATTTTTTTTTTTTTACAATTTTGGTGGAGGTGCCGGGTTGCGGCCCTGCGGGCGAGTGTAAAAACGTAAAAATCGTTATCTATTTTTGGCACTACCTTACCAACTCTGATTAGTCATAATAGTAACCTCAGTCTTTGATACAAATTTGTATTCTTCTTGGAAGTTTTGACCTTTTTTGGTACAAAAATTAAAAATATGTCAATATGTTTGTATCAACATTTACGGAAGGTACTGTGTACACCTACTTAAGACTCGGACTCGAATTGGATTCGAAATCGAGTAATTTTTAGGACTCGGACTCGACTCGAATTAAAAAATCAGGACTCGCACACCCCTAATCAATGTATATAAATCATGGGAGAGGCATGAGAGGTGAGAAGTTTCCTCAACAAATGTCTCGGTGAGTATCTAGAGTACAGCAATGAACTAGCTGAAGGATGAAAATCATCAGATACCACACTAGTGTAGCTTGTTCCGTCAGCTTGTGAATGAAATGTATAAAGTGAGAGCTAATCCACGAGACTCTTTAATCATAGCTGGTCCACGGACCTACATAAGATTATAGAATTGTGAATTTCAGTGTCTGTTTTTCTATTGATTGTTTAATTGAAGAAAAGGTGGGGTTATTAGTTACGTATCTAGTTATTACTAGCTCCCGGTAGTAGCTCTATAGGTTTCATCACAGGACTCACCTCACACCTGTTGTTCAGCTTGGAGAGTTCCACCTCTAGCATGGTTGTGCGATCACCCCTGGAAGCCATCTCCCCCTGCAGTTCCGTAAGACGCAACTTCTGACTGCCGTTCTCGCCTCGCAATGTCCGAAACTCTTCCTGAAGACTACGATACTCGGTCTTCATCTTCTCGCTAGCCGTAAACAAGTTGCGGAAGTCGTCCTTAACGGAGAAAATGGCATATGAGTTGACCACATTTTGTTAATGTCTATCCTATTTAGTTTAATAATTTACAAAAGAGGGCTGAACTATATATATATACGATTTACGAGGCTAACACAGTGGTTCCAAATGATACAGACTCACACTTTGTAGTACTCCCCAGCTGAGCACTAGATTGTAAAGTTTAACATTATATGAGTTACACGGGATAAGTTTACCTAACTAAACCTACCTGTTTCAGATGGTTGATGGAGGACAAAACGTCATCTCTTTTAAAATATCACATCATACAGGAGTCCGACAAGTTACAAGTACCATCGTGCGGGAGCACTGTCGATTGACCATTAATTATTCACTTTTAGTTTTAGAAGACATGTATGTTGTCAAGAACTTATTATTTTCCAAGTTACTAAAAATTAGTTGACAATACAAACCTGCCCTAAAAAATTACACAATGGGCCTAAGTATCAATAGGAAACTTGTAAGGCTAATTACTTAGTAATTAACTAATTATGATTATCTCTTTTCTGACCATGTGGACCAGAAGTAAAGCAAAGGCTGGCCGTATCGGTATAGAATATAAAACTAGACCCATTGATCCCATTATTGAGCCCATATTCCCCCCCCCCACCCCCCCATCGATATAGAATATTGTCATCACTGTCCACTATTTTGTTTAAAACTAAAAACAAGAATGAATCACAGAAAATCAGAAACATGATGCAAGTACAATTTTGACAACCAGCTTCCCCTAAATATTTAAACTAGAAACACCTGCATACGTGATGATAAGAAGTTCATACCTTCAGGCTGGAGTGCTCTGCGCGCAGGTTGGCGAGTGAGCGAGACTCTGACCTCAGCTTCTCGTGGTCGGCCTCTAGCGTTGCCTGCGCAACCCCCTGCTGCGCGCACAGCTCCTTGCAGCTGCGCAGCTCCGAGCGCAGGTCTCGCTGCGAGGCCTTCAGACACTCGGCCTCCGCGAGCAGGGCTTCGTAGTCCGAGGTCAGCTGCTCGTGGAGAGACTGTAGGGTCACTTGGTCGAGGATGAGCCGCTCGTGAGCAGACTGATGCAAGCCTCGCTCCTTTACCAGCTGGGGAACAGAATCAAAGAGCTGTACTACATGTCTGGCAAATACACAATTGCAAACGGTCATCTGTGCTAATTAAAAACAATATCAACAAATATTTACTGTTATTTTACCAAATGTAGTGCCCGCAATATTTATCAATCAATAGGCACAATAGTCAATCTGTTAATTGGTTGCTGATCAATAATTGTATTGGTACACTGTCAGACTACTTGACTTGAAGGATCAGTGATTTGGGAGAGTATGGGTGTTCTTACCATAGGTTAATCATTAATGTGTACAGGTAGTGAGATTGTGATCATAGAACAAGAAACAACAAAATAATACCTACTATACTAGGCATATCCCACCCAAAAGATGCACATGAAATACTTAAAAACACACAAAATCCATGTCGCTATAGGTGCTATAAAGCACTACCCTGAACGGAGTTCTTACTGTACAATGAAATAAGTCTCACGATTTATTAATGCCTACCTCATCTTTCTCGGCAGCAAGTTGTGAATTAGCCAATTGTAGAGCCAGGTGCTGCGATGATAAGGAAGAGATTTGTGATTGAAGCGTTGCAACGTTGACTTCGAGGTTGGCATTTTCAGATCTTAGGGCATCAGTGGAGCTCTGCAAGGTTGCCATTTCTAATCGTAGTTCTTCGCTCTGCCGACTGAGAGTTTCATACTCCAGAGAGCTGGGTAGTGGTGTACTTGACTCCACAGAGAGATCTGGGCTCGCTTGCGGTTCAATGTTTGAGAGAAGTCCTTTCTTTTTTATTAGTTCTCCAACAACACGTTCCATTTCAGGACTGGATGCAACCCTAGAATAGTTATGTACATGAATTTGATAGTTTAGTAATATAAAATATGTTTTGGACTATCAATAATCAAAACATAGTACGTACTGACAATTGTCGGCTGTCGCACATAATTAAAAATAAAATGATGCATGGGAACAAAATTGCATGGTGTGGACTGCAGGTGGTGACCAATCCGCCGACCACGAGATAGGCAGGCTAGGGTGCGTTTCAAAGTGACGCACGCAAACGAGTTTAGCCGCAAAAAAGATAATATTCTTATTTCAGTTTCAGTGCGATTATATTGATGTGAATTTTTATATTGTTTAAACATCTCTAGTTTGTAAGTAGAACTGTAGGTAACTGAGGCATATTTATTTTAAATTGTTCTCAAGGGAAATCTATCAAGACTATATTAAAGCACCTTGTTTAGTCAAGGAATTTAATTCAGGGTATGGCCTATGCAAAATCAAGTTTCATGACAATCTATTAGTAGAGATGTGCAAAAATGGTTTTTTAAAGTTTGAAAATTCGCGCCTTAAAAATAAAAATTCGCGATTTGTCGCGATTTACCAAAAAAACACAATTTTCTCATGCACAACTTAAAAAAAAAAAAAAAAAATGATTTTAATGATTTAAAAGAAAAACAAGCTTATGAGAGTGAAGTTCAGAATCAGTTTTAATTTTAAGCTCAATTTCAGCCTTCAGTTTTCAAAGTTTCCGACAGTTTTTACAAGAATTAATTTCGTCTACCCGGCACCTCCACCAAATTTACGAAATTATGCATTTTTTATGTGTCTTTTGATATGGATTTGAAGTATTTTGAGCTTACTCTCGTTCAAACGATTATTAAGATCTCACAATCGCGTTGTATGACCCGGCGCCTCCACCATATCTACCAGCAAGTATTAATTTAATTTCGACTTCGACCCGGCACCTCCACCAAAACTTTGAAATTTTTTTATTTTTTAAAATTTTGCGACCTAATTCGCATTTAAGGACATAATTGCTAATTTCGCCACTAGTTCGCGGTATCAACTAAAATTTCGCGAAATTTCGCGAATTGGAAATTGGTACCATTCAATCACAATTCATGAGATTCATGTGCAAACTGAATTTGAAGGGATTATTGCAACTTTAAAAAAATTCGCAAATTTCGTTGTCACCATTTTTGCACATCTCTATTTATTAGTATCATAAAAATGATCTATTTATATTAATATCAATCAAATCAACATAACCATGAAAATCTATTAGTTACTATTTAAATTTTACACAAATAACTTTTTTAATACAAAAAAAGGAAATAAGAACCAGACTATTTGATGAGCAAACACAGATAACTTCAGAGGGATAGGCCGGAATATAATGCCACGAGGAGACAGGAAGGTCTCGTCTCACTCACCTGTCTAGGACGGTGTCGGGATCGAGCGGCTCTTCCAGGGAGAGGCCTAGTTTCTCGAGGATGCGCTTGTACTGTTCAGAGTCCAGCTTCTGTGCCACCAGATCACTCTGTAGAGTGGTCAAGGTCTCCTTGTCGACAGCAGCTCGGCTCATTAGCTCCTGACTCTCGCGTTCCACCTCCTGCAGCTTCACAATCTGTGTTCCTAAACATAATAAACTGCACGGTCAGTTGACACATCTAGGAACATATTATAAATAAATAAATAATTAAATAAATTGTATTTAGAGTCTATCCACTCAGTTGTATAACTGATTTTCAGTGAAGGACAGTAAATCAAAGCGACCAAGCCAACCCTGTAGGCCCCAACGCAATCAACGAGTGAGCGATAACCAACCGAAGATGGATATTTTTTGATAAGAAATATAGCAATCAGTGGTATGGACAGTGTGAACACCCGCGAATCAACGCCAGAATCAACAAAACATGGCCGATTCAGAACAATACTGAATTTTATTGTTGCTAGGACTGCTCCAAAGTCACCCTTTACAAACTCCTACGACAAGAACGGCTGGACTTCAGTCCAAATCAGAAGTTAAAAAACTTCTGACTTTGGCGGGAATCGAACCCGGACCTTCTTCATTGGAAGCAGGTACGCTAACCACAAGACCAACGAGCCACACACAAACAAAAAAAAATGCTACTATTTTCATGATGCTAGGAAAAAGATTACCTACATTCTACATATCAAAATGTGATCAGAGAAAACCCAGCTCACCCAGTTGGTCGAGCTCGTGCGAGAGCCTGACTCTCTCCTCCTCGTGCGCAGTGGCTTCCGTGAAGCAACAGTCGAGTGCTTTGTCTTTCTCCTCCACCGTCTCTTTCAGTTTCGTCAGCTCTCTTTGAGCGCTTTGACTTTCCTTCTCCAGGACCTCCATCCTTGTCTTGGCAGAGTTCAACTGCAATGTCACTTCTGGTACCTGGAAACAAACACAGACCTGTGAGAACTACAGCAAGACCTTGTTTATCCGAGCTCCGATTAACCGAGACTCCGTCTTATCCGAGCTGGTGTCAGGCGCGCTTAAAAAAAAATTTGGTCGTAATGTTCTGTTCTTTACATAGAATGTCATGCTGTATGCTGTTTAATACAAAGACGTAAGAATTGCACAGCGCGTGAGGTGTAAGGGGGGCTGGGGGTGGGGGTCGAGGGTAGGGTGCCAGAGAAAGTTGAGCCAGTGCTCATATTGGTCTTTGTGAGTGCTTGCCGCCGCCCCGACCTTGCTTGAAGACAGCAGACGAGAAAGAGAGAGAAAAGAGGGAGGGAGAGAGAAAGAGACAAAATATGGTCTTGAAGACGATAGAGGCTAGCTATGAAGACATGGACATTGATTCGGGTGACAATGACGGTGACGATGGTGACGCGGAGATATCCGTCACCCCTCCCCCTCCTCCCACGCCAAAACTACGTATCGCTAGCTCACTAGTCAGTCTTGGTTAGACTCTCGCTGCGTTGTTTTGTTCAAGTTATGAGATCAGATAACGAAACCACAAGTGCAATCTCATTCATTCTATCAGCAAAGCAGTCGGCGGCTCGAGTAAGTGTCAAAACCAAGGTCGAGAGAGAGAGAGAGAGAGAGAGAGAGAGAGAGAGAGGAAGAAGGAGCAAGAGCAAGTGCGGTGGTATTTCACGAGTCTTACACTTAAAATGTCACTTTCAACACTAGAGAGAGACTGGGAGGAGAAGGAGAGGGAGGAGCTGGGAGGGGTTAAACAAGAAAGTCCGGATCATCCGAGTTTTTCATTAACCGAGCATAGCTCGGTCCCATCCACCTTGGATAATCAAGGTCTTACTGTATCTTGAAAACAAGAATTAACTTAGAAGTTGGGACAGATGTCTTCTAGGCATATTGTGTCTGTGTTCAGGCCGAGTATAATATATAAATACCTAGTACAAGTTGTATGAGCTCAGATAAACCAGGTTTTTATGCAGAATGCATGAGTTTATTTTCGAACACTTTGAAGCTCTACCGATTGTCCTAAGATGGATGGGGTTGTGGTTTACACCATGTCAGCTAGAAAGAGTGTTTGTTGCAATGACAGCACATTTAAAATATACTGTTTAGTTTTTAGCTTTTTTAAACAACAATATTTTGTGATTATTTCCAAATTTTGAGTACGATACAGCTAAAGTTAAACTGTGGGAAGAGTACACTAAAATGAGGCTGGTAAATGCAAGTGCTACAATAGATAAAACAGAAACAGCTCAATTCCGGCTTCAAACAGGACGTGGCTTGCTTGGAAAGCACCTCTATAGATTTGGAATGTTTAAATCTAGTGCCTGTTGGATGTGTGGAGCTGGTGAATAGGATAGGAAACATTTTTTTGAATGTATGTACATATATCAAAGTTGAACGGGACAAAATGCCAAATGGCGTGGATCGGTGTGAACAAGAGTCAAATCTCTACTGGATAACTAGAAAACACATGATGGCATGAATAATGTCTATTGTGGGCATATGAAAAGAAGAAGAAAGAAGAAACTTCATTAGCAAGTTATTTATGAGCCAAGAAAACAAAGACGTCGTTAACGTGAAACGTGAAAGTAGTAATTGTGAAAACAAAGTCTGACTGTATTTGAAATGTTCTTTGATCAGGACGTGCATAATAATGTCCTATGTAAACAACCCCTCAAAGTTTCAAATTTTTTGGGTGAAAATTGGAGGCCAAAAAATAGTCCAGAATGTAAATGGACATTATTTTTTTTCGACAATTTCGATATCACTATTTTATTTTTCACTAGCCTCTATAAATAAATAAATAGGGCCTACAGTAGGTCTAAATGGCTTTGGTTAATGTTACAAACGTTTAAACTTTCTTAACATGTAAGGCCATACGTACAGTTGCATTAAATGAATTTAGTAAATAAGTGAGAAAGTTAAAACTAGATAAACAATGATTGAAGGGATCAACTACCAGGTGGTCCAGCTGGTATTACCTGCAACGCCTCCACCCTCCACACCTCCGCCTGCAGTGCGGCCCTCTCTTGCTCGTCTGACCGCCTCTGCAGACTCTCCAGCATCAACTGCAGCCGCTGCTTGTCCTTGAGTCCGCACTCGACGCTTGCTTCCAGAGCCTCGACCCTAGCCCGGGCGACGCCCACGTCCGTCTGGAGCCGGTCCCCGTTGAGTTTGAGCGCCGCCATCGAGTCGTGCACCTTGCGGTTCTCTAGCATGGCGTCCTTGAACAGCTGTTCTAGCTCCGTGTTCTGCTGGGCGAGACGCCGACTGTTCTCTTGGAGCTGCTCCACCTGGGGACAATGACACTCGTCACTCTCGGACGACATACTGTGTTGAAAGTAATTCTTTTCTTGAACGAACATAACTTCATGGATCTTCCCCAATAACAGAATCAATCGTGAATCAATCTTAGAACACCATTTAAAAACTTATTAATAATCTCAATCTGCTTCTATTTATATTGAAGTTTATGTCATTGTTAACATTTATTATAATTTACTCTGCTTGGACATCCAGGTATGATAAATGATGAATTGATGATGTCTTACCTTTAATGAGATTTTCTTTTTGTCCTTCTCCAGCTCCAGGATTTTGTTACTGGAATCATGGAAGCTTGCCTCCTTCATGTTATCAATAGTGGCGAGCAAGCGTCGGTTCTCTAGCTCCAGCTTGAGTGCTCTCGCCTGAGCGTTGCTAGTCAGCTGTTCCGACAGGCTGTTGTCTCCGCCACCCAACATCTCGCCGCCGTCACTCTCTATGTCTGCGAGCGCAGTCTGATCGCTCACCGCAGACTTCGCGACCAGTTGAAGCTGGGCGTTCTCTTCAAACAGCTCTTGAAGTTTCTCGTGGTCAGCCTCACGGTCCAACATTAACTCATTGAGGTGTTGTTTGTACTTAAGTAGTTCGCTCTCTAGCTCGAGCTTGTGGTCGCCCCTCTTGCGCGCCTGCTGCAGCTGCTCCTCGAGCATTTCACGGGTCTCCAGCAGAACTCTGCAACAAACAACACACTGATATTGTAGCTAGCAGAGGAGTGTAGGCTACTATTAAGAGCATAAACGCGCAGGGCAGACCATGGCACAAGTAGGCCTATACATACAGTTAGAATATTGGGATAATTCCAAAATGATGCCCCATCCATATCCATATCAAAGTTATCGCTAGTAGGCCTTAACTAAATGCAAAGTAGCAAGCTGGTTATGAACTCAAAAGTAAGTTGTAGGCCTAGGCCTAATATAAAATGTTTAACTAGTAAAATACCTCTTTTTGGTCACACTCACATGTGACAAAAAGGACATTTTATAATATTTTTGTTTAGGACATTCCAAATTTATGATTTTCTTCAATAAATATTATTTTGATATGAACTTTTACCCTGCTGCCTACCAAGCTGAACTTGCTCATCCCTCGGTAGAAAGTACGCTTTGAACCAGGGTGATTTTTTGTATTTTTTTTTATTAAAAAAATCAAAAATCATGATTTTATTTGATTTAAATCAACATCTAGATTTAAATTAGGGGTGTGCGAGTACCCGAAATTTCCAGTCGAGTCGGGTATTTGGGATTCGAAATCGAGTCTCAACATTTTTTTTTTTTTTTTTTTTACGATTTTGGTGGAGGTGCTGGGTCGCGGCCCCGTGGGCGAGTGTAAAAACGTAAAAATTGCTATCTATTTTTGGCACTACCTTACCAACTCTGATGAGTCATAATAGTAACCACAGTCTTTTGATACAAATTTGTATTTTTCTTGGAAGTTTTGACCTTTTTTGGCACAAATAATAAAAAATGTCAATATAATGTTTGTATCAACATTTGCGGAAGGTACTGTGTACGCCTACTTAAGACTCGGACTCGAATTGGACTCGAAATCGAGTAATTTTTAGGACTCGGACTCGACTGGAATTCAAAAATCAGGACTCGCACACCCCTAATTTAAATCTGATTTTTTTCGATTTAAATCAGATTTTTATTGATATAAATTAACAATATTAGAGTCTCAAAACTTGTCAAGTTGGTGAGCGGATCAAATACTTTCACAAGCATTTCAGAAAATCGAATTCAATTTTTTATTTATTTATTTATTTATTTATTTATTCGTAGTCAGTTGATGGTATACATAGGTCTAATATAAGCTATTAGCTAATATATATGTCCACATAGAACCTATAGTAAGCTCTCAAAATTAACATAAAATAACTTATCTAACTACATTATTGTATTCCTATAAACTAGGCCTACCTATGCTAAATGGGCTAATTTACTAATTTACTAATTTACTCAAACAATCTAAACCTAAATCTAGGATAGTCTGTAGCTGTTACATCGTAATTTTCTCCCATTGTAGGAACTCTTTTTTTGAATGAAAACTGAAATGAAAAAAAAAAATGAAAACTGCCTAAACTCAGTTAGAACTCTTGTGTTTGTTGCTCAAAATCAAGAAAAAGTGCATTTAAATTAACGATTATTATTAAATAAATCATTTGATTAAAATCTGATTTAAATCAAAAACACCCTGCTTTGAACTTATTTTTATAACATACCACAGAAGGCGGAACAGTACAAACACAGGAGATAGATTCAAACATATAAGGAAGTTAAGATAATAGTACCACCTAGTGAAAAATAACTAATATAAACAGAAATGAATTGAAGTTTTGGGAAGAAAAGTATTTTGAAACGAGCGATTTAACTGGGATTAATTGTACATACTTGTTGTCTTCTCTCAACTCCTCCACCCTGGTCTTGTAGAACTCGATGTCGCTGAGTTTCTCGCGATATCGCTGGACCTCTCCCTCGAGCTTGTCGACCCGCTCGGCTCGCTCCCTCATCGCGTCCAGCTCGTCCCGATACGCCTTGGCAGCGCGGGCGTCTTGCGTCAGGTCCTGCACCTCCTGGCGTAGCCTCGACACCAGTCCCTTGTGGTGTCCTAGGTCTTCCTTGCACTCGGCCAGCGTCTCGGACTTCTCCTCCCTGCAAGAACCACACACGTTCAATAGAAGAAAATATGCATCACACATAACAAGTACGGTAGGAGCCTACGGTACATTACATTAAATTAAAAACTTAAATTGGACTAGTATTTAGAGTCTACCCATCTGATTACATATAACTAGGGACCCTGAGAAATGGCAAATAAAAAATTCTCATTTCGTTATAAAAAATCCTCAATTTCAGTATATAAACTCAAGGTAAAAGGCATCATTTCGTCATAAAAATAGCACTGCAATCACAAAGGTACTCTTCAGCGAAATGAACCCATAGGCCTATTTGTATTACACATAAACGAATATTTAGGCCCTATAAAGCTAACTTTTTTAGAACTAACTAGGCGCTTTCGATAATAATATTTTCAACTGTCATGGTGCCAACTATATGTTAAAACAAAAATATTGATTTTAATGCTCAATTGTCAAATTATTTGCATATTTTAGACCTAAACTTGAAGAATAATTTAGGAAAGTTCCCGATTTTGCTCTAATTTAGCATAAAAACGTGATTGTTGCCTTATTTTGCTACTTAAGAATAAAACAGTCATATTTAGCATCATTTAATGAGAAAAGTCGGTCACAAAATTTCAGGTTCCCTACATATAACTGATATTTAGCGTGGAACTTTAATTTAAATTTTTTCAAAAGACTATTTTCAAATTCACTTGATTTCACCACGAGTCCCAACAAAAAGTGTTAGATTGTAAAAGTAAATCATATGAGTGGGCGTCCAAAATAAAACAGTACTTGCCTTGGTGGCTAGGCGGCTGGCAGGGGGACAGCCAGTGATAGGGTTTGCACTTTCTACATGTCTAGCCCAGGTAATAAGTTTTCAGAGAATCTTAAGGCAGATATCACACTAACAACAAACTACAAAGAGATTACTGCATTTTAAAGGTCTTTGTCCCAAATTTTAAGTTGTAGGGGATTACCACAGAAGAAAGGGGGTAAAAAAATTCCTCCAGTACAACAGTCGCAATAGTAGCTATCCTACAGATGAAGGGTGAATTGAAGAAGGCTGCTTACTAAATAATGCCAAGGTTTCCTATTCTCGTGTTAAAACCTAACCAGGTAGCAGCACAGTCGTATGCCAACATGGCCGTCCGAAGGCAGATAAAAACACGGGCTGCATAGGGAGCAAGTGTGTTTTAGCATAATATTTCATTGTAAGCGTCAGTTCTAGAAGTATTTCCACTTTCCAGTAGTTGGGTACGATAGGGTAGGACAACCACTATATTTTGTAACCATCGGCTGCACAATAACTAGCAAAATAAGGAATTTTATCTCGTAATTTGGAGACGTGTATTTTCAGTAATTTTAACTTGATGGCAATGCCGCGAATTTCTTATGATTTGATTGTTGGCCTTTTCTTAGGCCTACATGATATGTTATATAATATGATATCACAAATTATTTATTCTTTCTCCGCCCCCCCCCCCCCCGGAAGTAATTTTTTGCGGGTTCCTCGCGAATAAATTATCAAACTCGATTTGTTATTAAATTTGTGTTTCGTCACGCCATTGAAACCTCTTAAGGCTATTGTACCGCCTCTGGCCGATAATTTGAAAGTCGAAGTAACATGTCTGTAAGTTTGCTGAATGAAAGAAGGCCTTTTAAATAACAGAAAAAAAAATTGTGAATTTTTTTGGGCTGGACATAACCTCACTTTTGGAAATTATACTTAGATTTTTGATATACAAGACTAGTTCAAAATTAAATTTTGAGGATCGGTTTTCTGGACATAGTTTCTAAACACCTTTAGCTACAACTTGACTATAGTTTTCTGAAAATAACAGTTGGTGTACGAATTTTTTTGTCAAACGGTACAAAACTCGTATTTGTACCGTTTGACAAAAAAATTCGTACACCAACTGTTATTTTCAGAAAACTATTTTAGCTATAGTCAAGTTGTAGCTAAAGGTGTTTAGAAACTATGTCCAGAAAACCGATTCTCAAAATTTAATTTTGAACTAGTCTTGTATATCACACTTTTGTCCAAAAATCTAAATATAATTTCCAAAAGTGAGGTTATGTCCCGCCCAAAAAAATTCACAATTTTTTTTTCTGTTATTTTAAAGGCCTTCTTTCATTCAGCAAACTTTTCAGACATGTTTCTTTGACTTTCAAATTATCGGCCAGAGGCGGTACAATAGCCTTAAAACATTGTCTCACATTTAAAAAGCACCCCCCCCCCCCCTCCCCCCAATGCGGCTAAAAATTTAAAGTTATAAGTTATATTGATGGCACCGGCCTTCACTAAACTTTATTAATACGCATAGTTAACTAATTATATTACGCCTAGTTAAGTCCTAGAATTGTTTTGTTGTTGTTTTAGTTGAGATTATGAATAATATGAGCCCATAAATAATTAAGTCTATGCATAATTATTTGCTGTTCACGGCAGCAGTTGGTACAAATCTCTTGGCATATAAGAATAAAAAATCAAGGTAGGATAGTTTACATTGCGCTGCACAAATTTAAAAACTATAATTATGGACATATATTATTTAATAAATAATAATTACAAAAATTCCATATTATATCTTACCAATTATCAATTATATACCATTAATGAGATTTGCATAAAACATACTATGGTTTACAGTATCTTTGGGTTTATAATTTTTGAACCCAAAGACGGTACATAGCTCTTAGCCCGTTTTTGCCCTATACCGCCTACAGCACATCATTGTAATAACTTATTTATTTATTTATTTGCATTCTTATATTAACATTTGAGCATGTTACATTATTTATAAGACTTTCTTATTGCACTCATAATAATGTCATTAAGACATTAGAGTATTGAAAGTTATCCCATATAGGCTACCTAAAAACTAACTTATAACTAGGTACATAGGTAGGTATACAATATAAGTAGTGCCTGATGGCATGGTAGACAAAATTATTAGGTAATAATCAGAGATTCAAAACACTGAACATCTAGATTCCAAACCAAACTTATAGTGTTCCATATATGGATAAGTCACTAGTTAATAATAAAGTAAAAATAAAGAATAGTATTTTAAACCCTTTTTTTATACTGATTAAAATATTCTGTTACAGTATAAAATCCATGTTCCAGAAAAAATGATTTTACTTTGAGCTTAAATGTCTCTCCTTTCTACAAGTGTGCATAACTTGTTTTATGTCATCTGGCAGTTTATTGAATACTTTAACTCCCATATGGACGGATCGTTATCTAGCAACTTAAGTCTATGTCCCACCTGGTGTAGGTTGAGTCTACCTCTTGTGTTGAATCTGTGAAGCCCATCATTTGCAATAAAATATGTTGGGAAATCATGTACAAACATTATTACCTCCATCATGTACAGGCATGCCACCGTAAAGGATTTTTATTTCTTTAAAATATGGTCGGCATGAGACCCTTCTTCCCAGATGCAACATAATCCTCAGGGCCCTTTTTTGTAAGACAAATACTTTTGTAATATGTGTTTGTTGCACCCCAAAATAATATTCCATACGAGATCAGATACCATTATGGTTTATCGTTTATCGGTTGGTGGTATCCATGAAACTGATGAAAGTTGTGAAAAAATGTGTCTCAAGGAATAGGAATAGAACTCCCATCTAACCCACAGTATTGCACGGAATAATATACACATTCAGACTTTTTGTTTCATTACGCATTACAAAAATGTGTACTTCTAATTTTATGACCTTTCTTGCTTGCTGAATAATAAACATGATCGAGTAAATTCATTCTGGAGTTGACCGTGACGCTACAATGTCAATATTGCATTGGTTTAAAAATTGAATGCCGCCATGCAGCCGCCCGGTATCTGCCTTGGAGCAGTTCTCCACTTGACCGCCAGATGTCAGCCACTTTGCTTTTAAAAGCGAGTTCTGGTCAGGTTTGAATACTAAACTTACAATTCTTGTCGCTGTTTTCTCAGACGAGACTTCCAATCTGCTAGTTCCACTGCGAGGTGATGTGTGTTCCCTCCTCCGATCACTTGTGCGGAGAGTTTCCGATGTCCATCAGGTCCGTCTCCCCTCTGATTCGACACCCAACGCTGCAAGTAGTCATCCCGCTCCTTTGCTAGTCGCCGGATATGACCAATCATCAGGTCGGCAGAGAAGGGTTCAGAGGGTTCTTGTGTCAAAACAATCTGTTGGCTGTCCGTTACCTGCAAACATTGATTACTATAAACAACACCCAATGAACTCTTGCCTTTGGTATAAATTTTAAAATTTCTAGACTGTATTAAAATTAGTCCCCCCCCCCCCCCCCCCCCCCCCCCATTAATGGAAAATGCCACCAGCAGTTGGGGATATGCCACGGACCCCTGAATACCCTTGGGTGAGTAGGATTTCCATGTTAGGTCTAGAGTGAATACAATGTGGTACTCGCTAAATATAATTCAATGAATGTTTGTTAATTAATGCAAAGGAATAATAGGACTCGTTTATCTTGGAGTACCACATCAAGAATTATTATTAAATAGGCCTATGAGAAGTAAGAAGCAAAGTACTAGGACGTACTTGTTTGATGCAGTCAACAATAGAATGCTGTATGTCCACATTCATTTCCTTGATACCGTCAATGAATAACTCCTTGTTAGGACATTGTACGGCGCACCCAAGTAACAGCAACAGCAACAAGTTCATGTTCTCCACTCCGGCTTTACTTTCGGGATCGTTGGCCAGGAGAACACAGTCGGGCATGACCAGCACCACTTGGCACAGCTCCTCCTGCAAGGTCCCCAGAACACTGTACATTAGTCTGTAGATACTGCTTGCAATGTTAACTTAACTAGGGATGTCAAACGATACGAAAATTCATATCGATAATCGCGCCGAAATGAGAGTAACATCACAATTTATCGCGATAATATTGTGTCTAAAAAATATTGCACCAATACGGTCATTTGTAATCATATCACGAATCACGACATATTGGCATAAAACTCGCTTTCGTCGCATTTGCATCAATTTGAATTGCGCGCCATCTCAATGCTGGTCGGCGGATTGGCTGCCAGCTACAACAAGGCCCCTTGATGCCCCTCCCACGAGCAAGTGTGCGAGAGGGAGCGGTGAAGCGAGAGAGAGAGACAGAGAGCGTGCGGCGAGCTGCTCCTCGATCGGCGCGGTGGGCAGGAGGGGGGTGGGGAGTGGTTCCGTGAAATACATCGCAAGCGGAAAAACCCGTTTTGAGACGCTAGGAATTCATTGAAATCAACTATTCAGGAGAAAAATAAGTTTAGCAGCGTCGATTAGTCACATAAACGTAGGCCTACACTACTGAATTTGCTATTAAAAATCTGTTTTCCCAATAATTATCACAATATCGCTAACAATATTGCTATCGTACGATTATCGCGATAATTATTAGTGATGACATCAGGTAGTAAATATTGGAGTCGACTTCGGAGCCTTGGGAATCGAGCAGGAGTCGACTCCTCGATCGGCGATGAAGATAAGGTAGCCTAAAAGCAGTTGACCTTCACCAATGTTGAATTCCCTCCTACAGGCCTAATTATTGTTCCAGGAGAAAGCAAAAAAAAAATGTTTTGGCTGTAAGTAACAATACTTTATTGGTTGATGGAAAGGTTGATTTGGTTCTTGAATTATTTACGCAAAGTTATATTTAGCCCACTACTTTACGCTGTCCCCCCCCCCCCCACATCAGCAACTACGTATCGCTAGCTTCCAGGGCTCCAAGACTCTCTCTGCTTTGTTTTGTTTACGTTATGAGATAAGATAACGAGACCACAAGTGCAATCTCATTCATTTTATCAGCAAAGCAGCGGCGGTTGGAGTTACACTACAATATCCAGACCAAGGTCGAAGTCAGGGAGGGAGAGAGAGAGACAGAGCGAGGAAGAAGGAGCGCAAACTAGCGTGTAGGCAACGGGACGGGGAAGGAGTAGCCAGCAGCGCACCACTCAACAGAAGTCAGAAATCCAACACTATGAGCGGCGTCCAAGTCCAACTTTAAACAAACCGCCAATATCTGACACAGCAACCCACTTTCAAAGGAGTCGGGTAGGAGTCGAGTACCCGAACCATCACTAATAATTATCGATATAGGCCTACGATTAGCGTTGAGATCCTTACTTATAGGCCCTACCCTTAACACATGACAGGGTAGAACAAGAAGGTCACTTACACATTTGTGTAAGATGGTGTGTAAGTGTGTGTTCTTGTTCTATTTCGTTCCGGGTCAATAAGCTTTCCGTTATCACATAACAGGGTGAACCACGAGTCTACTATCCCAAGGGGCCCCCAAATTCTGTCATTAGAAAAAATATACCAATGTACCCAAGTGGAGCTATGCCATACACAAGTTTTGACTTGTGTATTTTGAATCCTTATTTAAAACTTCAAGTAAAAAAGCATCTTTCCTATAGTCAGAAATCATGTCTGCCTCTGAAATGTCCCAGAAGGACGAAACGCGTCGTGGATTAAGGTAACAACTTTAAATTAGCTACAGTTTCATCCAGCGATTTAGCCGCGGTCGTTTAACCAGTTCCCACTCGAACACTGAAGTTAAGCAACATCGGTAGTGGGTCGCCGCTCTGCCCTGAACTGAAACACACGTATATCGCTGGCTAGAGCAGACTAGGGTTCGTAAGCTTGTTTGACAGCTTCGTTCTCCTTAGCGCCGTCTGCTCGGCAGTCCGGGTTAGTGGAGGAACCTATATGACTGTCAAAAGTTACACCGTCCTTCGGATGGGACGTAAAGCCGTTGGTCCCCTTGGTACTTTTCGGTAGGAGTAGGCTATGAGCCGGTACCGGGTTTCCCCTCCTCCCTTCTCTATTAAATTTGCACTAGTGGGCTACATTGCCTGTTGCAAATAGAGACATAAATAAATAAATAAATAAATAAATAAAAGCAGGTGAAAAGTTTTGTCGCCCCCAGCCCTTCAGGCTGGGCTTTATGTTCTCTATGCTTCCCAACCTGTCAACCCTTCTCCAATCTACTCTGAAATGTATCTGCTATACTACCTTTGCTAAATTGAAAATAAAATCAAACATTAATATGTTGCCATGTAGCTGTAGCCATGCTGTGAATTGTAAGCTCGAGATGACGACAAAGAAATTGACGCACACAAACTACATCGTTACGGTATTGCATTCAGCCTACAACTTTTTTCTCACACTCACCAAATGCATGTTAAAAAAAAACTGTTTTTCACAAAATTTTGCATGGAAGGCTCTGCCCCCCATAATTATGTACTAGATCTGCCACTACAATAGGGCTCCAAAATATTCTGCACGCAGGGCCCCAATAAGTGTAAATCCCCCTTTGACCCCTGATTATTAGATTTTGGATAGTTTTGAAGTTTGACAGTGTTGTTCGGAAGATTGCCATTTCATAATTACGCACTGCAAGCCCCCACCCCCAATTCAATCAAACAGTGCTTTTTTGTTTTATTTTATATTACAAGTTATGCCCAGGAATTGATTCTGAATCAATACTTAAGTTCTTAAATTACAATGCTTTGACTGATTAATCGATGTCATCCCAAGTTTTTACCGACACTATTGAACGATAAGGCAGTCACCTTTTCGATTTGGTATCGATCATTGTTATTTTATCATAGTACATTCCCAACCGTTACTGTAATAAAATAATAAATATCTTTTAAATTCACGTACCTCATATAAACTTTTTATGTTTTTCATGATGATGTCCAAGTTTTTAACACGTATGGCCGCATTTCCAAAACTCGGTGTAATTTCTCGATGCAGTGGTTCAGGATCACTGAGAAATAACAATTCAAACTTTAAAGACAAGGAAACCCCATGTGTGATGGGATGGGTAGTGAATGAACAATAAACTGTGATAAGGTGGGAGTGACAAGGAAGCAATGAGTGTCATAAAAACTAAGAAAAGGTACCTACATTGTTAGAAGAAATAAAAAAGTAATACACACATTACACAAGTAATAATAATAATAATAATACACAAGTAAAACAAAAAATATAGGCGTAGTGCATTGGTCACTAACGTTCTACAGTGCGGACACTATCTCAAGTCTCAATAAAACTGATGTAAAAAATTAAAACTAAAAGAGTTGGTATCTGACATTAACGGTTAGGCCTACAAGTCTAAGTGAAATGATAATAGATCTGGGATGGGAATCATTACATGAACATTGAGTAGTAAAAGCAAAACTTTGTGCTTTTCTTTCTACAAAGTAATTAAAGATCAACCAGCTTGGGATGCTAAAAAAAAAGATAAACTTGGCCTCATATAGAGAAAGAAAGAAATAATAAATAAATAAATGGATCCCCGTGGACACTAATTGGTCAGCAGTCAATAAAGATTGAATTTAACAACAAATAGTTAGAAGATTAATTTGTTGAAAAAATGTAACAAAGATGTAGGAAAACTGGAAATCACTATTTTCTTGATTCTGTGATCATTGTCGGAATAGTTTGGATGAAAGAGTTGTAAGCCCATTGCCTAGGAATGTTTTTGAATTCAAAGAACATCTAAAATACCAAGTTAAAAAACTTTTGTCAGTGTCCTGCATTTGTGCAGAGTGTGTGGTTATTGTTGTACTAAATGTTTGACACAACCAAGTTGATGAACTCAAAACTGAACTTAATAAACTTAATGTCTAATCTAATATTGCTGACTGTTGCTGCAAGAAGTGCCTCAAAATGTGTACAAGTGTAGACATTCACATGCTCCATCCCTAGGCATTAAGTCTTAAAATATACTCACATCTGCAAAAACACTTGGTGGATAAGAGCACCATCAACTAGCTCTTCATAGTCTGTGAATTTATCCACATTCCCCAGACAGGAGCACAGCTGTAAAGACACAAAGAAACCAAGTTAGAAATCAAATGTCTCACTTTATAGCTCTAGCTAGGCGTATAGTATTGACGCTTATTATATGTGGCATTACCACGGAAATAACGTATATAAAAATTTTCAGGAATGACAAGAACTTGGTACCTACCTTCTGCATTAGTACGCCCTAGATTGAATAAAATTAAATAGGCTAAACTTCAAATTATTGGTAAAAAAAATATATTTATATTTATTTTATACCATAATTAAGTAGGCTTTGTATAAATAAATTATATGACTAAACATTATAATTCAACATTCTATTTTAGCTAGAATTTTTAAGAAATACGTACTGCGTAACAGCAACATAATAATGATAGATTTATAATACTAGAAATAGGTTGTAAAAAAAATTGTTACCACTAATGCATCACACCCACACTTTACTGTAGGGCATAGATATGCGGTATTTCTCACTGATCACTGTGTGCGCGTAACTTGGATACATACACATAGGCCTACAGTATACACATATTACATAATATAGACCTACAGTGTTGTGTGGGGAAATATTGATAGAAAGCTAGGAGCCAACAGCTTACCTTGAAAGAGTTTGGCGGTTGTGTAGAGTTGAAGGTCACATAGATGTATACACAAATAACATAACGACAAAATGTTTCGGCTTGAATAGCCTTGATCACCTAATGCTGAGCCACCAAGCAGTGTTTTAATGAGACGCTATTAAAATAAATAAAGGCAGAGGTCACAGAGCATAGGGCCTAGCTAAGCGAGAGTCTGTCGCTATCTAATCATACAAAGAGGCCCTTTAAACCTTCACATGCCGTAAGATACGATTGCACTGAATGCATTCGAAATAAAAAACCCATATAGGGCAACTAGCCTCTGTCTTATACCCGAACTCTATATGGTAAAGTAAAATAAAATGGAATGAAAAGACACAGACTATCAAGGAATAACCAAAAGCCAAGGTTTCATAGCAGTGGCGTAGGAGTAGGGTGGGCGGCCGCCCAGGGGTCCTGGCCCCTGGGGGTAAATAAAGGCGAAAAAGCACAACAGTAGGTGATCGCACGTGGCTAGGAATGGTATCGATTGATTGATATTTCAATTATCAAAAGGCATTTCGAGTGAAATTGATTGAATAGTGACAATACAGACAGAATGAGCATATTTGAAATCAAGTAGGCATAAGGAATTTAATGGAGAAAATTGGAAAGAGAAGGTTAAGTGTTTCGGACATGTCAAAAGGATGGAAAGAACGATATTGTCCAAAAGAATGTTGGAATTAAAAATACCAGGTAGGAGAGCAAGGGGCAGTCCACGTCAATAGGTTTGTTTGGTTTACCTAGTGTAGTGTAGACTTGTGTAGTGTAGGTAAAGGCCTTCAAATCAAATTACACTACAATTTACCCATGATAACCAAACATTTTTAAGCTAAACTTTACACTAGATTTCCCCACATCAAACTGTCAAACTACTAAAACATAATAAAACAACAAACAGTAGGCCTACATGTTGAAGGCACTAAACTAGTCAAATTAATCGTATAGGTCTACTACTAAGTACTAAAGTTGTTTGGAACATAAAACAATTAGTGCTTATCTTTTTTGAGATTAGAGTAGGCTACCCTATGCATTTGCCATCATCGCAAAATATAGTCTCACATCAAAAATACTCCGAATCGGTTTCTAATGCGTAATATAGTAGACTATTAATTGATTTTGAGACATATTGATTGTCATTGCAAGAATTGAGTTTTTCTGACATTTTCATCTGTTTCTCTTCAAATTTTGCGCCTCAATTTCTGCACCTACACTCTACATGACCTCCAAGAGCTCGTGTAGACATGCTACAGTTTACAGTACACTACACAAAATCAAACCAAATGGCTACACTTCACACTACACTTAATACGAAAACGCTTTTTAGGCTTTGTGAGCCTACACTAGCGTAAAGTGTAGGTTCCTGTAGTAAACCAAACAAACCTATTGATGGCAGGATAGTGTAGGGAAGTAAACCAAACAAACCTATTGATGGCAGGATAGTGTAGGGAAGAGTGGTGGCATGAAAGAAGAAGGTGGAGATGACTATCTTCAATGTCGACCCAACACAGAGTTGAACATGACAGCACATGATAATGATTATGAAAGCTGTTTTTTAAACCTTAAGAGTGACACATCTTGAATCTTGAATATACTAGAGTGAACATCTTGAATATCTTAAGAGTGACACATCTTGAAATATATCTGTGGATCAGTAGAGTGGTTAATTAACACATGTTGTTTATATCTTAATACGTCCTACTCTCTCCATTGACTATCGCAGAATGTTAAAGTTTGGTAATATAAATGCTGAGATTATTAGAACAGTAGGCCAGGCCTAGGCCTATACCATCTCTAACGTAAATTAAATACATTTTTAGATGCACAATGCCAATCTGACGGGTCAATTGACTGGTCATGACGGGTCAAATGACTGGTCAAATACTTTAGTCAATTGACCTGTCAATTGACTTATAGATAACATGTGTATATGCATTTATAACTTAAAATTATTGAATTTTATATTGAATTTGAATTGTTATGTAACGATAACATCTTCTTTCTTTCAATTAAAATGTTTAATAGGTAATATTTTATTTTAATTTATTATTATATAGTTATTTTGATTATAATAGAATAGAATATATAGCTCATGGTAAGCTGAAGCTGATCGGAGAAGGACTGATGACAGCATCGACGATGATGATGACGATGATATATGCCACTTAATATGCATAACAAGCTTTTAATAAAAAGCTTTTGTCACCAAAATTTAAAAAATAAATATACTAATTATTAATAAATAAAATTTATGATTTTATTACATTTGACGTCATTGACCGTCAATGACCAGTCAATTGACCAAATTGAATTTGACCGGTCAAATCCCATCCTACAATTTTTAGACTTTTACATGTTCTCTTACGCCAAACTGAAAACAAATCAAGGTAGGGGCCTTAAAGTGACGGGTTACACAGCGATGTTTTAAATCCTTCTTTTGTTGAATAAACACTAAAACAAACAACCATTTAACAGAGAAATTTTGAATGACTTTTAAACAGGTACACACAAGTGTTCAGAAAATAAAACACAAAACAACAGACACTAACAACACGTAACAAACAACCACCATCACCACTTCATTCTATAATTGTTGTCTAGAGGTGCGTGAAAATAGCGTTTTGTGAATAGATGCTACAAAGCGCTATTTTTTCACTTAAAACTAAGGTTTTCCAGTCCTATTTTATTTTATTTTCCCTAGTAGGGAGTTTGTTTCTACACATTTTTATGCATTGATATTGATTCAACCTTGATGACTTAATTTCAAAATAATAATATAAAACAACTTCATACACAAGTTTTTGAATGTGGCCAAAAAAATAGATGCTACAAAACGCTATAAAATGACACTTAAAAATGCTATTTTCACTTACCTCTAGTAATAAGTAATAACACATCACTATTATTGCACACATATTCTACTACTTTGTACTATAATTATTTAATAATTATTCTATCTTAGTCTACCTGATTGTTACAAGTTAAAATTGAGTCTAATTAAATATATGCATAATGACTATGTTGTTGCATTGTGTTGTTGTTGTTAGCAGAGATGAAATTCCTAAGAAGTGCGGTGGGCATAACAAAACTAGACAAGGTACGAAGCATAACAACAAGAAACAAATTAGGAGTGGAAAGTCTACGAGATAAAATAGGAAGAGAAAGACTCAGGTGGTATGGACATGTAAGAAGAATGAAGCAAGACAGAATCCCAAGACGAGAATTTGAACGTACATGTGGGGGAGTACGAAGAGTTGGCCGGCCAAGAGATAGATGGCGGGACCAAATAACGCGAAGCGTCGAAGAAAGAGGGAAAACATGGGATAGGGTTAATGAAGAAAGACTCTGGGAGGACAGGAAGAAGTGGAGAGAATGATTAGAAATGCCGGTTATGGAAGAAAACGAGGAAGAAGATGAGGGGTGCTGAGCCTGGCTAGCAAGCACTAGAAGATAGCCCGAGAAACTGGTGACTCGTCACCCCCCGACCCGACGAATGTTGGAAAAGGGTGTTATGAATGGTGTGTGAAGTAACCTTGCTGTAATGACAACATGCTTGCAGAATTTACTTCTTGCGTGGCCCTACCACAGGTTTGGTTATGTGTTGTGAGTTTTGGTTGGATGTAGTTAGCTGATTTTTAGTGGCCACCATCCGCCTGAAGAGTCCCAGAAGGACGAAACGCGTGGTGGATTAAGGTAACAACTTTAAATTAGCTACAGTTGTCATCAGCAGGTGAAAAGTTTTGTCGCCCCCAGCCCTTCAGGCTGGGCTTTATGTTCTCTATGCTTTCCCAACCTGTCAACCCTTCTCCAATCTAAACTAAACTAGCCATTTGGCCTTTTCCAAACTAATTGAACATATCTATCTATCTATCTATCTATCTATCTATCTATCTATCTATCTATCTATCTATCTATCTATCTATCTATCTATCTATCTATCTCCACTTGCCGCCATCTTCAAACTCAAATCCAGCCCTAACTACTATGAATTCCAAAATGAAATTTGATGCACAACGGAATGGGGGGCGTTGCCTCCCAACCCCCACCAGGGCTCTGTCCCTGTACCCCAATTCAAACCCAACAACAAAACCACAATCCATGACCACACACTTCATTCCTATGAATCACTAACTCAGGAAAACCAGGCAATCCCCCAAAAATGCAAAGGCTTTAGTTGCCAGCACTGCAATACGTCATTCCCCCTCCTCCCCGTCGACATAGCCTACATCACACTCTCTCAAAACGTAAACATCAATATTATGTAGGGTTCCTGATTTGTTTGATTTTTATTAAAAAAATCAAAAATCCTGATTTTTTTTATTTAAATCGATTTTTTTAAAATTTTGATGTAAATCGGACTATTATTTATCCAAATTGAAATTCTAGACTGGTGTAGGCCTATTAGGGGCCTATAGGCCTACAATTTTATATGCAAAACCCTTCCTCTTGGTTTAATTTTAGGCTGTTTAGACCAACCAGGTACGGGTCTAAGCTTTACAGATGGCTCTTGATCCTTTTTTGTCTGGAGATAAAACTTGATCAAATTCTAGCCACCCATTATGTCGTTTTCTCCCTGAAGAAGTCATATTAATCTTTTTTCTTCTTACCAAATACCAAGTAGTTATTAAAAAGCAATAACAGTATTTTTGTGCCTGATCCTTTACAGTCCTTCACTCCATGGCATGACAGTAGGCCTATTTATAGCACAGTTGGCCACACACATGTCAAGTCTTCATGTGTGGGGGCATAGATAGTGATAGTTGCACTTGGGAAACCCTTCTTCTTCTTGTTATGGCCTTGAATTCATTTCATATCTCATATTATGGCCAACAATATAATCAAATACAACAGAAGCAGAACAGCAATTTTATTTTTAAATTTTTAGTTCTATCACAATTATTGTATATGACTGTGCCCTAGTGTGTTAGGACCTAGGAATGAAGTTTTAAAAGCCTATACCAGGTCTAGAAGACCTGTGAAATCATTGATCACTGCCTCAGTCATTTGGATCATTTTTGTAATATTTGATTTAAATCTGATTTAAATCATTGATTTAAATCATTTGATTTAAATCAATTTTACCCTTATATTATGTCAATCAACACAAACCTTTCGATTTTCGAATGACCAAAAAACATACCCAAATCAACGTGCGCCACCTGAAAACACTCCACAAACCACGTGTAATGTAAGTAACACTACTCAATCATTTAATTAGGTACCGTACCTTCCAAAGTAGTTCCGGTCCGCTGAGTGATTCTTCACTATTGCCTAGGCCTAAATTAAATTTTCCGTAGTAATTGTTGGATGAGCGTAGCGAGCGAAGCAAAGATTCCATTTCACTACACTAGAGAAAAAAATGCGAAATGTGTTTTTTTCCCCCCCGTATTTTTGTCTGTCTGTTAACACGATTCCGGCTAAACCGATACTCTGATTGCGATGAAATTTTATGGAGGCCTTCGAAATATCTGAACTTAGAACTGCCACGTTTTTTAGCGCAATCGGAAATTTTTTTTCTCATGAAAATCGCAATTTTACGATTTTTTTATATTTTTAACAAATTTCTTCGACTTATAACAACTACATGCTTTGTTCAATTGTAGCCCTAATGATTTTTTCACAGAACCTTAATTTTATGAATTGATATATCCTCATGTGCGCTCAATTTGAGCGCAATTGAAAAAAATATTTCTCATGAAAATTGCAATTTTACGATTTTTTTTCGATTTTTGAGCGAGCGTCTCCACTTGACTCTTATGGCTCGAATGTCTTCGGTACAGGACGCACCGTTTCTCTGATCGACCTGAAATTTTGCACACAAGTACATACCACCTATGCGGGTTGCTGTATAGTTTTTGAACAAAATCCGATCGTTGGTTATAAAAAATTTAAAAAAATAAAAAAAAATAAAAATGTTCCGATCGTTACGAAATTTTTCAGGGTCAATAAGTACAACATTCTCTCCTATTTTACAAATTTTCAGCTAAATCGGTCAAGACCTTAAAGACTTATTGGTAATCATAATTCGAAAAATGATGTTAAAAAATCAAGGAGGTAGTGAAGATTCAACATTGAAAGTTTTTGTCTTCAAGTATTTTGAAGGTATGCCTATGTTGGTATGTAACATTATGGGAATGTCGTACTCGGGTCGTGTTGCACGTACCGGTGCTCGCTCAACAACGCGACGGGACTTTAGAGTTTTCCTAGTTTTTTTTCGGCTTATAACACCTAGGCACCTACATGCTTTATCCGATTGTAATAATTTTTTCAAAGAACCTTAATTTTATGAATTGATATAGGCTTATTCGTATGAAATTTAAGCGTAACCAAAAAAACATTTCTCATGAAAATCGCCATTTTACGATTTTTTTCGATTTTTTAGGCTATAACACCTTCATGCTTTATCCGATTGTATTGATTTTTTCACAGAACCTAAATTTTATGAATTAATATATTCGGGTGAAATTTGAGCGTAATCGAAAAACTATTTCTCGTGAAAATCTCTATTTTACGCTTTTTTTCGTTTTTAAAATTACGCTCATCCAACAACGCGCCTGAAAAAGCGTTTGCGAAGCTTCCTAGTTGGATGAGCGTAGCGAGCGAAGCGAAGATTCCATTTTACTACACTGGAGAAAAAATTCCGGAATGTTTTTTTTTCTTTCTTTTTTTCTTTTTTTTTGTATTTTTGTCTGTTTGTCCGCACGATTCCGGCTAAACCGATACTCCGATTGCGATGAAATTTTATGGAGGCCTTCGAAATCTCTGAACTTAGAACTGCCACTTTTTGAGCGCAATCGGAAAATTATTTCTCATGAAAATCGCAATTTTACGATTTTTTCGATTTTTAACAAAATTCTTCGATTTATAACACCTGCATGCTTTGTCCGATTGTAATAATTTTTTCACACAACCTTAATTTTATGAATTGATATATTCGTGTGAATTTTGAGCGTTATCGAAAGATAAATTTCTTTAAAAAATCGCAATTATAGGACTTTTTTCGATTTTTTAAATTTCTTTGGCTTATAGCACCTACATGCTTTATCCGATCGTAATGATTTTTTCACAGAACCTTAATTTTATGAATTTATATATTCATGTGAAATCTGAGCGCAATGGAAAAATTATTTGTTATGAAAATCGAAATTTTACGATTTTTTTCTTTTTTAAAATTACGATTAATTAAAAAAATTAAAAATTAAAGTTTATTTTTTATTTAATTTAAATTAATTTAAAAAAATCAACTTAGTAATGATTTTTTCACAGTACAACAGAAAATCCGCATAACACTTAACAACTCAATGCACCAATTACGCTCATCCAACAACGCGGCGGGACTTAAGCGTTTTCCTAGTATACTAGGCCCTATATGCTACTACTGCTACTAAATAATACTACTACCGGTACTTTACTTACCCAAGAAACTAAAGGCCCTGCCAAGAAATCTTCAATATCTGCTGTGTTGGCCATGGTTCCTTCTTATGGAGAACTTCCAAGTGTCATGGGGCCTACACTGTGCACTAGCTGACTGGTTTGACGTGCTGCTTGCGTAAATGACAAATGCCAGAACTGCAACTATTCATTTTTCTGAAAAGAAGGTTATGTTTTAAACACAATGGAATCACACATTTAATGGCCCATTTACAATAATGTAACATTACCAGAACGTTTAAGGGGAATGCTGTGTACTATTCATAATGTTTACCGGTACATACAATCACTGCCACCTACCAACCCATTATAGAAATTGTTAAAAAAGGCCTACGCCTACATATATTTGAAACACATATAAAAATAGGTCTACCCAAGTACTAGATAAGCCAACTATGTCTACATGACTTGATGCCTGGTTAGGGACCAAACTTTTTAAATATATGGGAAATCAATACTTGAGCACTAATAACATCATTCATCAGCAACTGACAACAAGGCAGCCTCGTTTACCCTATTTACGTTTATGTGAATTTGCTTCATGTAGAATGGAAGAGTTTTTCCAGTCTCAAAATCATGATGATGTGTGAGTAGAACTGCTAACTTTGAAGAGCATACCCTACTACGCGCAGTGCAACATAATTCCAATTGTGTGGCTCGTTGTTGGTCTTGTGGTTAGTGTATCTGCTTCCAATGCAGAAGGTCCAGGGTTCGATTCCCGCCAAAGGCAGAAGTTTTTTAACTTCTGATTTGGACTTGAGTCCATCAGTTCTTGTCTAAGGAGTTGGTAAACGGTGACTTTTGAGCCGTCCTAGCAACGAAGCACATAATAAATTCAGTATTGTTCTGAATCGGCCATGTTTTGTTGATTCTGGCGTTGATCCGCAGGTGTTCGCACTGTCCATACCACTGATTGCTATATTTCCCATTAAAAATATCGATCTTTGGTTGGTTATCGCTCACTCGTCGATTGCGTCGGGGCCTACAGGGTTGGCTTGGTTGCTTTGATTTACTGTCCCCCACTGAAAATCAGTTATATAGGTCCTAACTGAGTGGGTAGACTCTAAATATAATTTATTTTATTTTTTATTTATGTCCTTTTAACCTGATTTCACGGGGTCTCTACTCTATTGGTTTCACCAATGAAGATAGCACCACACTGGCAGGGAATTGAGTAAGTACCTACCTAGGCCTACATGGCACTCTTCGATGATTGCGACACATAGAAAGGTACTGCGGTAAAACGTCACCATAGTACTTGAACTAAAATTGAAGATTTCAACTAAAGATGTCTAATGCTACATCAGGACTCCATAGCATCGTAAATCATAGACACATCAACATAAAATTAAGATTAACGTAGGCCTATTACACGACTACAGCGAGCCTGTCAGCCAGTAGGCCCCACAGAAACATGTTTTAAATAAAATAATCACAGAAAGTAGAAGTAATGCTGTTTTAACTTCAAAGTGACATAGGTAGGCCAATTGTATATTGGGCCCTACCGACGTAGGCTACCCCTACATATTTCCAAAAGGTACGGAGATGGCTGGAATAATATAGGTATATCAGACCCCTATTACAACATGTGTCGGGTCGGGGGTGACAACTCACCATTTTCTTGGGCTACGGTAGCCTACGGCTTATCAGCGCTTGCTTGCCAGGCTCAAGACCTTATCTTCTTCGTTGTCTGTTAAGACCGGCATTTCTACTAGTTCTCTACATTTCTTTCTGTCTTCACTCTTCCCAATGTTTTTCTTTGTTAGTTCTTTTCCCATGTTTTCTCTTTCTTACTAGCGTATACTAAATTTTATTTGGTCTCTCCACTTAAGGGCCTATCTTTTGGGCGGCCAACTCTTCATACTCCTCCCCATGCTTGTTCAAATTCTCTTCTCGGGATTAAACGATTAAGCGGTTTAGCCGCGGTCGTTTAACCAGTTCTCACTCGAGCATCGAAGTTAAGCAACATCGGGCGTGGTCAGGGGTTGAGTGGGTGAACGCTCAGCCCTAAAACACACGTTTACATGGCTTGTTGGCTAGAGCAGACGAGGGTTCGAAACCTTGTGTGACGGCTTCGTTCTCCTTGACGTCTGCTCGGCAGTCCGGGTTAGTGGAGGAACCTATATGACTGTCAAAGTTACACCGTCCTTTCGGATAGGACGTAAAGCCGTTGGTCCCCTTGGTACTTTTTGAAAGGAGTAGGCTACGTGCCGGTACCGGGTTTCCCCTCCTCCCTTCATCATCATGCATCGTTGTTAATCATCAGTTGTTATTATACTGGTCACTGTAAAATGGCTTAGTATGCTCATTGATTAAAGAAGGCTCTTTAATCAATGGTATGCTGTATGTGGCCAAGTCATGAATACTGGACAGGGCTAAATGAATAAATAAATAAATTAATAAATTAATAAAAACGTCCTACACCGGAAATCTGGGACACACCAGGTGGTGTCTTGTGGGACACCAGAACTGCCCTGGATAAACTGAGACGTCTGGTCACCCTATTGAAAGTAGCCTACCTACGACTATCGAATATCTACACCACGTGTTCTATAGAGCCTAATTTACCTAGACATAACAACATAAACGTTCTTCACCGGAAATCTGGGACACCCCACCAGGACTGCCCTGGATAAACTGAGACGTCTGGTCACCCTATTGAACGTAGCCTACCTATGACTATTTGCAACACAAATCGTACTGTAGGCTATGAATATTGAATATCTACACCACATGATCTATAGCTCCTAATTTACCTACATAACAATTCCTTAAGGTTACAAATGGGCCCTTCCGCCAGGTGGGCCGTGGCAACCACTCATTCCCCCCAGACTAGGCCTACCTAGGCCTACTACAATTCCAATCTCTAATGTGGCAGTCAGGGGCATAGGGTACCTAGGAATAGGGGGTGCAAAGTGCAATAGCACTCGGGCCCTGAGAGATTGAGGGCCCTCAAGGGGGCCCACAGCAAGAAGGGGCAAGGGCAAGGGGGCAAGGAAGCCCATCGATAAACCTTGCACCCAGGCCTTTGAATTCCTAGCTAGGCCTGCGCCATTGGTGGCAATTGTGTGTCTTTATGCTGCCCTAGCCTAGGTACTAGGGCTAGCCCCTAGGCACTACTAGCATATTAAATTGTAGGCTGTGCATAAGGCCACCTGGTCCTTAGATAAAATAAAAAAGGGGGGGTGGACAGTGAGGTAAGGTAATAGTGCAGCCTAGCCTAGCCTAGGTCTGGTTATTTCCCAAAGGTTATGTGTGCCTAGGTCATAAAAATTCAATATAATATAGTCACATTTAAATAATAGGCCAAAAATACCAAAAATACGCTGCATCTGCAATAGGCTAGGCCAAGGCGTAAATTCAGACATCTTTCGCCACGGTTGACTGAATCCACACTGAAGATGAAGGAAAAGAAATACAAAATCTGAGTTAGGTCCTAGGACTAGGCTTAGCATGGTTCTTTTACCTGAGAAACATGTCTGTTTTTCACTCAAATTTAAACCTTTATGGAAGATCTTCAATTAGTTTAAATTAGCACGTTTTATTGACTTCTGAGACAAGGTAAACAACAACAAAAAGTGGAAAGGGGCCTAGGCCAACCAGAGTCGGTAAAGAAGTTGCCCTTGACGAGCCAAGCAAAGCCTGTTGATCTACAACTAGGACTAGAAAATTAGACGTTTAGAAACAAGAAAAAGTTCTTTTCGTGCTCGTCCTCGTACCCATGCACTTACCACTATAATGATAACTGGTCCTTGCTGGTATCTATCCACTATATTATAAATATAATTAATTTTCAATCAATACATTTTGAAAACGCATTTTAAAATAAAACTGTGGGATACACTTTACTTGTCGTTATTTGTTCGATTTTATCGGCTGATCACAGACCCGCACTATTCAAATCAAAGATAGGCCCATTGATTAAAGCATTGATAGGCCCTACTATTCAAAACACACATTTTATGCGTGGATTTGAAATGAATGCTATATAATATTTTCCACTTATCAACAGCATAGTAGGGCCTACACATGATAAGGCTTGGCTTGATAAGTTTTTTAAAATACACCTCGTGTTTGGAGCGTGTGGCAAACTGCGTTTTTTTTTTGTTCGTAGAGGCCCGGCCATTTGGATGTATTCGCACGACACGGTTGGTGATTCATAACATCCAGACGGCAGTTGTTCGAAACGAAAGTGAGTTCATCACACTTCAGAAAAGTGGGCGGCAAGTCGGTATTCAGCAGCAGACATGGATAATCAATATAAAATTGTCACCCCTGACTTTGTAAATGTTAGAATAAGTAATTCTAGCAGTACAAGTACGATTTGCGTAGAAAGGCGGTTCAGGAAAGATATAACTATAGAAGATCTGAAGGTAAGGTGATAGGGGCCCAAGGCCTAGGCTAGGTAGGCCTAGGACTATAGAAGATCTGAAGGTAAGGTGATAGGGGGCCTAGGCCTAGGCCTACTTCCTAATCAAGTTCTGTTCGCCAATACAGACCTTTTGGTTTGGCCATTTCAAAGCAAGGCATCTCGTGTTGGCTGTTGGGAGCCGGGAACTTCTTTGGTTGGGGGGGTCCAAACTATAACACAAACTACAAAACCTTGTAAGTGCTGCGCACAATTGGCACAGCATAAGCGTAGGCCTAGCGCAACGTAAGCGCAACACAAGGAAAAAGCCGTGCACAATTGTCATAACCGAAGTGTGGCGCAAAGAAACTACAAGGCTGTGCAAAGTTTTAGAAGGCTTGAGATCAGATGACTGCACGCCGACTTTGCGTTTGACATTTCCTCTTTGAAACCATTTACAGTATTATCATAGAGATATTGCCTAACATACATAATTAACAGCTCATCGCTAGACGTCGACTCAACTTCATACACGATAATAACGTCGTCTTCTGTGAGTTCGTCCATGATTAATAATTTGACACTGACACAATCATCAATAGTTGTGTGCGTTTGTGTTGAGTCGTGTTGTTTCTGGATTCCTATTGGTCAATCATAACTGAATGCAAGCGCAAGCGTAAGAAATATAAGCATCTCTTGTGCTGCGCTACCGCGCCTTCACTATGCTTACGTAAATTGGGTGTTTAAGCAGCCAGGTGCACTTGTTTATATTTCTTATGCTACGCTTGCGTTGCGCTGTGCTTATTCTATGCCAATTGTGTGCAGCACTTTAGGCTTAGCTAGGCCTAGGTAACGTTTCTATTTTTGGCAACACTACTTTTCAGTTGAAAGTCCTTTAGCCTATATTTAAAATGGAAACGGTAGGCCTAAAGGTTTTGTATTTTAGTGAAAAACATGACAATATTATTTTGGATCCCTCCAACTGAAGAATTTTTGGGAGCCGAGGATTAAATTGGCCTTTGCTAGACCCAGGCCTCTAGCGGTAAAGATTTGGGCAACGGACATGGACCACATTTATCACGCTTGAGCTGAGTCCGAACGGCTTGGGTGTGTAGCTCTACTGAATTTTCAGTTTGCAGTAACGTTTTTCACACGCTGTTGTTGTTGTTTCTTCTCCTGCATGTGACTGAGTAGTTGACTGGCTTTTTTTATACCATTCCTCTAGATTTTCATCTTCTTCCTGGCCAGGTTTCCCTCTTGCATCAATCCTCATCATTGCTACTTAACTCCTGCTCCTCTCCTTGGTTTTCTCTCTCCTCATCCCTGCCTGGTTATCCATAGGCAGTGATTTAAATTTTGCAACAAAGCCTTTTAATTCCTTTTCCCCCACCACCTGCCAGACCATTCCACTCAACTATTGTTCTGGCCAAATAAGAATATTTCCCCACATCAGTTCCCCATGTTCCCCTCTCATAGGCCTACTTCCACCCAGTATCTCCTCTTGAAATGTAACTAGCCCTCCTTAAACCGTTATGAAGATCATGCCATCTTTCTTGCGCTCTCGATACCCTGTACATTTTCCCCAGTCTGTCCTGTCTTCTCCTATCCTCCAGTTTCTCCCAACCAAGGTCCCTGACCATCCCTCCTACATCCTCGTAACACCTCCCGTTTCCATCCACCACCTCCCTCCATGTCCTTCTTACTTCAAACACTCCTGACTGCCCTCCTCTGGACCGCTTCAAGGGGACGCCTGAATAACGCCGAATCGATCGTGTGTAGTGTACTTGCCAATTTTCCACCTAACCTTTTTGTTCCAACACAAAAGAGTAGGCCTAGCGTGGCAAGTACACTACACACGATCGATTCAGCGTTGTTCCATTCGGCGTTGTTCAGCGCCCCCGCTTCAAGTATTGCTATTTCTCCTGCTTTATAGGGATCCCACCCTGCTGAAAAGTCTTGTCAAGATCTTGCAAGATCTTGTGTTAAGTAAGATCTTGCATTGAAATAAGCTGACTCTCTTCCTTTGTTCCCACTGCCCATGTTACTGCCTCATATATTAGTAAAGGTACAAAATATGCCTTGTAGGCCCTACAGCAAAATTTTACATTTTTGTGGGAACAACTCATTCCAGAGTAGCTTTCTAACCAATTGGTAAAATCCTTCTGCTGTTTGCACTCTAGATGACACTTCCCTACCCACTTTTGCATTGTTTGTCAATATACTTCCCAAATATTAAAATTTTTCTTTTTCTTCTAAGGCTTCTTTGAATTTGAACTAAATTTTAATTTGCATGGTGTCCAATGGCCTATATAATTTCTATGTTGGTATTTTTAATAATGTAGGCCTTGGCCGTCTTAATGTGATATTAAATATGTAATAATATTATTGCAGGGAAAGCTAGAAATGTTGACTGGAGGAAATCAAGCTACCATGAAGATTGAAGTCTATGATATGGATGAGAAATTCACATGCGCACTCGATAACAATTCTGCCTTGCTTGGATCGTACCCAATTGACGATGGAATGAGAATTCATGTAAGTAGGCCTACCGGGTAGGCTAGTCTTGGGTAGAAGCATGCTTCTGCTACTTAGTAGCAGAAAAAAATAGATGGATAGGGCCTATCTCAATTGTATCATTATACGATGGAAGTACGGAACCACTGCAACGCACCAAAATAGTACAGGGTCCTAAAGCGGGAATCGAACCCTAGACCTTCTTCATTGGAAGCAGATACGATATCCATCCACAAGACCAAACTACACAAGGTTATGCTGTTTATCTTACACTGACCGTTTTCAAACATTCAAACTCACCCTTCTCTTCACATGACCCATTCTGCTGCCACTCCAACATAATTATATTATCATGACCCCCGTGGTGTACAAGAGCGCTCAACGCATCCCACCCACTCATTCTGCTTCGACCCGGCACCGCCACCAAAATATCTTCCATGTTTTATGTACGTGATGTTCATAGCCAGTTTATACCCGGTCGTACCTATCCTTCCACACAGCACAAATACACCTGTGCTTTGTTTAAAAGCGACGGCGCTATAAACCTGAAAGTTTCATCAGGATTAACCACCCGTATTATTTTATTTTATAATACCGAAATATGTTCTACTTGCTACTACTGTTTTGTTGGTTTAGATAGAGCCTATCAGCTAGGTTAGTGTTTGTGGTTGGGGAAAGGAGAGAGGAGACCAACAGTTGAAACCTTAAAGGATGTAGGTAGCTGCTTGAGACGAGGTTGGTTGCTGTTGGGGTGAGTAGGCCCCCTTGTATTGTAATATAACTATAAATAATGTTTAAATGTTAGTTTTTGTTTGTTTGTTAGTTGTTAGTTCTTCTCCAACGGTCGGTGACCAAGCCGCGTAAGCCGAAACGTTCGACATTTGTGTGAATTGTCAATTGTTAATAAATATATGTGAACCTTGTCTCAAGCAGCTACCTACATCCTTTAAGGTAACTGTTGGTCTCCTCTCTCCTTTCCCCAACCACAAACACTTGCTACTACTGTTGTTAGACTCAGTGTATATTGTATGAAGTAGATTGTTTCTGTTAGACCTCTAGCAGATATATTTCGCAGATATAAGTGGGCATTTCGAGTGCAAGTATATCACGCCTGGCCTCTCAAAGAGTTGAACAATTCAGGCTGTTCTTCCTATAGACGCACACATCGAGGGCGTGTTATTATATACACAAGTATATATATGCACTTATTGATCATCGTACTGAGAAGTAAACTAGGGTTTCGCGAACGCAATGTTCTATAGAATTTTTTTCTTAGTTGTATTTTACTAGGCCGCTTTGCGAGCGCGTTTTTAGTCGTGTTGATAGATAAGCTTTTTTGTAAGTTTTTAGTAGGCCTATGCGTGGGATCTCTTTACTTTTTCAAGTTCCAATTGCAAAATCATTTTTGTTAAGGTACTAGTACTGTATAGGAATCTTGGAAAAAAGTTTTACAGTTGAGTCTTTTATTGATTTATTTTTCTTTATGTAGGTAGTAGGGCCTACACCGAATAGTATTTTTACGAACCGGATAATCGTTTAAGAAACCGGTTAAAAACCGTTTTTTGCTCCGCAAGATTTTGTGTGTATATCCCCCCCCCCCCCCCCCGCCACTGCACTTAACAGCTCTTAAGACAAGCACTCATCAATTATCGTAATCCCAAGACGTAATGCTGTCCCATAAACAATGACGTGTTGATGAAGTAGTATTTCATAATCACGAAAGAGGAACAGCCGCAGGCCATTAAGATAACACTCGAGATTCCTTGCATCTGCTTTATATATCTTGTCACAGTCTAGTCAAGGTCACGATGCGTTGGCGCGGGGGCGGGGCTGGGGCCTGAATACTGGAGAGTAAACAAGATAAGGAAAGGCTAGCCTATGCAGTATCTCTATTCCCATGTGATTAATTTCAGTTATTACCACTGGTGACAGCTTTAATTGACATCTAGCAGATTGAAAACATAAGAATTGTTATGGTTATTATTTACGCAGTATAATCTCTGGAAGATCGCGAGTGGTTAAGACAAATGGGTTGGGGGAGGGGGCATACTCAACACACTGCCACAAGTCGGGGCATGAAAAAGACATTATAATTCGAAAGAAAATCGCCGCCAGCACAAAAGAAATGTAAACGGCATGTTTAGATTAACCTTCAGCATAAATGTGACAACTGTGTTGCATGAAAAAACGCGGCGAATTGAAAAAACGTGATTTTGTAAATTTCTGAAAAACCGGTTTACGAAATGAAAACGGTTTCCCACAAAACGGTTTATAAACAGTTTCCGATTATTCGATGTAGGCCCTAGTAGGTAGGTAGGTAACTTGACTTGACATTAGTTAAAAAAGTCTCCTTTTTTTTGTTATTTTAGGATTTAATTAATATTTCATTGTTGTAACAATGGTTAGCTCTTGACCAAGATTGCTTAGCTTCTAGTTGCTCTAGAAAGCTGTGTTTTTTAAATTAAATTTTTAATTAATTATTTTAATTGTTAAGCATATTATATCTGTGTTTTTACAGTAGCCCTAGAGTTTTTTGGTCTATGAAATTGACAACTAGGCCTACAAGTATTAATTTTATAATTTTAATTATTAAAACTTTCATTTCATCAAATTTTTCCACCATAAAATAAACTTATGGGATGGTAGGGCCTACCTAGCCCTATACATACAGTAATTCATGGGTTGGTCAAATACCAAAATGTGGCTCAGTCAAAACATGCTACGATATAATAACCTACAGAACAAGCCATAAATGATCCATCTAGGTATCTCTGTTGTTACTCCTGTAAACTTGGTTGAAGATTATCAATGTCAATGTGTAACGAAATTACAGCTTTGAGAAAACAGCAGTTAAAGTTAGGCATTTTGGTCTTTTTCTTGCTATATTTTATGCTTGCGCTATCATAACATAATAATTTATTGTGAAGTTATGCTGCGATTTTCTTCGGGTTTGATTTTATTAATAGATACTAGGCTAAATCAGATAAAAGGCCTATAACGGTACCAACCTAAAAATATAACGTTTTTACGAAAAATCTAGTATGTAAGCCTATACTAGTACCTTCAATTAGGATAATTTTTATAGAAGAATTAATTACTACGGTAATACCAATTAGGCCTAATAATAGAATGTAAAATACACTGCCTCCTAGATGTTGCTTGTGGCTCCTCGTTAGCCACGAGCAACATCCTATCCTGGAGGCCCAAAGATTTGCTTTTTGAACACATTGTAGGTGATTGTTGTCAAGTTTCTATAGTTACTTGTTAATTATTAGGCCTATACACCTAAAAAACTCATACGTATTAAAACCTTTATTTCTATTGATTCTGGCTTACTTTTTCAACTTTTTTTTTCAAATGGCAATACTGTACATCACCATTACCTTAAATGTCCATGTGAAATATGAATGTTGTAGCCCCACCCGTTTGGACAGAATCGGCCCGAATATCACGAAAATGTCCAATTAAAATTTTTAAAAATCATAAAAGTACAATATTCATAAGAAATAATTCTTCGATTATACCCAAAAACGTGGCAGGTCTAAGTTCAGATATTCCGAAAGTCCCCTCCAATTTTCATCAAGATCGCATATGCCGTTTGGCCGGTAGAGCGCGAACAAACAGACAAAAAAACAAAAAACACCCAAGCTAATTTTTTTGGGGGGGTCAGTGAAATTGAAATCTTTGCTTCGCTCATCCAATTACATCTACGGGAGTGTTTCCCAATTAATTAAATTTTAAAATATCATGCGACAGTATGCCCTAGTAGAGGCATAGATGATGATTTCACTCACTGGTTGTTGTTGATGCTGATTTTAGGTGCCCTTAAACTAGTACGGTGGTGCCCAAACTTCCTGAGTTATGGGCAACATTATAATCTGGAAGAGTTGTGCGGACAACGATCCATCTTCTCTTTTCTCGTATCCTATTGCCGACTTGAAGAATGAGATGGATGTGCTTGTAGCCTACGGCAGGGGCGTAGGAATAGGGGGTCAGTTGCACCCGGGCCCTCAAGGGGGCCCATTGAGTAGGGCTGTGAACGGGTACCCGCCCGTTGATAATAGCCCGGGTAATGAAATGAGTCGTCGGGTACTCGTTTGACCGTTTTTCGTTTCAAATTCCGCTCAATTAATGCGGCCGCCGGTCAGGCTTGCACTCGTCGGCGCGCAGCAGCGGCAGTAAGTGATTTGTCATTAATACGCGCTCGTATTTCGTCCGTCGAGCTCCAGTGAGTGACGTCACCAACACGCTGCGCGCGCACCCCTATTCATCGTAATCGCCGATAAGTGAATGGCGGAGATATTTATGCATTCCGGCAACATCAGTTCCTAATGAATATGCATTTTCAACAGCTGGACATTAGAATAGGGAATATTCCACTTAATATTTTATATTTTATTTTAATTCTTATTCATGTCTTAATAGTCACTGCACTTTTTTTTATTTAAAAAAAATGTTTTTTGAGTAATTTAAACAAGAATTAAATGGGTCTCCCAGTTTGCGCGCCAAAAACGAGCGTGCGCCATCTTTGGACGGTAGCCTACTACGTCATAACTGTGTTGAGTCAAGGCCAATTGGAAACTAAATGTACGTATATTTGTACATATTTACATACAGACGGCGGTGCTCGCCCATCCGCTCAACACAAACAACTCCACAGGGATGTACATTTTCACCGTCTTTTGTTTTTCTTTTTTCGTATGTGACAGGAGATTTCGCGAGATCATTGTGATAAAGAATAACGAGCATTTTGTCTTGAGTTTTTGCATAGCCTAGGACTATCATGGTATTCTTTATCTACAATAGGCTTTAATTAGTCATCAAAGTAAGGTTTTTGTGCGGGATGTGTGTCAGAACATGAACATGCAGGCCTAGGGTTGGCAAGTTTAGCCTAGGGCTTGTCAAGTGAGTAATTTTAGTATTCACATACCAATGCCTATATCCTACAGGAACGATTGGCCTAGACTGTTGTATTATAAATAATTTTCTAAGTCTAGGCCTAGACCTAGGACTGTTTCAGTTTTGTTTTTTGATTGCAATGTCAACTTTTCTCGTTTTCTGGCTAGGCGTTAAATGTAAAATGTCCGCCATCTGTTTACATTACTGTAGGCTACGCTAGGCGCTGCTTTGTTTAAAACACCGCCGTCTTGATGTATATCTCGATCCTACTATAATACTTTTCCAACATCTTTGGTCTGGATGTATGTTTATCCAGACGGCGTTGGATCAACACAGTTCTGACGTCACAGTCGTTTTTGCCGCTTTAAAAAAGTGCTGCTTTTAAAACGGCTATAAATCACTGGATTATTATTTCACGGAAAAACAAAGTACATATTTGTAATCGGGACGAAATACTTCTTCTAAAAAATCTATTCGTACAGTATTTGGCGGAAGTGGAATATTCCCTATTGAGCATCTCTGGCGCCCGAGACCGTCGACATGTTCACGTTTATGAGAACGTGCGTGTTAAAGTGATGACCTGTCAATATAAAGTAGATAAATTACTGAATTCATTTTTTTTTTGTAAGCGTAAAAAAATCTTAAAATTTCGTAATTTCGGGTACCCGCCCGTAAGATCGACGGGTACCCGGGGAGGCATATTTACCAATTTGCACAGCCCTACCATTGAGCAGCCTTGCACCCAGGCCTTTGAATTCCTAGCTCCGCCACTGAGCGGACCTGCTAGTTCTTACGCAACTTCTTTTATGTTTGGTTCAAAGCTAGAGGCACAAATGCAAAGAGCGTCCTGACTAGTGTTGGGACTTGAAAATTTTCACGTGAAAATTTTCATGAAAAATTTCAATTCATTGAAAATTTTCATGAAAGTTTATTATTAAAATTTTTAATGCTGTTTAATTTTTGAGTTTGTATTTGTATTTATTATTTGGCTACTCTTGTCATAGTATTCAGCCTATGCACAGCACTAGGATGCTCTGGCCTCTAACAGAGGCATTGACATAGGCCTAGAAAGTTTGTCAATGTGAGAGCTAGGTCACATTGCAAATACAAAGCCTGCAAATGAAGGTCTAGCTAACTTATTATTTTTGTAGGTTGTATAGGCATTAGTCTGGTTGGGCCCTAACCAGATAAAATCCATCTTTAATTAGCACAAATGCTAGAGGGTTATGCAGAACTTAAATGCCTAGGGTAGGGCCTACCTTAGTGGAATGGAAAGACCGGGACAAACATTACTTTGGTGTGAGGTCTTCGCCTCCAATTAGTCTGTAGGTACCGTTTTGTTTGTAGTCACTACTAGGAAGCTTCGCAAATGCTTTTTCAGGCGCGTTGTTGGATGAGCGTAATTTTTTTTAAACAAAAAAAACGTAAAATTGCTATTTTCACGAGAAATTATTTTTCTATTGCGCTTATAAAAGTGGCGGTTCTAAGTTCAGAGATTTCGAAGGCCTCCAGAAAATTTCATCGCAATTGGAGTATCGGTTTAGCCGGAATCGTGTTAACAAATAGATAAAAATACAAAATAAATCCGTATTTTTTTCTCCAGTGTAGTGAAATGGAATCTTCGCTTCGCTCGCTACGCTCATCCAATAATCTAGGCTTTCTCTTAACCACCCGAAACGTTGGGTGTATTTTTTTACATTTTGATATAGGCCCTAGGCCTACTAATATGTTTTATATTGCTTTTGTTTCCATCATTCATGTTGGATACTATCCCAATTCAATATTCAACATTTTTGTCTCAACGATTATTTTTATAATGTAGGCCTATTTTGCTATTTGCAAATTGCAAGAATAAAATTAATCAACAAGATATTGCATATTAGACTTATTCCACCTCAGCCAGAGTCCCACTGTAGGCCTACATCCTTGATAGAAATAAATTATTTTTATTTATAATGTGGTAAAATACAGTTCAAATAACAGATTAACAAACCTTGAAAATTTTCAAGATTATTTTTTTTGTGAAAATTCCCATCACTAGTCCTGACGATGAGTCAGTTAATCTGTTACGCTGCTTATTTTCGTTGATTTTCATGTATAAAAGGAAAAACGCTTGTTCACAAATATTTGTACTTCCAAATAAACAAGCAATTTTTTGGGTTAAGTTGGGAAATATTTTGCTGGGCTTGCAAGCCTTGCTTTAATTTTTGTATCAATTCTACTCTTGCATCACCAAGCAATGCACTGTATTTTTATTCATATGCTTTGTAACATAATGGTTTTTCTTTTTATATATTATATTCTTTTAACATAACAACATTTACCTTGCAAATTAAACACATTACACAACACTTTGTTATTGTGGGAAACGCACATGTGGTCAACAGTCCAACTATCTTGAAACGCCTGGCAATCAGAATCGACTTTGCTCTTTTTGTGTGATGAAGCGATTGGAACAATGCGAACTTCCACAAGCACTACCGTCTTTCGATCAACTCAGAGTCTGCCCGCTGCGTAAATGTGACTGTTAAGTGGAGTGGATATATCGCGAAACAGAGCAGGGATGAATGCGTCAGCCGCCAGCCAGCAGTGTGACTCATTGACCTTCGGTGTTAAAAGGGAAGATAAAAACACAATTCATTGGCTGTCTTGTCTGCACACAAGAATAAATGCAGTTCAATACTGCAAACATTTGCAAGAAACACATTTTCTATTTTAGTCGTCTCAACATGTAATCGGGCCATTCCCTTCCCTGTTTGACATACGGATCCCCTCCCCCATGGTAGGCCTACATTCCTCGATAGGCCATACAATAAAATATAGATTTATTTTTCTACATTGTTTCAGGTGATTGATAAATTCACGTTACGTAATGAGTTAACAGATGAAGCAAACGTTGAAAAATATGAAATGCCCCTTGAAGAATATGCTAAAAGGCCAGATACAGTAAGAGCATTTCTTGCCAAAAACAAATTGGGAAAATTCAATGAAGAAGAGATGAAAAAGAAGGAAGAGGATCGGTTAAAGGAGGAAGCGATGGAAGAGACTGCTGCTAAAGCTATAGCTGTCGGCAGTCGTTGCGAGGTGTCCACCCCGGGGTCTGCGCATAGAAGGGGGTCGGTACAGTTTGTCGGGAACATTGACGATAAGAAGGGCTGGTGGATCGGTGTCCATTATGATGAACCCGTGGGGAAGAACGATGGATCGTAAGTAGTACAACCATAATTACAATAATAAAAATTGAAAGTGAAAAAAGTTGCTAGTCACTAAAATCAGAAATGTAGGTAGGCCTACTACTAAATAAAACCTGAAGTGCTGTTCATGCATTGAAGTTAGGTGGAGTTGCCTGTGCAACTTTCACTTGTGCACATAATGTGTGTGTTAACACATTCTCCACTTGTGCATGCTAAAGTACCATAGCCTATGTTTCTTTGCACTCTGGAGTTTGTAACTAGTCTGAGTTTTCTCTATATTAGGTTATGATCACTATCCTGCCTCATGTATGCAAGAGATGAACATAAATAATTTTTACACCTCAAATCTTGATCCTACCCAACTAGAATTGCCAAGGAACTAGTACTTAACTTGTATAGTACATTTTACACTCGTGAGCATGTCATTGTGACGTGCAAGTATTTTTAAAATGATAAACTATCATCGGTTACTTCAATATTGTGTCAGTCGGTCTTATCTTGCACACTAATCATTATCATGCACAAAGACTTGCGTCGGTAAGTTGCGGACGCAAATATTGGCTAAGATGGCCGATTTGTCTCCAGCGATAATGTTTGGAGATCAGTGGAAACGAAATGCAAGCAAAAACCAGTCCCAAATGACACGAATAAATACTAGCCTAGGCCTATAGCACTAAAAGAGCATTTCTAGATAGAAATCAGCAATCCTTTATTAAATTTTGTGTTTTGAGCAACCTCCAACATAATGTGTAGTAGTCAATATTTACCGTCCACTTTGGAGTAGTGGGTAACGAGAGGCATTTCTATGCGAATGGTCGCGAGTTCAAATTTCACTCAATTTTTATAAACTTTTTTTGAACTTTTTTTAAGTTTTTACTCAATATTTCATGTTTTTGTCTTCTTTACTATGTTGGTGCAAACATTTTAGTTGAAATATTCATTTTCTGATACCAAAAAAGCAAGGGTCGACATTTGCGTCACATCCAGAGTAGCCGTAACTTTACCGACGCATCTAGCGACTTGCGGACGCAAGTCTGCTAACACAACTATCTTTGTGCATACGGTTTTATAGTCCTATTATTTAACATAATTATATTACGGATTCGCCCAAGCCCGCAATTTTTAACGAGACGCAACTTTGCGCCGGTAAATCATGTGCATGAGGGGGTGGGTATACCTACTTGAACAAATTTACTTATTTTCAGAGTCAATGGCAAATCCTACTTCAAGTGCCCTCCAAAATATGGTGGTTTTGTTAAACCAATGAACATTAAAGTGGGCGACTATCCAGAAGAGGAGGTGGATTTGGATGAAATATGATCTGTATTGGACTCAACGAGTACGCTGCTTCACCGCTAAATTGAAAGACGTTTTCAGAAATGAAACACCGGTATTTTACCGTTTTATTTGACACGTGTAATTTATTACCTGCTTGCTACACCTCAGATACTGACATTCCTTTGGCTTACAAGACCATGTTAAGTAATAATATAACATAATGTTAAAATAAAAAAAGATGCTATGATTTACATTTTCTACTAATTTATTATTATATTTTCATTAAATTTTATTACAATTAATGTGGAAAAGGCTAAACGGCTAGTTTAATTTAAATTTTTTAGGGTTGACAGGTTGGGAAAGCATAGAAAATATAAAGGCGACCAGGCACCACCAGCCTGGTCAAGCCATTTATGTTCTCTATGCTTTCCCAACCTGTCAACCCTTCTCCAATCTAAACTATTATGTTTTATGTGATGGCAAAATATAATAGTTTCTAAAAACAAGCAGTGAGTTGACATTTATTTAAAGATGTGAAAGTGACATTAAAACCCAAGTCTCCCATGGCTTGCTCCCCAAACTCCATGACCATAGTGTTGCTATAAAGGGTGCCCAGACGTCCCAGTTTTCCCATGACAGTCCTGGTTTTCAGGCACCTGTCCCGGTGTCCCAAGAAGAGACACCAATCGAGATGTCAAAATATGCGTTTTTCCATTCTAGGACGTGTTTTTACTATTTAACCGTCACAATTTCAATTTATTTTCTCCAAATACTATCTCCATTTCTTTTGTAAATATGCACATAATACATCACTTAGTTATAAGTTTGACCAGCATTGTTTCAGCTTATTGCAATTTTGGTCATATAAACAATAAACATAGTATTTCAGTAGGACTAGGTCTTGAGACGGCAGGTGCGTGTTACCCTACAAGTGCCAGCCTTAATTATTATTTTTATACTACCTATTCTATATATAATATAGAATTTAAAAAATAAAAATAATATCTGTTACCCCCAAACATTATTTTCTACCACATAATCTATAGCTTAAAAGTACACTAAAATGAATGTTTAAAAATTATGTCTTGTAACTGTGATTTTACACAAAGTTTTCAAAGCCAGCGATTTAGCCGAGATCGTTTAACCGGTTCCCACTCGAACACCGAAGTTAATCAGAATTGGGCGTGGTCACGGGTAGAGTGGGTGACCGCTCTGCCCTGAAACTCACGTATATCGCTGGTTAGAGCAGATGGAGGGTTCAAGAGCTAGTGTAACGGCTTCGTTCTCCTCGACGTCTGCTCGGCAGTCCGGGTTAGCTGGAGGAACCTATATGACTGTCAAAGTTACACCGTCCTTACGGATGGGACGTTAAGCCGTTGGTCCCCTTGGTACTTTTCGAAAGGAGTAGGCTACGTGCCAGTACCGGGTTTCCCCTCCTCCCTTCTGTTCATACTTCATCCTCATCTATCACCACTCATCGTCTCGATTAGCCAAAGTTCATAAATATGAGACGTTAAGCAATATCCAATCAATCAAAACAAAGTTTTTAATTTTTTAAAGACGAAAATTGGTGTTCTACGGTAACAAATCTTGCAATATTTCCTCAAGATATTGCTAATTGCATTTACAAAAAGGGGCAAGTTGATGCAGTCTACAATGATTTTAGTAAAGCTTTTGATATTGTGTAGACCATCGCCTCGGCTTCTTGCGCTTTGGTATCTAGGGAAAGATAATTGTACTAATAGAACTTCTACGAGACTATTTTACTGGAGAACAAAAACACATAACAAAAACTTGTAAAAATACAGCCAAACCTTACACACTAAAAAGAAATTAGATCTAAAAAAGGGCAAAGCTCATCTACCCTTCCACATTTGTGCATTCTTTATTCTTAAACGTACAGTGTCCCGTAACAGCATCCTTGAAAAGTTTGGCAAAATAGAATTTGCAATTATTAATTTAAAGTTAAACGTGATAGTTCATCCAAGTTCTTTTTTTCTAATTAATTTAAACGTGATATCATGCAAATTCTATTTTGCCAAGCTTTTCAAGGATGCTGTTACGGGACACTGTACGTTTATGAATTAAGAATGCGCAAATGTGGAAGGGTAGATGAGCTTGGCCCTTTTTTAGATCTCATTTCTTTTGAATGTGTAAGGTTTGGCTGTATTTTAAAAGTTTTTGTTAGTGTGTGACTGTGATCTCATTACTTTTTCAAGTTCCATTGCAAAATTATTTGTTAAAAATTAAAATATAATAATTTTATCAAAGTAGATTTAATTTCTATGGTATTACTATTACCAATTAACAATAGGATGTAAAATATCTAGTGGTCCAAAGACTTGCTTTTTGTAAAAAATGTAGGTGATCATTGTCAAGTAACTATAGGCCTAGTTAGCCTACTTGTTGAGGATATTCTTGTATAAGGCTTGTATTGAAACCTTTATTTGGAAGCCTTCCAGGAAACTTTTTCAACTTTTTCTTTCAAATGACCCTATAGCACTATTACCTTTATGTCCATGTAAAATATGAACGTTGTAGCCCCACCCGCTTGGTCAGAATTAGTTCCTAAAGCGCGTAAAATGTTAGGATTTATAAATCGGAACTGTGTGAACACATTCATTGAACAAACATTACGCTGCCTTTACATCTCTAGTCAGGCCTCAAGTTGAGTATGCTACCCAAATTTTGAATCCAAACCATGTCACAAAAATCGCTGTTATAGAGAGTGTATAACAACGATATTTCATTACAAATACAAACCATTGGATGTTATTTACATAATATATTTTTATTTAAAAGGTGATATTTCGACTTCTTTACAGAAGTCTTCATCAAACAAATTAACAATTAAAAAATCACAACATACAAGACAAAAACATTTCCCAAAAATGTATAAATATTAAATATTGCTGTGTATTAGTACTTAGTAGTACCAAATTATTAACAAAAAAGTTTTTTATGAATAAAAATAAAAATAACAAAAAAACAACATTAAATTGACATGTGGGACAGTGGTGTAAGAAAAAAACTATTGATCTAGTGATGAAATTGATGGGCAGAAACTTTTCCAAATGGCTGGATAATTACCCCCTAGGCACACTGATTTTATTGGACACACAAAATCAAACTAGCTTCCTTAATTTTCCGTGTTTGACAAATTAGACTCATGTGCCAGGATTGAAGTGTTTTCCCAATTAATATGATGTTGATTTTCGTACACATGTTCTGCGATTTTTTAAGTATCAATCTTATGTTGTTTCTAGGGATGTGCGAACGTTTGTAACTCGAACTTTAACTTAAAAAAAGTTTGAGTTTGGTTCAAGTTCGAAAAAAAGTTTGAAGTTCGAAAAAAAACATTTTTTTTCCTACTTATTTGTAATGGTGTGCAGTCACATATTATTTGACAAGTCAAAAAATGGTTCTCAGTTTACAGGTACAAATTTAAAAACAAAAAAATGGATGGTGGAGTCACTATTTTACCCTTTTTTGACGGTTTGATATACCTTTAAGTTGGGTTCGAGTTTGATACAGTTCAAAATTTTTGCCGAACCAAAGTTCGAAGTTGTTTTTTTTTTACTGGGAAAGTTCGAGTTCGAAGTAAAAATAGTGGGTTCGCACATCCCTAGTTGTTTCACATTGTTCTTGTGTTCTTTTATTCTTACCATCAAAGGTATTTTGGTTTGGTTGGATGCCAATCCATTCAGATCTATAATGCAACCACAATTCAGAAGTTAAATAGTTACCGTCTCTGTGGTCTAGTTGGCTAAGGGGCCTACCTGGAATGTGGGAGACTCGGGTTCGAACCCCGATCGCTGATCGGGATGGATTTTTTAACTTCTGAATTGTATTATATATATTATATTATATTTATTTAGTTGTCCTCCTTTGTAAATCAGTTTTTAACTGAATAGGATAGATGTTAAATAAATAAAATGAGTTGCGAGTTTTGTTCGTATTTGTAGTTAGTTAGCTGACTTTTATACTTTTATTAATCAAGCCACTTGTCGCATTTCCAATTGGATAAGCAGGAAGAGCCTTGTTATGAATGCAGAGAAAACTCACCTTATGTCTATTCATCCACGTCAAGCTACCAGGACACCAACTGTATTTCCAGTTTGGCTAAATGGCATTCTATTGTCGCAGTGTGACGAGCTCGACTTTCTTGGTCTCTGTATTGACAACAGCTTGGACTGGCAATCTCATACAGACAAATTAGCTAGTAGACTGAGCAGAGCTTGCTATGCAATTATGGTCATTAGACAATGTATCTCACTTGAAGCAGCACTTTGTGTTTACCATGCCTACTTTGAATCGCTTATAAGATGCGGCATATTACTATGGGGCTCTTCTTCTATTCGCAATTTTAATAAGATTTTTATCCTTCAAAAAAAAGCAATCAGAATTTTACTTCAAGTTAGCAATAGGCAATCATGTCGGCAGTTTTTTTATCAATTAAATATCTTAACAGTTGCCAGCCTTTACATCCTGGAAGTCGCCTGCCACATCAAGTCTAACCTGGGGAGACTCAAAATTAACAGCAACATCCACAGCCATCACACCAGAAATCGTGAGAATGTACAAGTCCTGCCTCGCAGATTAGAGTTAACTCAAAAGAGTCCAGACTTCCTCGGCGCAAAGATTTTTAATATTCTTCCTAAACATATTACCGAAATTGAAAACTCACGCGATTTTAGGAATACTTTAAAAAACTTTTTAACCACAAGGGCTTTTTACAGCATTAATGACTTATTTGAACACTAACCTTGTGCCAGTCAGTTCTTCTCTTATCACCATTTTATTTTATTTTAAGCATGTTCATCTGTATCTGTGATAGCCATCTGTGTTAGCTCAAAAGCGAATTCGAATGTAATTTTAATTGTATTACCGTGTAAGCTAATGCTTTACTGTAAATGTTTACTGTAACCAATAATTTGCTGACCATGTACCATGTATAAGTGTTATCACACATAATACCTATGTACAATAAAGAACTGAACTATGAACTATGAACTAAGTGACCACCGTCCGCCTGTTAAGTTCCAGAAGGACGGAACGCGTTATGGATCAAGATAAGGTAACAAACAACTTTAAATTAGCTGCAGTTGTCATCAGTAGGTGAAAAGTTTTGTTGTCCCCAGCCAAGGTCTGGGCTTTATGTTCTCTATGCATTCCCAACCTGTCAACCTTTCTCCAATCTAAAAAACCCGCTTGGCCTTTTCCTCACTTTGAAATGATCAATCCTCGTAATTACTGTACCTGTATTTGTTGATGACATTTTTGTTAGCAGTGTTTTGGCACAACAAAGACTAGGCCTACATAATTATAGGAATAGAGTTGTGGTGGTACTGAAAAGTGAAAATAAGTTGCGTGACTTAAGCGCCTGTCAGCAGTCGCTTTAGTGGGTAGAATCTAAAATCTAAATCTAAATCAATTTTATTTATTTATACTAGGAAAACGCTAAAGTCCCGCCGCGTTGATGGATGAGCGTTTTTTTTGTAAGTTTTTTTCTGCGTTTTGTGCGTTTGTTTGCACTTTTCCTTTGCAAGTGCTTTTTGAATGCATTGTGGAGGTGATTGTTGTCAAGTTTCTATTGTTATTTGTTAATTGGTATTATAAACTTCAAAAAACTCATATTAAAACCTTTATTTCTGTAGATTCTGACTAATTTTTTCAACTTTTTCTTTCAAAAGGTACTACATCACCATAACCTTAATGTCCATGTGAAATCTGAACGTTGTAGCCCTACCCGTTTGGTCAGAATCGGCCCAAATGTGACGAAAATATCGCACTAAAAATTGAAAAACTAATATTAAAACCTTTATTTCTATAGATTCTAGCTAGGTAACTTTTTCAACTTTTTCTTTCAAAAGGTCCTACATCACCGTAATCTTAATGTCCATGTGAAATATGAACGTTCTAGCCCAGCCCGTTTGGTCAGAATCGGCCCAAATGTCACGAAAATATCGCACTAAAAATCGAAAAAAATCGTAAAAGTACGATATTCATGAGAAATATTTCTTCGATTGTACCCAAAAACAATACACCTCTAAGTTCAGAGAAAACGAAGGTCCGGTCAAATTTTCATCAAGATCGCATATGCCGTTTGCCCGGAATCGAGCGAACAAACAGACGGAAAAACAAAAAAAACAAAAAAAAAAACAAAAAAAAAAACACCCGAGCTAAATTTTTTGGGGGGTCAGTGAAATTGAAGTCTTCGCTTCCGCTCGCTACGCTCATCCAAAAATGGACACCATTTTACAATTTACCTGTAGTTCTTCTTTAATATTTATTTATGAAATGCATAGTAAGCCAAAAATGTGGCATATAAAAAGAAGCACACATTCAAATGACATTAATCATGACAAGCTTTCTAGTTAAAACCAGCTTGGCTATGTAGATAGGAATGTTAATTTGATGAATTGGCCTACACGGAGTCTGTTGATAGTAGCACATATTATTCGCGTTATTGAGAGTAGTAACGTGAACTCCTGTTTAAAAATTCGTGAAAGATTAGAAAATTTTCAACTCTCATTTTTTGTTTCGAACCAAACATTTTATTAAAGGAGGTTTGAACCTGTTCACAGTCAGTCACCCTAATTTTCAATAGTACATACTTATCCAACACACGTGTGATACGTATTTTTTATGATACAACGCCAACGAAATAACACATCCGTTAGAAAAACATCAGTGTGGAACGCAAGCAGAATACACATTACACCTCATTCACCATTCTCAAGTCTCAATAGTGTCTGTCATGTTTACTCTATCTGGACAAGTTGTAACAATGAGTCGGGCAGATTACGATAAGGTCGAACTTCTCAATACCTGGTACAACCTACAAGTAGGTGCAACACTCCCCCGTAATACGATACGGGAGTGGGTGAAACTGTATGAAAGAGCTTACACTCACTGGGGAAAGGATGAGCCTAATATTTACGCCTCTTGATTATCTCTGGTCGCCAATGAATGGGGTGAGATTCTTCAGTCTGGAACAAACAAGAAAACAAAGAGTTAAGAGTATATTGCAGGGTTGACACAAAGTAAATATTTTTATCCTTGAAAATAGCTACTATTTTGCGTTACGTGAAGGAATTAAAAATTCAGGATTCCATACAATAATACGTCATGCGGTATGCGATGCCATAGGTATTTTTTTTTAGAATTTAACTAACATAACATTACATGCAAATGCAAGCATAGGCCTAAGAATCTGAATTTTCTTAGAATATGTAATAATCAACGTTTTAGTTTTTGCCATCGTGTCAATGCTCACAGGGTTTATTAAATTACTAGTATTACTATTACCCGGTGCTACTGATATTTTTATTACCCAATGTTGGCAGCTCTTTTAAAATAATTAGGGTTGCCGTTCGATGTGAAAATCGTGATCGATAATCGGAGGCATCGAATCGATTATCATATCGAAATATATCGATATCATAGACCCAAATCGATTATCATATCAAATTCCAAATTGAGCCTAGAAGCAGAAACACGGAAGAAACATCGCGAATTCAATATAATTGGGCAGACTGACGCTAGAGAAGTTCACGCCACAACACGTCGAGCCGTACTGAATACATCGCAATCGGGCCGGGCGATGTTTTCGTATCGCCTTGTATCGCGCTGCGAGCGCATGCGCACTGGCGGCGGTGGGCGTGGCATTATACTTGAGCAGCGATTGGCTACTCCGACAACCAATCGGCGCGTTGATACGACAGCGCGGCATTTTTAAGCATGGTAAACCGCGAAAACATCGATGTCACTATTTAAATCGATAATCATATCATATCATATCAAAATACTTGAATCGATTATCATATCAAATTACTGATATCGATAATCGATCGATATTTCGATTATCGACGGCAACCCTAAAAATAATGTATTTTAATTTAATGTATTTTTATTTTTTAACTATGGTAGGAAATCCTAAGATTTTGCCAAAAATCCTGAAATCCTTGAGACACTTTAAAAATCCTTAAATAAATAAATAAATAAATAAATAAATTGTATTTAGAGTCTACCCACTCAGTTATATAACTGATTTTCAGTGGGGGGCAGTAAATCAAAGCGACTAAGCCTACCCTGTAGGCCCCGACGCAATCAACGAGTGAGCGATAACCAACCAAAGATCGATATTTTTTGGATGAGCGTAGCGAGCGAAGCGAAGATTCCATTTCACTACACTGGAGAAAAAAATCCGGAATGTTTTTTTTTCTTTTTTTTGTATTTTTGTCTGTTTGTTAACACGATTCCGGCTAAACCGATACTCCGATTGCGATGAAATTTTATGGAGGTCTTCGAAATCTCTGAACTTAGAACTGCCACGTTTTTGAGCACAATCGGAAAATTATTTCTCATGAAAATCGCAATTTTACGATTTTTTTCGATTTTTTTTAAAATTTCTTCGACTTACAACACCTACATGCTTTATCCTATTGTAATGATTTTTTCACAGAACCTTAATTTTATGAATTAATATATTCGTGTAAAATTTGTGCGCAATCGAATAATTATTTCTTATGAAAATTTCAATATTACGATTTTTTCCTTTTTTAAAATTACGATTAGGCCTAATTAAAAAAATTAAAAATTCAATTTTTTATTTAATTTAATTTAATTTAAAAAAAATCTTCAACTTAAAGTCCTGTTACACTATCAACTTGTTGGCTCAACTCGTTGACAAGACTATACTCTGTGTGTGTCACCTCCATCAACTGTTGACGGTAACACTTACGCCACCTATCAACGTCTTTCCCGAACTAAGTGCACTGGTAGCACCCTCTGGTGGTATAATTTTATACTACACTAGTTATTATCTGCGCCACCGCCACCTAGATGTAAATTTTAACCATTTTTTTTGTTTGTCTCGACAGGACAACAACAAAGTTACCGCCAAAATAAATAATTATAATAACAACAACAACAACCACAAATAGTTCACGTGCTTTGTGAAGCGTCAATAGACTTCCATAGTCAATGATACTATCTCTTCACCACGCATTACGTCGATATAAAAGTATACACTCAACGAAATTATCACGTGACAAAATGTCGCTCAGCCATTGGTTGAACGTCGTCAACATCTGGTCAACATTGCTAAAGAGTTGAACTTGTTCAACTTCTTGTCAACTTATTGCCGTGGTCGTCAATGTTGAGTCAACATATTTCAGTGTGTAACAGGAGTTTTAGTAATGATATTTTCACAGAACAATAGAAAATCCGCATATCACAATGGCAGCTCAATGCACCAATTACGCTCATCCAACAACGCGGCGGGAAGCGTTTTCCTAGTAAAAGGAAATATAGCAATCAGTGGTATGGGCAGTGCGAACACCCGCGGATCAACGCCAGAATCAACAAGGCCGATTCAGAACAACTCTGAATTTATTATGTGCTTCGTTGCTAGGACGGCTCGTAAGTCACCGTTTACAAACTCCTAAGACACGAACTGATGGACTTAAGTCCAAATCAGAAGTTAAAAAACTTCTGACTTTGGCGGGAATCGAACCCTGGACCTTCTGCATTGGAAGCAGATACGCTAACAACAAGACCAACGAGCCACACAATTGAAATTGGGTGTCGGGTAAGAAAGTAATCTGGTAATGTTAGGTTTCGGGGACTTATTTGAATTTATCTTCATTTTGCAAAGGTTTGTAAATATTGCTTTATGGGAAAATCCAAAAAATGGAAGTTTTGGTCTGCAGGATTCAAGATTGGTAAGATTTGTGATGGTTTGCTACTTAAACACCTCACGGCAATATCCCTCAACTCAATTCAGCACCCATTTCCATCAGTGCAAACTCGATGGTAAAAGGTAAAAAACTAACTTTGTGCTGTAAGCGTAGAGGTTTTGACAATTGGGTCAGGTTTGACCGTTTAAATAGTATACTGCTTAACAATAAAGAACTACAGTAGGTAGGCCTACAATTAAGTTTTGATTTTCATTGGCTGGCATTCGGATAGGCCTCGAGCAGACCAAATCAAAATCACCATCATTTAAAAAATCAACCCTCATACGGGTTGAGGAATTAAATTGATGCAATGTGCAATTCTAAAAAAAAAATGCAATGGAATTCTAATCCTAGTTTAAGTGAAAGTTTAACTGTAGATTATGTTAAATCTGGACTGCCCCCTCAGACAAGCAGTCACGTCACACGTGACCCTGTATTCGATCACACGACAAATGCTAAGTCTGGACCGACACCTCCACCAATAAACGTACCCAAATCTAGTCCAGCACCTCCACCAACAAAATTTTTCCACCTGTCAGTCTCCAAATAGGCCTACCCTACCCAAAATTTTGGGTACCCACACACACTTAACTGCATTGATTTAGAAATAGGTGTAGGGCCCTACTGCACACCATTTATTAACATTAAGCTAAAAAAAAAAAATAGAACATGGAGGGAGTTCATGAAGGACAGAACAGATGAAAAGAGAGAAGCTTACAAAAACGCAAAGAGGGAAGCACAAAGAACGGTTTAAAGAAGAGAAAGCAGAAGATTGGAAGAAGTTTGCTAAGAAACTGGAGAAAGACTCAGAAGGAAACAAGAAGATGCTGTATGGCATAGTGAAGAGTAAGAGGAAGGAAAGAGGGGGACAAATGTACCTAACGGATGACTCGGAGAGACTCATTACCGATGCAGAAGAGATCAAGGAAACTTGGAAAGAGTATTTCAATCAATTGCTGAATGCAGGAGCAGATGCAGATGCAGAAGGCAGAGATGTAGAGTTGGAAGGGGTGGCGGAAGAAGATGAGAATGGACCGACCTGGCAAGAAGTGGAGATGGCATTAAAAAGGATGAAGAATGGGAAGACTGCAGGAGTTGACGAACTGGTGGTGGAAATGATCAAAGCTGGGGGCCCAGTTGTTATGCATTGGCTGTACAGAGTGATTAGAGTGGTATGGAGGAAAAAGAAGGTGCCAAGAGATTGGGAGAAAGGGGTGATTGTCCCTATATACAAGAAGGGTGATCGAAAAAAATGTACTAACTACAGGGGGATCACTTTACTATGTCACACAGCAAAGATTTATGAAAGGATTGTTGACAGAAGAATAAGGGAAGAGGTTGATCACATGTTGAATGAGGAACAATACGGTTTTAGAATGGGAGATCCACAATAGATCCTATATTCATACTTAGACAGGCCATGGAAAAGAGTTGGGAGCTGGGTAAAAAAATGGGTATGGTCTTCCTAGACATCGAGAAGGCTTATGGTCGTGTTGGCAAGGAATGTAGTATGTGTAAGCTTGGTAAAGAAAAGGGGTGGACAAAGGACTGATAGACAGGGTTAGAAGTATGTACATAGTATGTGAAAGCTGTATAAAAGCACAGTTTGGGCTGTCAGGGTGGTTCCAAATAACACAAGGACTGAGGCAGGGAAGTGTGCTGTCACCACTGCTATTTATAATAGTGATGGATGACATCCACAACAAAGTAAAGATGGAGGGAATGGAAGAGGTAGAGGTTATGTTGTTTGCCGATGATTTTCGTGGCATGGTCGGAGCATGAGGAGGTACTCCAGAGGTACACAGACCTGTGGAAGAGGCACATTGAAGAGGCCGGCATGAAGATAAGTGTGATCAAGAGCAAGGTTGTTACTATGCCAGGAGAAGGAGATGTAAGGAACTACCATGCAGAGATCAAGATTGGAGCAGAAACCCTGGAGGTGGTGGAGAGTTTTGGATACCTAGGAAGTGAAATAATGGCAAGCGGGAAGATCAAAAAGGAAATCACTAACATAATCCAAAAGGCCAGCAACTTCTACCAGTGCGTAAAAGGCCTGGTGTGGGATAGGGAAATACCTATACAGTGCAAGATGACACTATACAAGACCTACTTCATACCGATCCTCACATATGCGGCAGAAACCTGGACTATGGGTGACAGAGAAGAAAGCCAAATTCAGGCGGCGGAGATGAGATTCCTGAGGAGCACAGTGGGCAAGACAAGAAGAGATAGAATTAGAAATACAAACATCAGAGAGATGCTTGGGGTGGAGAAGTTAGGTGACAGGATGGGAAGGACACGTCTGAGATGGTTTGGGCATATGAAACGAATGACGGAAGAAAGGATGCCCAGGAGAATGTATGAGAAAAGAATCGAAGGAAGAAGAAGACGGGGGAGACCACGGAAGAGATGGAAGGAGACCATAGCAAGAGACCTACATACTAGAGGAGAGAGCTGGAAGAATGTAGCAGAGACTCGATTGTGGGAGGATAGGAAGAAGTGGAAGAATTTGGTCGCGAAACCCAAGCTGACCCTGCCAGAAGCAGGAAACGGCGATGGATAATGATAATGATGATGATGAAGCTAAATATTATGATAAATGTATATTCTAACTGTAGATCTGAAAAAAATCAGAGCTTGAGTTTGACTAATGATAGAAAAAGAAAATAGAACCACATCTAACACAGACCTATCACTCGGGGACACCGTCTTTGTAAATTAGTTTTTATTTTTAAGTGACTTTTAAACAGACATCCGTTACGAGTTAACTGAGAACTGCTAACAAAATCAGCAACATCCGTATCGATTTAAACCTACAAGAAAAAATAAATTGAAAAATAGGTGTAAATGTGTAGGAAGCAATTTTAAAGACAATGGTTTTGTCTTTTGTTAATTGTTCTTAAAAAAAAAATGTTAGGCAGTGAAAATTGCATGCAGTAACCAAGGTCACTTGGAACTTCGCCTGGAATTTCAACCTGCTAACTACCAAACATGCTTAATGAATGAAATTCGATCACGCACACAAGGTGAAGGGGAGAGGATCAGCTTGTATCTTGCCATTATGGATAATTTAATGTCTAGACTAAACAGGCCTATTACAGAGGAAGAAAAATTGGAAATAATTATGAATAATCTCCTTCCTTATTATTTAGAAAAGTTGTCTTTGATGGAAATTAACTCGGTGGAGCAACTGCTGAAGCTTGGAAGAAAATTGGAGGCGGGAAAGACCAGGGCTAGCCAATATAAACCTCCACCTAGCCTAAGCAAGGCATGGGAGCCAGACCTAGCATATTCTGGTGTCAAGGCTAGTAGACCTGTGCACATTGAAGAGACGAGGGAACATTCATACAACCCTGGTCAAACAGGAAAAAACTGCTGGAACTGTGGTCAGGTTGGGCATCTTTTTCGCACCTGTATGTTAAAACGTGTTACTTTCTGTTACAAGTGTGGGGAGAGAGAGAAGACCGTAGGAACCTGCCCACGATGCTCAAAAAACGGGCGAAGAGGACCAGAATAAGAAGTCATCTGGATCCACAGGCGCAACAAAGGACTTCAACACCTGAGATCGTACCGGACAACAATCAGCAGATCAGAGACAAGAGACGAGAGAAGGTACAGCAGCAGCCGCTACATCAGGATGGTCACGGCAATAAGACGGACGTGAGTGCATCTGCAATTTATCATTTTGAGGCAGTAGGGAATGACAAACGGCCCTTCTTAAGAATAGACGTACTGGGAGTAAACTTATTTGGTTTGTTAGACTCAGGAGCCTCTAGAACGTTACTAGGTGGTCCAGGCATAGAGAAACTCAGATCTTTAGGATTGGAAACATTTGAAACTGCGACCAGACACATTATTACCGCCGATGGAACAGACTCCGGTCACAGATAAATGGTACACTAAATTGTTAAGGAATATTGAGGAGAAGCCACAGTCATATCCGAAGTTTAGAGTGCAGGAACAGCAAATTTATAAGTTAATAGAGGATAAGTATAAGCTACCAGATGACCAAGACGTTTGGAAGCGAGTGATTCCCAAAGAATTGAGGGAGCAGGTGTGCCGAGAGAATCATGACGAGGTTACAGCGGGGCATAGAGGAATGTTTAAGACGTTCAGGAGGATAGCTCTTAATTATTTCTGGCCGAAAATGCGGCAGGATATTTTCAGCTATGTGGGGAAATGCCGAGTATGCCTCGAGCACAAGGCAATACAGCGGCCCAAGGCAGGCTTGATGCAGTCACACATGGTGTCCGATCCGTGGAAGGTGATTAGTGTCGATCTGATTGGACCTCTGCCTAGGACCTCTCAGGGTAATACCTGTATCTTAGTGTTTAGGGACTTGTTTACCAAATGGCCTTGCCTATTCCCATTGAGGCAGGCCACGACGGAACCCATCATCAGGAGACTGATAGAAGACATAATATTCATTTATGGGGCTCCCTCTACACTCATCTGTGATAACGGCAGCCAGTTCATCAGTAAGAAGTTTAAACAAGCTTGTAAAAATCATGACATAAGCATTAAGTACACCCCTTTTTATCATGCCCAGAGTAATCCCACAGAGAGAAGTAATAAGGATATTGAAAACGTTATCTCATGTTATGTAAAGGACAATCATCGTAAGTGGGACCGTCTGCTTCCTCAAGTACAATATGTTTTGAGGACGAGCCAGCACGAGTCCACGGGATATACGCCTGCCTACCTCAATTATGGTCAGGAGATCCAGCTGTCGGGAAGAGCCAGAACGGTACCTGACAACGAGCCCAAGCAGCAACCCAGGGATATAGAGGACAAATGGAATGGAATGAAGAACCTACGTGAGCTTGTTCAACTCAACGTTGACAAATCTAGAGTTAGACAAAAGCAATATTATGATCTTCGTAGAAGAGATGTAAATTTCTGCGTAGGTCAGCAGGTCTACCGGAGGAATTATGTGCTGTCTGATGCATCGAAAGGGTTCATTGCCAAGCTGGCGCCAAAGTACGTCGGTCCATTTTCTATTTCTAGAAAACTCTCCACTATTGTAATGGAACTCCAGGATGAGGATGGAAATCCCGCAGGAAGATGGCACGTCCAAGATTTGAAGGAACTGAAGGACTTACCATGATAAAATAAACTGTTGTTTCTTTCTCTTGTTTAAGGAGGAAAGGGGAGTGTGTAACATGTACATCGCAGGCACGTCAATCCAGTCTCGACCGGCCGATGCATCATGATGTGTCTAACCTTTGGCGGGAAGAAACAACAACATGACCTGGGCTCTCTCCCTCTCTGTTCTCTGACGAACAACCGATGACGCCGCGCGGGCCATATCTTTGAGGTCCACGTATTCCCTTCGTCTCATCATCAGTGAACTTTGCCGCCAAGAATACGTCATTATGACCTAATATCTAAACTTAGCATGAACGTCATTTGTTTTGTTGTCTCAAAGACTGGATATAAAAGCCGACTGGCTGTCGGTATGGTTACTCACTCACCCACCCCGGACTATAGGATAAGGTCGACGATCACAGCACAATTTGGGGCACAGGAGCTCGCAGCGCAGCTTGGCTGACCGTGTTGGAGTAGCATATTGTTTGATCTTTGAGAATTGCACTCATCGTTACTTTGGGCATTAAGCATCTTACCTGCATAATTAGGACTCTCAAGTTAACTACCGGTGTGTGCATTGTCGAGCTTATCCAGGGTGAGTGTGACATCCAGTGTTTCTTCTTTGAATTGTAAATCTTTTGAGGCATTGTTGCCGACATATATTATTATTATTGTGAAGCATCTCTTGTGCGACTCGTTTTGCCAGAGTGGCTCTTCAAGATATTCAGACATTGCTGTTACTATTTCACACTGTTCACGTAATTGCTCTTGCATCGTAACCTACTCACATTACTAAATTAAACTACTCAATTACCACTTACTCAAGCTTTCTTTTTCATACAATCCTGGGACTCTTTCTTGTTCAGTCCCCTGCACCACCACTATAGAACAAGATGGCGCCCTCACTACTTCGGTAGCATTAAGAAAAACATAACTTTCATTTCCTTCTCCGTTAATTTCAAGTGAGCCAACCCGACCCATGACCCAACCCGACTGCTGCTGGCCAGGGCCATTGTGAAAGCCAATTATTGTCACAAGATGAGATAACGTTATCTTTCGATGAGTCCACGGAAACTCACCGAACGGATGTTGATGAAGGTCGTTGTGCACTTTGTAATAAAACAAAGTAATGTAGGCTAATGAATCAAAACAACTGAATTTGCGAATTATTTTGTCCGGTGCAAGTGTTACAAACAACATTGTGGAATACGTCCACTAGATTAGGGTCTTTGGTGTTCTAAGTAACGATGAAATATTCATAAATATCTCGTAAATAGGGCCGTTTGACGTGACAGCAATAAAATCATTCCAGCGGAGCGAGAGAGAGCGACGCGATGCGAAGCCTCTTCCGGCGCCAGGCAGGCTGACGTCACGTGGTTGCCAGCTGAGAAACAGCTGCCGCCCCTCCGTACCCCCCTTCACTCTGGTGCAACGTAGCGACCAGTAGTGGCGACTCGTGTCCTGGCCAGCGGGTTGGGAGAAAGACTACAATAGCCACATTAGATCGCGGTTTAAATAATCGGTTAATCCCGAGTAACCGGTTTAACCAATTAACCGGTTAACGATTATTCGTCGTCATCCCTAAGCTCAGCCATTGGTTGAACGTGTAGCGCTGTACTGTGCTCGTCAATGTTGATTCAACATGTTTCAGTGTGTGACAGCTCAGCATCACATTTCCGTGTTATCTACATCTGGTCAACAAGTTTAGTCAAATAGTCACGTCAACAAGTTGATAGTGTAACAAGGCTTTTAGACATAGATAGTCCATAAAAAAACAAATAATAAATAGCACAAAAACTCACAGCAGTGTCGTCTTCTTTGTATATCTTTATCGTTTTATCAGCTTCTGTGGTGATCAGTCGACTGCCACTGTGATCAAATATCATTGAGAATATTCCCGATTCACTGTCCATTGATCCTGGTTGAACTGGCGCCTGGGGGAAGAAATTAAATCTTATGTCACCAACAGATTACCTCGTACAATCATCTTGGGTCAATCTATAGAGCATACAGTAGTTCCATATTAATCATTATAGTACAGTACATATATTTACAAAGCAATAAATTGGTATCTTTAATTGTTTGGAAAACTAGGCTAGCTAGCTACAAATTGGTTTTTGACCAGTCAAATTTGAACATTTATTTTAACACTCTCGTTGTCTTCCTACCCCAACCTTCGCACCGCCAATATAAAATTTTGGTACATGCACTCTATCTTTGAAGCTATTATTTATGAAGGACAGGAGGTGGAATCAAGCCAACAGCAAATAGTAAATAACCTGCTGGGAAGACACTTCCCGCTACGTGTTCAGTGTTCACCCAATCTTGCCCATGTTATTTATGTAAAAGCATAATACTCTCATAAGTAACACTCAAACAATACATTACGAACAAATTAATTTACTTTTTGTGAAAATCTGCATTACAACCCAAAAACCATTCAAGGGTACTAAGAATTGAGTGGCATAAACATGGATCTAACTTTCCTCTACAGTTCAAGTATAATAATTTCAAGCCGTGGGGCTGTACGCACTGAGCAATAGGTTTGTTCGTTCGTACACACTTTTGTGAAATGAGCCATTTTGGTCCGTTCGTTCGCTTCAGTGTTAAAACTGGCACTCATAACACTAGCCTAGAAGCCAGTGTATGTAAAGTGTAGACACTGACTTTTTGAGTGTTAACACTAAGTCTGTGAATGAACAAAACCTAATGTTATTGTTTTGAGCTCAATTCTTGCCAAGAGCGTGGAAATAACAGATGGTTACGTACCGATTATTCAATGTAACCCTGATAAGTTTTTCTGCCCTTACACCATATGAATTGATTACGAAATACTAGTACCATGGAATTACCATAGTTTGTGTTAAATGTATCACTTATGTGTAGGGATGTGCGGGTAGTGGTTTTTGAACTCGGGTCGGGCTCGGGTCGGGTAATTGAAAGTACCCTCGGGCTCGGGTAATTGAAGTACCCTCGGGCTCGGGTCGGGCTCGGGTAGTGAAATTTTTTTTTATTTGTGAATTCATTTTTTTTTTTTTAAATTCCTACAAAACAGTTTTGCATTGGTTGCAGGTAGCCACTCTGGGCTGTGTTGACACGAAGTACAGTAAGATCCCTCTTATCCGAGTTGGATGAGACCGGGGGCACCTCGGATTTGCGAAAAACTCGGATGACGTAATTTTTTGTTTATTTGCTCTCGTAGCATAGCCTGATGTGGTAAAATGATATATGACACATGCAATGGATAAAGGAACATAAACTACACACAATACACTTCATACAGGGTATACCAAATGATTTAATAGCTTTTAATTAAGCTCACAAACACAAGTACTAGTACACAAATAGTAGTACACGTCGTAATAAAAACACATGCCTAATCAAATCGGCGTACGTAATAATTTCCGTGTCTGTATTTCGGGCGGAATGCCATTAAACCTAGATAAACCAACACCATTGAGTCAAGAAATAAAAGATACGTTGTAGAATGAAACACTTGCAGTTTGGTTGATAACAAAAACGATAACAGCCACGGAAAAATGATAGGCGTAAATCGACGTAATAAAATAACAACTCTGCATTTCGGGCGGAAGGCCATTTAAACCTAGATAAACCACGGATAACATGGAGTAAAAAATAAAAGATATGAAACACTTGTTAGTTCGATTGATAATAAAAACGATAGGCCTAACAGCCACGAAAAAACGATAGGCGTAAACATAATGAAACATCAACATCACTGCCAGGCCAGTTAAACCTAGATAGACACATCTAATGTTCATTGAAAACAATGTTTATGTCTGGGGCCTCGCGGCTGTTGGCGTGAAAAACGATGTTATTCTTTTTTGTTTAACAGCAAACGAACTTTTTTTGGCCGCAATGTCTCGCAATCGTTTACTAAAAGGATATCGGCAGCTGTTGTGTCGTCTTGTTGCTCGACATAGTGTAATGCGGTCTCTAAGGCAGCCGCTCCGTCTGTGTGAGTTATGACGCTCGGGTCGACAAGGTCATCAGTTGGATCGTCCACTTCTTCCTCCAACACACGCGCGACTATCTCGTCGTCTGTCAATTCGTTGAAGCCGATTGCGTCACATGCTCCACTTGCCCACTCCTCCACGTCATCCTCGCCGAGATTATCACAACCGGCTAGTCTGTGAAATACGCCCAGAAATGCGCGCGTGCTGGTAATCACTTCGTCGGGCGTCTCTATTGCAAGCTCGTCCTCGATTTCATTAAACCCGGCGCTCATTACCTCGTCTTCCACTTCTGGCCATATTTTTCGCCATGACTTGACAATGGATCTGGGTTCGACTTCATCCCACGACTCGGCACTCCAGTAGACCACAGTTTTCATGTTAATTTTTTTTAGCTGTGTTGACATAGATGAGGCGTCCTCTTCATCCAAATCATCTGCTTCTTGTAGAAGGAACTGTAACAAGCGATAACGATACCGCCGTTTCAAATTTTCTAAGACACCTTGGTCCATGGGTTGAATTAACGCTGTCACATTGGGGGTAGGAAAACAGCCCTTATTTCTCCTTCGCGTAGTTCCTCTACTCCGGGATGTGAAGGAGCATTGTCAAGCAGCAACACTGCTTTCAGCGGCAATTTTTTCTTTCTTAGGTGTTTTTTCACGGACGGTACAAATTTATCGGTAAACCACTCTTTAAATAAAGTTGAGTCCATCCACGCACTGCGCTGGTGGCGGTAGTGCACAGGCAGTGCATTTAAATTTAAGTTTTTAAATGCGTGCGGCTTCTTTGATTTGCCAATTAGCATGAGAGGTAGCTTATGGGTTCCAGCTGCGTTGCTACAAGCCATTAGAGTCACACGCTCTTTGTTTTTCTTGTGGCCGGGCGCCGCCGCTTCCCTTTCCGAGGCCAAAGTCTTGGTAGGCAACATCTTATGGTTCAAAACCTGTCTCGTCGCAGTTGTAGATTTGTTCTGCAGTAAGTTCTTCTTCATCAAGGAAGTTGAATTTAAAATCGTTTTTAAATTCTGTTACGGCATCGCAATCGGCGGAAAGTTTTTCACCACAGATCTGTAATTCCCGCACGCCGTGGCGCTTCTTCCATCTACTCAGCCAACCAACGCTTGCACTGAAGTCTTGATCGCCGTCTAGCATTTTGTTTAACAACAAGGCTTTCGCTTGCACGATTGGTCCACTAATTGGCACACCTTTCTCTCGTTGTTGTACGAACCACAAGAATAATGCTTCGTCCAGTTCGTGTAGAACGGGTTTTTTCATAGTGCTGCGCTGTGACAGCCCTTTACTGGATGCAGCTTTACTGCACCATTCTTCTAATGGCTTCCGGTTTCGGCGCCAGTCGCCTACTGTTACCACGCCTACACCTAGATCTTCAGCAACTTTTTTTAGGCTTTCTCCGTTGTCAAGCCTCTTCAATGCAGCCAACTTCGTTTCCAGTGACACGCATACCTTCTTTCGTTTTGCACTGCTCATTTTCACTAACACTCTTTAACTTTCTTGACTCACTTGACACAGATAAAAACACGCGAACTTATTCCTAATGCGATGCACTCGGGTGCCGGGTGACTGAACCGTAGCGCCGAGTGAGTGTGTCCTTGTGTCGACCTTGGCTAACTACACCCTATCTGCATGCGCGCTCATTCATTCCACTCGCTCGCATGCGCGCTGTCATTATTTCCTCATTCTCTCTCTCTCACAACTCGCACCGCCCCCGCTAGGCCTACAATGTAACTACGTAAGGATATTTAAAAAAGCGCGGCGCGGCATCCGAATTTATTTTTATGTTTTATTTTGTATTTAAAACTTTAATTTTTTTTTTTTTTTTTTTTTGGGCGGCTCGGTTAACACGGAACATCGGATAAGAGGGATCTTACTGTACTTCCAAATCGGCGTCTTATGAACTTTTGCTTGAGTAGGCCTACGCCTAGTACAGTGAAACCCCGCTATTATCGTTTTCCTGCATCAATCGTTCGTTATTCTCGGAAATAATATCGTAACGATCGTTTTCTAATATTTCCGATACGAAAACTCCAAGAAAAACCGATGCAATCGCGTATTTTTCTCTTCCGGCCGACAAAATCATGCGTTTGTACCAGCCATGCATCTGACGAAATCGCGCGTTTGCACCAGCCTTTTGGTCTGACTCCTCCAACGCTCTGCTGCGCGCAACGATGCGCACTAGATCGGACTTCTGGATGAATTGCAACTTTGTTCTAGGCCTGCGGCCTAGGCATTGGACGATGTTTATAAGCATTGTTTCTTTTTCACCACTCCCCTATGTAAGTAATATTCAACTTGCTTTATGGCGTTATTACTTATAAGCGTTGAATAACCAGAAGACAAGTAATGACGGTCAGTAAGGCCTATTACTCCAGCGGGGACAGCGCCGGAAGAGCCAAGGACACAGCATCATAGCATAGCCGCGCCCACGTCGTAGCGATTGGTCAGCTCTGACGTCAGCTGTTCGTTTGGCGTGTGAGCGGGAGGTTTAAAAGGAGCAGATTGGCGTGTTTCTTCATTACTTCTACCCGACCCGACTTTTTCGGGTAGGAATTGACGGCCCGACCCGAAGTCGGGTAATTTTACCTACCCGAAAATTACCCGTTTTTTGGGTACCCGCACATCCCTGCTTATGTGTAAACAAACAAACCATCAGTATTTGCAAATCGCGCCACAAACCTAACTTAAACCTTAGGTAGTACTCCCTCTCCTCCTCTCTACCCCTCCCTGTCACCCATTCCACACCCCCCACTAATCTTTCACTTCACCCCACCCCCACCCTAGCCAACGGCTACCTAGCTTTAGTTTTTCACCTCAGTAACTCTTCTCTACTCACTGAGGAAGGTCACGTAGACCGAAACGTTTGAAATGTAGTGTTATTTGTTTATTTGTGTTTATGTCTTCTATCACGGCGCGCCTACTCCACTTCAGGTAAGCTGTTGGTCTCCTACCCTATCTCTACATGTTTCTCACAGTATTTAGCAATAGTTAGAGATAGATCTTTTTGAGTTTTTTAGGCACTGTTTTATGCTATAAAAATGCTAATTTTACTTTTAAAAAAATGTTGTTAGATACCTATATTGAGAACTAGTTTTGCAATGTATTCTAGCGTTTAATGTGACTATTGAATTGAAATTTTCCTATAATTAAATAAATAAATAAATAAATAAATAAATAAATAAATAAATAAATTGTATTTAGAGTCTATCCATGTACCTATAACTAATTTTCAGTGAAAAAAAAAATCATCATTCATTTACCATTAGAAGTAGTAGGGCCTATAAGAAACACCCCACCATCTAGGGTTTTGGTGGAAAGGTAAAAAATAAAAAATATAGATGGTTCCAAATGCTAAATTTTAGAAATTTAATGCTAAATTATAAATTTAAATGCTAAAAAAAGTAGCTCTAGCAACAGTATTATTACTTTAAGTAATATTCAAGTTGTCAGACATGTCTAGCCACACACTTTACTATTTGTGTTTTAGACTTGTAACAAAATTTTATAAACTTAAGTAGGGCCTTCTGCATTCAACGTTTTCTGAAACTGTATCCAGTTGTTGGGTAAGACTAGGGGTGTGCAAAGCTTCGAAATTATCGAATCCGAATCGAATCTTTCAGGATTCGAATTCGATTCGTTGGTCAAATCCGAAATCGTAAAAATTCGAATCCGGCGCCAAACTCCCGAGAAACAGGCAAATAAATCGATAGGTCGATTTTATAGTTTGCAATCGATTACGTGATAACATGGCCGCCGCGTAAGTAAACGAAGAATTTCCGTTCCCATCTTGTTGTTCAAGAAAACGCGATGTTTTTCTCGCACGTAGCATTCGAAAAACAACAGGCGCTCTCTCCTCTCTTCTCTCTTGGACGATGCTGGAAGGCTGCCTGCAACCGTTGCGCAAGCGGACGGCGCAGCGCGCTCTGTCTCACTCACTCACGCGAGCCCTAGCCGGGCGCCTGCCAGCTCAGATGACAGGCGGGCGCCGTGTTTACGTCAGCCAGTCTCCCTTCACATAGCGATTCGATTCCCGCTAAAGTCAGAAGTTTTTTAACTTCTGATTTGGACTTAAGTCCATCAGTTTTTGTCTTAGGAATTTGTAATCGGTGACTTGCGAGCCGTCCTAGCAACAAGGACATAATAAATTTCAGAGTTGTTCTGAATCGGCCTTGTTGATTCTGGCGTTGATTCGCGGGTGTTCGCACTGTCCATACCATCTGATTACTATATTTCCTATTTAAAATATCGATCTTTGGTTGGTTATCGCTCACTCGTCGATTGCGTCGGGGCCTGCAGGGTTGGCTTGGTCGCTTTGATTTAAAGTCCCCCACTGAAAATCAGTTATATAACTGAGTGGGTAGACTAAATAAAATTTATTTATTACTTATTTATCTCCGAACTCGTACGTAATAATAAGTGCGGGTCTATGAAATGGCCAGCAGATACAATAAATGTTATGTTTTGGCCTACTAATGTGCTCTTAAATGACAAGAATAAGTTTCCTCGCAATGTTATCTTGAAAAGTAGAACAGTGCCAAAAGATAAGATAGGCCCAAGGCCTACCGCGCGAGATAAATACTTCGCGTTCAGAGAAGGCTGGATGGATGAAGTGTTGTTGATTGGCTGAAGATGTCACGGAGTCTCGAAAACGTGGTAAAAACAATGAAAAGCAGCACGGGACCATGGCATTTCTTTATGTTACTTATTCCGTGTGAGGTAAACCAATTTTGGATTCGGATTCGAATTCGGATTCGCGAATCGTTTTGCTTGGGATTCGAGATTCGGATTCGAAATTTAAAAATGGATTCGCACACCCCTAGGTAAGACATAACTAAATTAATCCTTTGGTAGGTACACTAACTGTCATTGAATAATAAACCACGATAATGACCTGGAGTCGCTGAAAGTTGTAGCCGGTGCGCCAGTCCCAGAGGTGAAGCGTTCCGTTGTCGGCCCCGGACACGAGAACACCCTCGGGGTTCACCGCCAGACAGTTGACGATCGCGTTGTGACCGGGCAGGTTCTGGATGAACTTCCCGTCCGGGCACTTCCACTGCTTGATGTTGTCGGGAGATGCAGACGCAAACATGTACCTGGAGCATTCGATGCATTGCATTAGTTTGCATGACCTTGGTTGGAAGGTTTGTAGTACAAAGTACATTTTGCTGTAAGATTACACTTTGTTATTTAAGATATATTTTATGCATATTTAGTTTTACTAGGAAAATGCCCGTCATTGGTAGATGAGTTATGTTTGTTCTGCATTGAACTTGATTGCTGTTTAAAGTTAAAATGATAGGGGATTGATTTATTTCAATGGTTGTATAATTTATTTATGACATGCCATTGAAAACACAGCTTTTACAATGTAGGCCTACTCAGTAAGATTGCAAGACATACTCATTGCTCAATATTGCAGAATAATTTTAGGGAACCTTGCTCATGGAGATTCGGTACACCTATGTCGCAGCCGTGTAAGTTGCCTGACATTCAAAACATGAATTTGAAGAAGAAATTTCTAGTCGTTTTATTAAATGCTACCTAAACATTTACAGTTAACAGATTTACAGTTTGTGTGGAAATGGTGAACATGACGGAAGACATCTATCTGTACACATGTACAGGTCTGGCAAAGGAGCATGACGCAATGCCCGATATGGCATGAACAAGGACTCAAGGAGGAAAGAGAAGCTTGTCTATACTGGTTGATTAGATCTAGCATGATGGCATCACAGGGAGTTTTTTCTTGCAGGTGGGACTGTGACGGATTTTTGGCTAAATGTTAACAGCACCCACAAATTTGTGTTTGGATGTTGGTTGAAACTTTCAGCGCAATTGGTTGAGTTGGCTCATTTGAGTTCTGTTATAAGACTCAGTGGCTACACTCCCTCGTATAGTACCGGTAATAAATATTTTCAAGAAATTAGTGTTACAAAATGCTACAAATCATTGGTCATTCATTGCACATTAGCCCAATTTAAGGCCATAGTTTTGAAGCATAAAAAATTCAAAACACATCATGCACACAAAAATTAAATTTGTTTATAGATTTGTATAATAAAGCCCCCAAATTAAAAGCAACATATAAGTTGTTTTTGTGAATAAGATTCACAATGTTGAAAGACAAAACTTTGTTTTATGTGGCAATGTGAATAAGTTGTGTTTTTACTTACAATGACGGATGGAACACAACCGAGCGAACACTCTTCTTGTGATTGGTCAACGTACATCTTGATTTCCCTGCAGCCAAATCCCAGAGGCGAATCGTGCAATCATGACTTCCCGTCACGATCTGTGGTTCTGCTGCCTGGCAGATAACACTGGCTATTGTGTTTGTGTGTCCCGTGAGTGTGTGAACATTGGCTTTCGTTCGCATGTCCCAAACCCTACAAGTCGAGTCTCGGCCGGCAGTTACCAAGACATCGATGTGAGGGTGCAACGCCATGGTGTAGACGGCACTCAAGTGGCCATGGTAATGACGAATGACTTTGTTGTATTCAAGATCCCAGCACTTTACTTGTCGGTCTTCTCCACAACTGAACAGATACGGATGTCTTGCACTTATGGCCAGTCCTCGAACACTGCTTATATGGCCAGTCAGTGACACCTTCAAGTGGCCACTTGCTAGATCCCAAATCTAAACAAGCAAGCATAGAATGTTGTTTGTAGATTAAATGTGAATAGGTCTAAAGAATCACATACACTGTTCAACATATATATAAATATTGTATGTTCTGACTTCTGTATATTAAATTGTAGACAGTCTAGAGGCTTCATTTATCAACAATATGGAAGTTTAGTTTAGGCACACTCAAATGGCAGCTAATACCTAACACAAATACATACAACACAAATACAAAATGATGTAGGATGAAGGTTATTACAAAAAAAGAATAATAAATAATGCAATTAAATTAAGTACCTTCATTAATTGTAATAGTCTTGTCAACATTTATGCAAATATTCCCATTGCAGATCCTCCAACATAAACAAAAGTTGTTAATATTATTTTATATGATCATACAAGAATAAGATAATAGGCCTACATAACTTAATAAGCGATGCTAAGTTGCATGACACATGTATAAACTGAGTGTCTCTCTTGGATAACATGACAACACATGATATTGATGGACAATTAGGCCGATTGTGGGCATATGAAAAGAGGATCCTACAAGACCTAGGCTATGCTAATCAGTAATCGGGTGGTTATCGGTAGGCTTCCTACCAACATTTCATTTTTGACTAGGAAACGCTCAGTTGGACGCGTTGATAAGCGAGCACGTGCTATAGCTAGACCCACGATGCACATTTTTTAAATTTTAAAATTTGTGACGTTCGCTGTCCACAGGGCCATGTTTCCGTATTATTTATTATTGCCAAGGTATTTGGGTAAACCCGTATGTAAATCTTTACTTTGTGGATAAAATCCACCGCCATCTAGAGGACCTTGACTCATTGGGAAAAAATATTTAAACTCTTTGGTGACAAATAATAGACTGCTTCCTCGAAAGTATTTTGATTACTTCTAGGTGGCAGTGCATTAGAAACTTCGCGCGTCTTTTCGTTGCCATGGCAACGTTACTTTTGTTATAATGTAATTTCCATCTACACTACTTATCGGATCAAACTAAAATTAACATATTCGTGACCGGACGGACATTCTAAATGATTTGGCTATCTCAGATTTTGTCGCCGGTTAGTTTGAAAAAAAAACTTTCGATTAACTTTAATGTAACTTTTTAACTTTTTGAACGATTTTGCCACAAAACTAATGGCATTCAATCGAGAACAAAGCTTGCGGATGGTCAAAATTTCAACTCGATCCGAGCCTCCGTTCGAACGTTATGGCGAGACATACAAACAAAAAAAAAAAACAAAAAAAAAAACAAAACGAGTGACAAATTTTTCCGGCAGAGTCAAATGGAAACGCTCGCTTCGCTCGCTTAATTAGATTAAATTTATTAAGTTCAGTTTTGAGTTCATCAACTCGGTTACCAAACATTTACAAAAATAACAACATGTTCTGCACAAATGCAGGGCACTGACAAGAGTCAACAACAACTTTGGTATTTTCTTATGCGCTCTTTGAATTCAGAGACATTTCTAGTCAATGGATTTACAATTCTTTCATCCAAACCATTCCAACTCTTGGTCACAGAACCAAGAAAAGAGTGTTTACCTACATCCGTGTTACATTTGCGAACAACAAGTGGATGCAACAGTTTCAATATTTCATTGTAGAAATATTTTATTGAATGCTATCAGGATATTAGTGGAGTTTACATTCACACTCATGCCCTTTAAGTGTTGTTCATGTGGTTGAACCACCACAACCCGTATCTTCCAGTACCTACGAAAAATTGCTCGTAATTCCCCATATTACTTCTAAGTACTAAATTTTAGTTCCTCACCAAAAGCCTAGGCTATATTTATGAATTGCTGAACATACATTGCCAGGCTGTTCTCACCTTGATGACTCTGTCGGCCGAACCAGTAGCGAACCACGTGTTGCCCGGCTCCACAGCCACGCATCGCACCCATCCCAGATGTCCAGATATCACTCGGTACAGTTTCCAGGGCGGATGCCACTTGGGTTTAGGCATGGCAGGAGCACGACGCGGCACCAACGTCTGCAGTGTGGTGGAGGGCAGAGGGGTGCTGTGAGCAATGGGAACCAGTGACCCATTGTCAATAATCATTGGATCGCTTGAATAGGTACCATTTTCTGAAAGTTTAAGATAACAATAGGTTTAAGAAATAAGTGAGGATTGATGAATGAATTCAATGTGATTTCATAATAAACTACCTGCTAGTATCAACGACTATGTATTTAAAAATGAACCTTCAGTCGGGACTTTCTTGTATGCTAGAGTTATGGAATATTATGATATTGACTGTTTTTTTATGGACACTTTCTGATAAGAGTAAGCCAAAGAATAATGAATATGATCAATCAATATGTAAGAGAATCAAACCATTTTATTGTTAGCTGGGTGTAAATATAGCTTACATGCAGTAGTTAATTAATTTTTATTTTGTAAATAAACAAGTCTTGGAGTTAAAAAAAACGTGTTTAATAGGAATGATGTACGGTAAATTGTGACAAGTGAAATTAATGAAATGTTGTAGGGCCTATTCTCTGATTTTCTGTCCCTGATTTTTGGTAAGTTTACCAGATATTTGAGTGGAATCATCTAATAAATCATTTCCCTCCCTCTTTTACCTGATTCATATTCGATTCATTTTTATATAGGGTAGCCCCTACCTACAAATTGAATATGTTAGCAAAATTGTTGTTTCATAGCCTTATAGGCCTCCACTATTGAAATAGTATTATTTCAAACTTGGCTAAAATAATATCATTATTTTTTATCATTTATGTAGGCTACAAGTTTAAGGTGGTGCGGGCAGCCACCCGCCCGAACGCAGGTAAGATTTTCTTTCAGTCCGAGTCAGACACTCGTCGGAGCAGGTCCACGGCCGGTCTCCGCTCCGACCACCAATCTGACTTTGTATTACTTCTCTATGCATCTGCACCCAGGTATACGGCAAGAATACTGGACCTTGGCCCTGCGGTCCGAAGGGAGGACATTCAATGGAGTTGAATAGAATGAAAGGGTATCTTGAATACATAATTCACCTGTCTTGTTTACTATCGGTTACCGAAAACATATTTATATGAGGGAAATTGTTACATTTTCCGAAGAAATCGAAGACAATATAGTAAATACGATTGAAAATTGGCTTTGAATGAAAATTTCAGGCAAAATTAGAATATTTTTGTCATATACAAACCCCATGTGACAATGTGTGTCTCCCTTTGAAATTTGAATACACATGTTACGTGATTTCCAGGAGAGAAACACACAACCACAACAACGTTGCATCCTTCTCCTCTTATCTGGGTAATTTCCACTCACTCGGATGTAGGCTTACGCCTTTTTCCGCTCTATCACGATGGCTCATGCGGCTGGGGCACTTCACCTATGTGTATGACATTGACATCACATTCGAGGGACGTGGGTTCGATTCCTGCCTAAAGCATTGTTTTATAATAATAGATTTTCGAAGGAAACCTGCCAAGGGAAAACTTGTTTTAGGTTACTAAACTAGGTATTATAGTATTTGAATAAGTGGGGAGGAATGGCCGAGGGTTGTTTTGTTAGTATGAGTCACTCCCATCATTTGCCCTTGACTTAGGAAAACCTCGAAAAAAAATCAGGATTGCCGGTTGCTGGTATCGAACCGACGATGCTGCGACCTCCTGAATCAGAGCCTCATGTGCTAGGCATTATCATAATCATATTCATCATCATTATCATTATCATTATCATTATCATTATCATTATCCTTCTTCTTATTTTTTAAAATAATATTGGCGGTTTTTGGTGATGGTTCTTGTGTTTTACATTTATTTTATTGCTATCATAGTATTCAAGGCAGCGAGAGATGAAATATGAGGATGAAAGACAAATGAGAGAGAGAGAGAGAGAGAGAGAGAGAGAGAGAGAGAGAGAGAGAGAGAGAATGTTCAAGGGTTATTCTATAGGATGCATTCGCCCTTTGATAGCGGAAAACTTTGGGGAAATACTGCAGTCAGGATTGCCGATTGCTGGTATCGAAACGACAACCTTTTGAGTTACATAATCCGAAAGCAACCCATCTGTCGGTGTAGAACTGATACAGAGGAAAATACATCACCGTAGTGTATTAGCTAATAGGTGATCTAAATGCCAAATGTCCTAGTCCAGAGTAGATCAAGAAAAAAGTTTACTCACGCATAGGATAAAATCAATTATCTTTATCTATTGCTATATGCATCACTAGATTTACGACTTCTGTGGCGGTCACTTCGCAAGTCTAGACCACATGTAATTCTTGGAAAGTCTATTTTAGCCCAAACAAAAGCTGCCTTCCGGGTAGCGGGCGGACGCAGTTAGTTGACAAATGAGGTGCATGCAGAACGTGTTTGTTGTTGAACAAGTTTTGTAAGTGTACTGTGTTCAAACTCATTTGTGATCATCGATATTATTTGTATACTTCCAAAGTGTGAATTGTTTCAGGGCGTAGGCGTATACATTATTTTGTATACTAGCCTATATTTTATTTTCTATTGCTAGTTTGATTTTATCGATGTACATAATAATGTGTGTACAGTTTCATAATGCGTAAAATGTAACTCAAGAGACTATCTAAAAATGTACCTAATAGTGAATTTGCGAAATATGTGCACGATATTTCAATCATAATCACCGGGTGCTTTCACACTATATTGTGGATAAATATGCCACGACAGTACAGTACATGAAGAAGCGAAAGCGAGGGAAGGCTTCAATAGCTAAAAAAAATACGGCAATGTAGATCTCAAGGTAATCGAACATGTTCCCGAAGACAGCTGCTCCAGCAACGGGGTGACTAATATCACGATAGAGTAAGTAAACGTTTTGTTTTCTGCTATTTGAACTTTTGTTTGTAATTTACTAAAAATTATTGGCGCGTTATTATCCATTGCCTTTTACACAAATATCGGTACGTCTATTGTCATCGTACAAACTTGAATAGGACTACACGCAGTGTAATATACATATTTTGGTATCTCAATCGGGGCGGGGGTGATGTGATTGACAATGAACGGTGAACTCAAAAAACAAGTGTAAAGACTTGATCGAGAAATCGATAGTTTTCAGGGTTTACCGACGTCCGTTTACCAAAGTAGTAGTTACAATTATTCATACCCTGTACAGAGCAAAATAAAATAATAATTACAAGTTCAATAATGATTTAAAAAAGGATGGATAAAAGCAACAATTTGCTATAAATGGTTGACAATAACTTATCCGATGTCCTCAATGAAGCAACAAATGTGTCAAGCATCAGGTGTGTAGCACAAAACATTACTCGAGATATTATTATATTAGTTGTGTAATTATAGATTCTAACTTGAAAGAATAATAATTATATGTTTTATCTTTAGGGATGATTTGAAATCGGGCGATACTCATGTTGTATGGGCTACACACCTGACAACCCACCATCTCTCTCAGTAGAAAATACGCCATCTGAGGCCGATTGTAGGGAAATAAACAAATTATCCGGAAATCGCTTGGTAGGCCTGGTGAAGGTCAAGTGTCTGCCCTCCATAGGTGACCAACACCCTCTAGATTCTAGAAGCCACAGCACACAAGAACAGGATTGGTATTTTTCTAGTCAACAACGAACTAAAGATGAAACAAAACCACGATTATTGGATTCAAATTCAAGCGCAATCGAACATCAGTAACCGCCGTTTGTGACTTGATGTTGTACAGCGACGGCGGTTTCGATGTAATTACATAGTTCTATTATAACCGTCATCGTATTATCATATTATTTAGCATATTTATTATTATTTATTTATTTAAATACCATGGCAACCGCCATACAGCCTTGAAACTAATGTTATATGCTCTCATATTTAAATGTTTTAAAGTGGTTTATTTTAACAGTAGTGAAGTAAATTGGTATTAAAGGGAAAGTTGAGGTTTGTGTGAACAGTATGTGAAACAAAAAATGAAGTTTGTACTACCTTGAAGACATGAGGGTGGATTTGTATGGGTCGGCCCTTCAAGTTCTCCATTGAAAAGGGCACAGGATGGTTGCTGGATATTTCAAATAATGGTTTGAAAAGCTATTGCTACATGTGACTTGAAATATCTAATTTGTCTTTAAATGGATAGGTAGTGAGAGATTTGAAAACAGTTTTTTGATAGATGATAGTTTTAATGCATATTGTGCTAATTTAAGTTGATTTAAATTTAAAATTTTTTGACATTTGAAGAGTTTTTTGTTTTTGGAGTTATCTTGGTAACAATGTTTTAAATTTGATAAAACAAGATGGTCGACAGTAAGACAGTGGAAGAAGGTGTAAACAGTGGTTTAAATGTCAATAGTCAAAAAGAAGAATCACAATGTTGGGGATGTGAGAAAAGAGTTAGGGCGGGGAGTCAGTGTACTTCATGTGCCATTTGGTCCCATTTTAAATGTGCGGGAGTCAATGGAAAGGAGTATAGAAGAAAAAAGAAAAGTGAATGGTGGTGTGGGTGCAGCAATGAGAGATTGGCATTGAAAGAAGAAAGGTAGGAAATATGCATACAAACAACAGCCAAGGAAATTGAGACAGAAAGTATAACTGTATCAAAAGCAAGCAGACCTCTCGGCTTAAGATTGGGGTTAGGCATAAAAACCGGTGGGAGATGCACCATAAGTAATAAGATTAGTATAAAACACAAGGAGAATGATATAATGGGTGGAAGGGTGGCTCAATGGAAAAGGAGGAACCACATTGGAATGGTTAAGAGCTGGGGTAGGCCTAGTAGTGAGAAGTGGAAGTTGATGGTACAGGCATTAGGTAAAATGAGCAAACATATTGAACAACTGAGTGAAAAGGTAGAAATGTTGGAAAAGAAGAGAGATAAAGAAGAAGGAAAGGCAGGAGTGTTAGAACAAGTGTACACCAGTATGAAAGGGGTGGTGGAAGAATGCACTACAGAGGTGGTAAACATCCAGCTGGATTTGGAAAAAACATATTCCAGGCTGGAACAGGAAATGGGGAAGAACACAAATGTGATTGGTGAGTGTTGGAGAAGAATTGGAGAGGAGGAACAGGAGGGAAGAAAAATGTTGGATAATAGATTAAATAACATGTGGGAAGAGATACAACAAAGAATATTAGACATTGGTATACCACATGCTGAAGACCTAAGACTAGGCAGCAAAAGAGCTCGTGAGCACATGGTAGGGTTTGACCAAAAGCAAGGTTTAGGTATCGCAACGCCAGACAACAAAGTTGGTCACAAATTGGCGGTACAAAAGAACATCCATAGAAGCAAGTCACCTTGCCACAAACATCAGGTGGGTGAAGCAAGACCAAAAAGAGGACGAAACAACAACCGAGTAATAGAGCTCAAGGTGGGTCCAGGCCAACAGCACACAGTAACAACAGACCTAGAAGATGCAATGCAAGACAGCGAAGTTGGGCACAAGTCGGGTGTAGAACATAAACAAGACAGAAGTAATTCACCATGTCACAAACAGCAGGTGGGAAAATCAATACCACACAATGAAGTTGGTCACAAGTTGGGTGTAGAACATAACAAAGACAGAAGTAAGTCAACTTATCAAAAACAGCAGGTGGGTGAATCATTACCAGACATTGAAGTGGTATGCAACTATGATACAAGAAAAACTCAACAGGACAAAAAAGCATTAGGTATACTAATTGGGATGATTGTCGGGTACAACAGCAATAATTTTTGTGTTGGAGTGGAGTAAAGGCTAGGGTTTACCCAGGTATCAGGATAAATGAACTTAAAAGAAGGTAAAGAGTACAAATCAGATGGAAATATAGAAAGTGGCGGTTATATGTGCAGGAACAGAGAGAAGTGGGCTGGAGAGGAAAAGGCAGTCATGCTAGGGAATCTACAAGGCTACTTGTATTGGCGAAGAGAAAGTTTTATAATGCCAAGATAGGCATGTGTGGGCTAAAGCACCTGGAGAGGTTTAAGCTTAGGTTCCAATAATGATATAAAAGAAATATGCAAGAGGATTGAAGTAGAATATATAGACATGAATGGGGTGGAAGGAATAGAAGAGAAATGGAACAGAGCAAGAGAAGTGGGAATAAGAGCAAACGCTTCGTAATGAGCAAGAGGGAAAATGGCTAGGCCTAGATGTGAATGTAAGAAAAAAAGGAAAAAGAATCTGAAACAATGGGGCAGAAGGATTTTCACACAAGGTGGGTGTGGAGAAAAAGAAGTTAGGCATAGACCGTGGACAAAGGAGAAACCAAACAAAAGAGGGAGAACATCATCACACAGGAAAGAAGGAAAAGTTATAAATGTGGGCACAATAAATATAGTGTCACTTAATGGTAAAATCGAAGAGATCATTGATGTCATGAAAGAACAGAAACTGTGTGTAATGGGACTCAGTAGAGACAAAGTGGAAAGGGTGTGGAAACAAGAATCTCAGAGAAGATACAAGCTGTGGTGGTCTGGAGGAGTGGAGGGAAGAAGTGGGGTAGCATTTTGGTGAAGCCCTGAATGGAAAGACAGTATCGTAAATGTGGAAAAGCCATAGTGATAGAATGATACAGATGTACATCTTGTGCGATGACAGCATGACAATCGAATTCATTCAGGTGTAATGCGCCTCAAACAGGAAGACCGTGGTTGAGAAGGATGAGTTTGTGGTAAATTAGAAGCAATTATGACATCGAATACTATTGTAGTAATGGGGGATTTTAATGCAAGAATAGGAAAAGATAGAAAAGGATTTGAAGAGGTTATGGGCAGACATGGATAGATGCAAGAAACAGAGATGGAGAGAAATTGTTAGAAATGTGTGCCAGAAACTCATTAGTATAGGAAATAGTTGGTTCAAGAAACGTAGAACCAACAAATAACAGATATGGCTATGGTGAAGACAGATAGGAAGAGACAGATAATTGACTATCTATGTATAGGAAAGAAATAATGAGAAACCTTGAGGATGTGAAGGGTAATGCCATCAATATCATTGGATGGAGACCACAGGCTGGTGTTGGGAAGTTTGAAGAATGATGGTACAGACACAAAAGAGAATAAAGAACCGGCACAAAAGACTAAAAGTGTGGAAACTGCAATCTCGATAGTGCAAGAAGAGTTTCATGACAAGAATTAGTGACCAAACACCTACAAATGAAGGTGGGGAGAAATAGAAGAAGATGGCAAAACTTTAAGAAGGTTTTGTGTCAATGCAGAAGACTGTGTGGAAGAGTCAGTGGAAGGAGGAAAAGAGAAAGAAACGCGATGGTGGAACGAGAGGGTACGAGATGCAGTTCGGGAGAAGAAACTAGCTTGGAAAAAGAATGAAAAGTGCAAATCCACAGAAAATGAGTACGAGTTACCGTAGGCGAAAAACCGATGTGAAACAAATTGTGAAGGAGGAGAAAGACAAAGCAATGGAGAATTTGCTGGTAAATTAGAAGATGACTTCCAGGGAAATAAGAAAATTATGTACGGACTAGTAAGACAAAAAGACAAGAAAGGGAAGAACAAAAGCTCATGGTAAATGAAAATGGCCAAGTTACAAACAACCCACAGGAAATACAAGAAATGTGGAGGAAATATTTCAAAGATCTGCTAAATGTACAGGTTAGTGAAAATTTAAATGCAGAGAAAGAGAAAGAGGCAAGTGGAGAAGATGAAGAAGACGAGGTAACAGAACAAGAGTGGCTCGGGGGGTTAGGAGCCATGAAGAATGGTAGAGCTCGGGAGTGGATGACATTTCTGTGGAAATGGATCAAGCATCAGGTGTGGAAGGAAGAAGATGGTTATTTCGAGTAATAAGTGCTGCGTGGAAACAAAAGAAGGTACGGGAAAATTGGAAAAGAGGTATAATTGTACCGCTGTTTAAGAAAGGTGACCGTAAGAAATGTGAAAATTATAGAGGGGTGACATTAATGTGTCAGTGTGCAAAAAATTTATGAGAAAGTTATAGAACTAAGACTGAAGGAGGTATATGACAAGATCTAAGAGAAGAACAATATGGGTTCAGAAGTGGACGGTCTACTATTGATCCCATATTTGCTATAAGACAGACAATGGAGGGGAGATGGCAAAATGGGAAAAGAAATGCACATTGTGTTTTTGATCTGGAGAAGGCATACGATCGCCTGCCTAGAGAGAAAGTATGGGAGTGTCTAGAGATAAAAGGAGTGGGAAGAGGTTTAATAGACAGGATACAAAGTACATATCAAAGGAGTGAAAGTTGTGTACAGACAGATATGGGTAGGTCAGAATGGTTCAAGTGAATGAGGGCTTGCGACAAGGTAGTGTGTTATCTCCAACACTCTTTACTGTTGTAATGGATGAAATTATAAGAAGAGTGGAACCAAATACAGATGGAAGGGACACAAGAACATTAGTGTTTGCGGACGATGTGTTGATTGTGGGGTGAGAGTGCCAGAGAGTGCAAGGAGAAGGTGGCAGATGGAACGGAAGTTACTACAGAGTTTGGTCTAAAAATCAATCAGAAAAAGACGTGAATGTTTGCATATGCAAAAGAAGACAAAGGGCAGGCCTAGAGACATAGAAAATATTGTACTACGTGGAGAAGTCTTAGAAGAAAAAGAAGAATTTAAATATTTGGGAAGTATATTGACAAAAGATGCCAAAGGTGTGTAGGGAAGTGTCATCTAGAGTGCAAAAAGCAGAGGGGTTTTTATCAATTGGTAGGAAAAGTTACTATGGAATGAGTTGTTCCCACAAAAATGTAAAATTTTGCTGTATAAGGCATATTTTGTACCTATATTAACATATGGGCAGTAACATGGGCAGTGGGAACAAAAGAAGAGAGTCAGGCTGGAAGCAGCAGAAATGAAGTTTTTAAGAAGTATAAAGGGAGTTACAAAGATGGACAAGATAAGAAGTAATGAATGATAAGGAAAGAACTGGGATTGGAGAGATATGAAATTTAAGCTAGGAAAGAGAACGTCTAAGATGGTTTGGACATATGTAAAAGGATGGGCAGGGAGAGGATTCCAAGACGAGAATTGAAGCGGCAGAGGAGGGAAAAGAAGAGTAGGAAGGCCAAGAGAAAAATGGGGAAGGATTAATTCAAGAAGACGTTGGGAAAACGGAATGAAGTGTGGGAGCATGTGGCAAGAGTAAAGCTGTGGAGGACAGAAGAGAGTGGAGTAAATTGGTGGAGAAGAAGGAGTTGGATGATGTGGAAAGAAACACTAAGTCTGGCAAGCTTAGTATCTACAGTTTCATGCCCTTGATAATGGTGAAAACACCACTCAACCGACATAGTTGGAACTGAGTTATGATGATTATTATTATTTATTACAAGGAAAACGCCTAAGTCGTTGTTAGACGAGTGAGTGAGCCATGTACAGAGTATCCGATAACATTCCCTTTCTTCCCCCTACCTAAGGCCTCCCTAGCCTATAATAGGCTAGAGTGGCTTATTATGGCCATACAGTTGACGCGCCCTTATACCAACTAAACTAAAAACCCTAACATTTATAACTTAATATCAATCAACTTGTATGCAGATGTTCCCGCGGTATTCAACCCTTGACACATGATTTAATAAGCATGACTATAATAATCAATAGAGACCCTCTTGAATAAGCCAATTTACTAACGGTTGTGTATGTGCATGAATAAAGTCGTCCGAATGGCTCATGCGGTTGGGGCTCAGGTTTAAATCGAATGACACCTAAGGGACGTGGGTTCGAATTCCGCATAAGGCAGGTTTATTTTGTAATTGTCCTTCATTGTCATTTATCACCCCACAGCGTCTTGAATAGCACGATAACAAATAATTAGAGACATAAAAAAACTAAAATCATCATCATTTTGAACAAAACATTCTCGTTGGCCAATAGATTTATTCGGGTTTCAAATGTCAAACGTCATGGGTTTGATTCCCGGTCTTCTTTCATTTTACTGGCTAAATTGTACAGAATCAATAATGTTGATTGATAGATCCCTATAAATTTACATTACAACATGCAAGCATAATTATTGTGATGCTGATGAGCGCGTTTAGTTCGAGCGTACACGATTCTGATTCGTGATGGTGTGGGTGCCGGGTGGGTTCGATTACTGACACTGATAATCGTTTATGATTATCCAAATGGAAAAAGCAATAATAATCATTGGGAATTTTCAATCATCTAAACAATGGCATCGGGTAATAACAAATTAAAAAAATCAAATTCCAATAATATTTTTCGTTATTATGAAAATCAGGTTTACAGTTCGCTGTGACGGGAAAGGAAATGTTTTGACGTCTGCACTCATTGATGTTGTAACTTACCGCCCTACCCCCTTTTATTTTTATATTTTCACTGTTTAAATCTATCTATGTATTTCATATCATGTGGGGACTTTCAATATTTTCAAGGCCTTAAGTCATATTTTTCTAACTTGTTTAAGCCAAGTGTGAATCTGCATCAGGCATGCAAAGGCCAACCTACGGGTTGAGGGTTGTGGAATGTGAAGTTGTGGAGCCGAGGCTCATGTTTTGGTTTCGGGTTTACCAAGTGGCCTAGAAGTGACGTCACCCCAGTTAAATACGGAAAGTCCTAGAAAAGAGCGTTGGCTTCACCTTCGACGGCCGCGAGCAAGGGTTGGAATGCGGCAAGCATAAATGGCAACGTCGGTGACTAAAACCAACGAATTTTGTATTTTTGCGAAGTTTGTAGTCGACGAATCGCGAACCCCGAACGACCCGCGGAAGTTTGAACAAGAAGACTGACCAATGGCAGTGTCCAGAGAGACACACGTGAAACCGGATGGCGAGGCCGAGCAGAAAAGCCCCGGACGCGGCGAGGCTGGCAGGAGCAACCACCTCGATCACAGTGGGTCACGCTTTGGAACC